>OX246753.1:319579323-319976823 GCA_945910035.1 Brachypalpus laphriformis
ACGGACAATTTCAGAGGGTGGGAAGAAGTTTTAGACATCACTTTAACAACCAACAATAATAACCGTAGGGTGGTAAACTGGCGAGTATCCGATCGAATGTCCTTCTCCGACCACAGATGGATTCTCTAGAATGTGTGCCTGGAGGTCGAGGCTCCCAAGCCACTTAGAAACGGTAAGAGAATTGACTGGAAGAAGTTTGGTCAGGTTATTAAATCAAAACTTCATTTAATACCCGACCTGATCAAACTTATCAACAGGGTGCACAGAGCTGCGGCTATAGGCGCAACGGGTGCCATGAGAATATATCCAACCGAAACCTTGAACGTTATCCTGCACCATTTACCACTCGATCTTCACACTATGTATCTATCATCATGTAGTGCGGTCAGGCTAAGGGAAACAGGATGCTGGTGCACCAATCCGTTTGGTCACAATAGTATCCTGAATCTGCTACCGCAGGATCTGGCAGCTAATCTAACCGACTATATAACTCCCACAGTGAACTTTAGAAATGACGTCACGGTCAGGTTCCCAACCAGGGCGGAATGGGAAACTGGCGAACTGACAAACGATGGTTGAAAAATGGACTGCGGGGTAGGGGCGGTGATATTCTCTGATTCCCTCAATATTTACAGGTCTTACCGGGTTCCTGGTTTGTGCAGTTTCTTCTAGGCGGAAGTTTTTGCTGTGCGTGAGGACTGCCGCCTACTTTAGCAAACCTCTACACCCCTAAATACAATTGCCATTTTCATTGAGAGCCAGGCCGCTATCAAAGCTATAGTATCTGCCACTACATCCTCGATGCTAGTAGAACAGTGCAAAAAGGAACTCGCCTCGCTAGGTCATCGGTTAAGGATCTGTCTCCTTTGGGTTCCGGGTCACAGCAACATTGAGGGAATTGAGCGAGCTGATGAACTCACGAGGCAGGGATCTGCCCTTGATGTTTCCCTAGCAAAGACGGTGAACGTCCGTTGGAGGTCCTTAAGGGCTGATAACAGATGGCAGCGGGTACGGAACTGTGTCATCTTCAGGCAGATGTGGCCCAAATACTTCCGGAAAAGAGCACAAGATCTACTAAACAGAAACCGTGCAGATATCGCTAGAGTTCTGGCAGTTAGTACTGGCCACTGGCCCATCGGGGTTCAGGCGGCCAGAATAGGGATTACATATAATGCACGCTGTCGTAGCTACAATATTGCTAACGAGATAAAAACAATCTTGCACTTTCTCTGGCTTTAGGCAAGGCCAGACAGAGGATCTTAGGTAAACCCTTTTTCGACAACCTAATAGAGTTAGCGGAGATTAGCATTGGGGATATTATCAGTTTCCTCAATGTAACGGGGTGTATTTGAATAATCCTTACCCTTTTTCCCTTTCCCTACAAGTTAACGTCCTTCTGACATCTTTTTACTTGAGTTGTGGTATTAAAACGGCGCTTCTGCGCTAATTAAGTTTCGGTAAGGTTTGCTGATACGATATGCCGATTGGTTTTGGCTATAAATGTTTGAAGGTTGCAGTGACGAGGAAATATAGAACCTGGTAGATAATTCCACAAACGTGTTTTTCGGCTTATGAACGAATTCATATATTTAGCAGTACTTCCGAAGTTTGGCTTGAGGGTGGAATGCGTGCGTTTGAAGCATGACGCGTATTGCGGGTGATATTTTGAATGGGGGAATGCAATCGTTTGGATCTTTTTTTTTTATAGAGGAAAAAGCGATAAAATAGGGAAAGACACGATACATTTCCACAATGTTTAAGTACGCGTAATATAAGCTTTAACGCGCGATTCTGTACCCTATTTTAAAATTTTCAGATCGGTCTTGGGTGCACCAGACCAGAGGTGGGCGTTATATTCCCACTTTGAGTGGATGAATGCCTTATATATTGAGGTCAGATCAGGTCGGGTAAAATATGTTTCACTCTGTTTAAGGAGTCCTAAACAATTTGCAGCGTTTTTGGTGACTTCTTATATTTGATCGTTCAATCGAACGACATGACATACATATGGAGAATGGCAAGTCTTTTGGATTCAAGGATGCAAATACCATTCATGGACAAACATGGATAAATAATTGAGGTATTATTTTCAAAGTGAGTGCTGAGTTGCAGAAACTGTGCGAAGTTTGCAAAAATTTACCCTTTCAACGGCTGATGTAAGCGAGTTTATAAAGAAATTTTGTGAAACTGACATGCTTGTCGCTAACAAAAGTAATCAACGTGCTCATTCGGTGCGCGTTTTTTTTTTTTTTTTTCCGAGGGTAGGTGAAAATCTTCTATAGACAGTGCCAGATTCTTACTGACCAAAAACACCAGCCTTCTATTATGTTTTCTTGAGTATTAAACCCCGCTTAATCTTCATCAATCAATTTATTCAAATGAATTCTTAACGCTAGAATAATTAGGACAACGTTTGACTTCTAAGTTAACTTAAACTGGAGTGCGGGAAATCTGTACTTGTCAAAATCCCATTAGGTATTATGTACTTAATAATATGTGTCACTAGATATCGCCTGATTCTGTTGTAAGTTACTCTTGTATATAATACACAGCATCTCGGATATATAATAAATTTGTTAGATTGCAACTTTGTAATAACTTATTAAACAATTTTTCTGTCACAAAATAAAAACGTTTGGCAGGTTACTTTCCACTGATCCTGTATGTTCCGCAATCTAGACCCGGTTAATCCTTATCTCGCCAAGTCGAAGGGTTTCGTCCTTTGTAGTCGGCGCAATAAATTGCTATCATACAAAATGTGTAGGACTGTATTTTTGACATGTCTTCTCGTGAAACTTCTAATTTCAGCTTAGATTGTCCGAATTCCGAGATCCCTGTGGATATCGTCGATTCTACTATACCACGGTGCTTCGACAAATTCTCTTAGCATTTTATTTTGAAAAGTGTGTAAAATATTGGCATTTGATTTTTTGGTACAACCCCAAAGTTGTATACCGTATGTCCACACCGGCTAAGCACTTGCTTGTATAAAAGCAGTTTGTTCTCAGTACTGAGCTGGGAATGTTTCCCAAGTAACCAGTTAATTTCGAGTTCTTTACGTTTCATTTTCACGTGCAAATTCCATTTTAGCCTTACGACGAGTGTCATTCCAGGTATTTGGCCTCATTTGCAAAATGTATTCGGGCCGAGTTTAGAAAAGTGATTAGTTTTCTTATAAGTGAAATCCACGTGAACAGATTTAGATTCGTTGAGGGCGATCCATCAGTCCCTCGTCCATTCATTTACTTTATTCAGTGTGTATTGCAATTTTGCAGTCGTTTCTTCGATTATTTTACCTACTGCTAGGATAGCGGTGTCATCGGCAAACGTAGCAAGAATAGTGCCATCTTCTTTCGGTTTATCACGAGTATATAACAGATAGAGAAGCAGCCCAAGAACCCTTTCTTGCGGCATGCCAGCCGAAATTTCTTACTTACTTACTTAGGTGGCGCTACAGTTTGAGGTGAACCTGGGCCTCAACCAACAAGCCTCTCCATTTAGCTCGGTCTTTAGCTAATTGCCTACAGTTGCGCACTCCAAGTTAGTCGAGGTCCCCTTGAACTTGTGCGCGCCACCTACGGCGATGATTCCCTCTACTGCGTCGTCCCTCCGGGTTAGATTTGAAGATTCTGTGGGCCGGAGCATATATATCTGGGGGTGAATTGTGAATCAAACTGCTGGTGGTGCTGCCGGATTCACACTTAATACAATGTGGAAAGTACTTTTATGGATGCTACTCGTACAATATATAATCCCAATATTTTAATGAAAAATGATGTGACGATTATAAAAGAACTGGAAAAGGTGGGCTTCTTAATGCTGTCTACCCATCTGCTTGCCTCCATTCATTTGATATTCTTGACTGACCTTATACTAGGGTGATAAACATACGAAGTTTCATCAACACCGGACAAAGGGCCGAATTACCACACAACGAGTAACTCGTCATCGAAATGTGAGGATTTAGAATTACCGCTCTAGTTATCGAGCATTCACTATCAAATTTGAACAAAATCAAGAGATGAGTTGGTGTATGCACTCTACCAATTCATCACCAGCTGCCTTGAAAAGTTCGACCGGTAAGCCGTCAGGTCCAGCAGCCTAGTTGGATTTCAGCTTGGATATTGCTATCCTCACTTCGCTTTGGTCAGGTGGACGAAAATGTTGACTATCATCGTCTATGTTGAATGGTTCATTCTGCCTGACAGGATGTTGGTCTTCGTCGCCATTATATAGTCTGCAGAATTAGTTTTTCCATATTCTCAGCACTGATTGTGATTTTACTACGAGGTTTCCATTTTCATCTCTACATATTTCTGTACGGGTATTGCTTCTCTGACACGTTCTTTTTAGCTTTTGGTAAAACTTCCGTACATTGAGTATAAACTCTCAATATTCTCGAACGCGCGCTTCTTATGCTCTTTTTTCTTCCTTTCGAGAAGCCGATGTTCTTCCCGTCTCTTTTGCTCATAGAGCTCACGAGCTGCTCTCGTCTTCCTTTGCGGCGCCGCTTTGTATGCCTCTTGTTTTGCTGCATGCACTCGCCGGTATTCTTTGTCAAACCAGGCGTTTCGCGGTGGTGGGCGAGCGAGACCCAGCACATCAGCCGCGGCGTTTCTGATGGCATGTTGGCAGCGTTGCCACTGGTCTTCGGCACTTGATACTGGCGGCATAGGGGTGATTGAGAGATTTCGGGATACGCGTTCAGCGAAGTGTCTGGCGGTCTCTTGCGATTGTGGCTTTTCGATGCTAAATTTGCTTACAGTGATTCTTCTTTGTTGCTTAGTTTGGGATATCCACATTCGTACCTTGGCTATAACAAGGTAATGATCCGAGTCTATGTTGGCCGCTCGGAAGGTCCGGACATTCAGAATACAGAAGGCATGTCTTGCGTCGATCGCAATATGGTCAACTTGGTTGATCGTTACATGATCATTGGACCCCCATGCCTGCTTATAAATATTGAGATGAGGAAACCATGTTCTTGCTATGGTGACATTTCGCTCCACAGCGAAATCAATTAGCCTTAGTCCGTTATTAGACGTAGTGTCGTGTAGGCTATGCTTACCGACTGCCCTACCAAGACGTCGTTGGTTACCCATTTCTTGGACTAAGGTACTAGGCACCCAGCTGTCACCGCGTGGAGGTTGACAGTAGGAGTTGGTAAGCCTCAGCTAAGTGAAAACGTTTGTGTTTTCATATGATCGCATTCACTACCATTTGACCAGCTGCTCTTGACACTAGTGGAGAATTTATCACATTTAGCCTCCCCGGCACCAAAGCCTCCCTCAAAGGCACATCTGTCTTAATCCAGTGCTCAGATTTAGCTCTGCTGTCCCATAGCATATAAAAAAGGGATGGTTTGTATCACTATCTTGCTGACCCAAGAGGAAGTTTACCATTTTCAGATCTGCGCATATAACACAGTTATGTTCTATGGTATTCTACTTTGATTGAATGTGCAACAGGCAAAGAACCCAGTTTATTGCAAAAGTACACATTTAAGAGTTATAGTTTTGTAATCCCATTGCAGCCATTAAACCAGAAATATTGTTGCAAAATATGAAATTATCCTCTTCATAAAAGAAAGAGAGTAAATTATTTCCCTCGTGCGATAAACCGAGATATTCGTGTTTGGTGCTACTAGATTTCTTTCTTTCAACTGATAATCTAGAAGTTCCGATGTTTTTTTTAGACAATCCAAGATCTCTGATCAAGTCATTTAGATCATTTTGATTGAGCGATCTAGGTTCGAAAGGGCAATAAAAGTCACTATCTTTACCATTATCTGTGTCCTCTGAACGTTCTTGAGATTTTAGATTGGATGTACTGGGTTGGGACTGTGGTACTGACTCATCACTAGAACTCAGGACAGGTCTTATAGTCTCTTGATGACGACGACGTGGAAAATTTATAAAATCTGGGTAATTACTTCGCCGTTCATAACAATTTGTCGACTAAGAAGTAACATTTTTGGGGGTACTTTTATCCCAAAAACTCGACCTGCTAGATAAAAAGTAAGGGTAGATTCGAAATCAGCGACGTCAAATTAGTAAGAAACAGTTGGAAAACCTATGCAACAGAAAAAATGTTTGATTTGTAGCAGAGTGACTTGTACAACCCACTTTTGTTGTAACCTGCGGTACACACTGTGCCACTTCACACAAGGACCAATGAGAGAACACCATTTGCACATCCACCCCATATGGGAATGTTACGTCAGTATTTTCTCTTATTCCATACATTTATAAAATTCACATTCTCCTCTTACAAAATAATTGGTAAGAGGAGGTGAATCAGTTTCATGATCACTGTAGAGAATTTATAACGAAGAATCATTTTTTAAAGTTAAAGAATAAAAGTCAGAATTTCCTTTGGAATTGTTTCTTTTTTTTATTTATTTGTCTCAGCATTTGTGTACGGTTTCCCGGACCTTTGCTGCTCTCTACAGGTTGGATTTTGTGTTTTCTTTTGCATTGTGTACGGTTTCCCGGACCTTTGCTATATTTGTTTTTTTGTTGTAAGGCGGAGACAATTGGACTCCCTTACAAATTGGCACCCAACGTTTGGCTTGAGCCAAGTAAATACGATCGAACAAGTATCGTTTCGTATAGTGGAATTGCGTCTTGAATAAGACCTTTTCTTCACATCGCTTTACCGTCGTGCTGCCACGATTGTACTACGATTTCTTAACGGCCGGACCAGAGCTGTTTCAACGAGGGAAACAAGGCGATTACTTAACGGCCGGACCAGAGCTGTTTCAACGAGGGAAACAAGGCGATTACTTAACGGCCGGACCAGAGCTGTTTCAACGAGGGAAACAAGGCATTTTCTTAACGGCCGGGACCAGAGCTGTTTCAACGAAGGAAACAAGGCGTTTTCTTAACGGCCGGACCAGAGCTGTTTCACCGAGGGAATCGAGGAGATTTCTTAACAGCCGGATTAGAGCTGTTTCACCGAGGGAATCGAAGAGTTTATGATCTGCTCAACTGCTAAACCAGCGCCGTTTCAGAAGTGATTTAAGGACATTTTTATTTTGTATAGGATCGGGAACGAGACTGTGTTTTTGTCAAAGCCAGTTTTAAATACCGAACATCATGCCGAGAAAGAAGAAGGCGTCCAGGACAGACAACATTGAGGCAGAGGAATCCATTGCGACATGTGAGAGGACAAGGGAACACTCGTCTTCAGTCGCTAGCATGATCGACTGTCAGGAACGATTTACCGGGGAATATGATCCCGTCCAGACAAAATCATTTATAAAGAACGTCCTCATATACAAAAAGAGACGAGGGGTTACAGACGAAGACGCCCTCATGGAATTCCCCTTGCTGTTAACAAATGCTGCCAGTATTTGGTGGGATGGAGTAAGCCATGAGGCAGAAAATTTTGATGATGCAATTGAAATGCTGCAAGAACAGTATGCTCCAAGAAAACCGTCTCACGTCATTTTTGGATTAATTATGGATAAAAAACAACGAAGAGATGAGTCAACGGTCGAATTTATCTGCCAAAAGAGAGCACTGTTTGCAGAACTGCCCAACCCAAAAGTTTCAGACATCCATAGCTTGGATATAATTTATCACTTATTGCACGAAGATCTAAAGAAAAAGATAAGAAGGGAAGAATTCTCAACGTTCACTGAACTTAATGCTTTGGTTCGTAACTACGAACGACTGTATCCCAGGCAAGAACCAGTGCATGAAAAACCTTTTCTTCGGTGTGATTTCTGCCGAGTAAAAGGGCATAAAATAGAAGATTGCAGGAAATATAAATCGCAGCAGCAACCATCCACATCAAAGCCTAGAGACAGTGAAATTGTCTGCTTTGGATGTGGGAAGCAAGGTTTTTTTAAAAGAAATTGTCCAAAATGCAGTATTATGCAGAAGCCTTCTCCCGCTCCTACACTCAACACACTTGAGATGACAGCTGGAGGGAACATCCCCTCGATTATGATCCAAGTAAAAGGAATAGATATGCCAGCCTATATGGACACAGCGGCAAAGACTAGTGTAGCAAGTGTGGCGTTGTACGAATTGCTTAAAGAAACAGGGCATAAATTCCGAATAGAAAAAGCGGAAGTAACATTAGCTGATGGCATACAACGGGAAAGTCGTGTCTTACGGACAAACACACGCATTCTGATAGGCAACCGGTCGAAGAAACTAAGCATCAGTATATTGCCTAATAGCCAAAGCAAAATTACATTACTTGGAATTGATTTCCTTGAGGAATCCGGTATTGTAATGAATCTTGCGCAAGGCATCTGGTATTTTGTCGATCAAGAAAAGAAATGTTTCCCATACTTTAAGTATACTGTGAAAGAGTCGCCTTCGCCAAAAACACCGACTCAATGGTACCATTATGAAACAAGCCCAGACCCCGCTTCTTTGCCAGCAATTCCACCTACACCTAGAATACCAACCGAAGTTTTGAACATGTCCATAGAGGAAGAACCTTCTGACAACGCTTACTTCCCAAATGATGTATACGAGATGTTTAGAGACGTACTACCACCTCAGGACCAAGACGTAAGTAATAAACTATTTGGTCCACCTAGGAAATTAGTCACCAATATGTGCGACATACAGCATTTGCACTTGCCATCTGAGGAACGGGAGCAACTAAACTGTCTTCTGGAAGAACATGAAGAAATGTTCCGTTGGGATAAAGACATGAAGGTAAAAGGGGTTACACACGAGATTCGGACAGGCAAGCACCAACCAGTCTCATCAAGACCGTACCGCCTATCTGAGCCAAGAAGGGCACAGCTAAAAGTCGAGATCCAGAGAATGCTGAACCAGGGAGTCATTGAACCATGTGATTCTCCTTGGGCATCACCGGTCGTAATGGTACCCAAAAAAGATAACGGAATTCGAGTCTGTGTAGACTACCGGCAATTGAACGCCATCACAATTCCAGATCGGTATCCACTCCCACGTATTGATGATCTTTTGCATATCGCCAAAACCACGGAGTACATGACAACATTGGACTTACAATCAGGCTATTGGCAAATCGAAGTTAATGAGAAAGATATGGATAAAACGGCTTTCATCACCCCATTTGGCACGTTTCGCTTTAAGCGTATGCCTTTTGGACTTCGCAACGCACCAGCAACTTTTCAGCGGCTAATGGATCAAGTCTGTTCCAGCCTTGGGGAAATAGCGGTACACGTATATCTTGATGATATAATTATTCGTTCTTCCAACTTCGAGGAACACATGAGAGACCTTAGGCAACTGTTTAAGCGCCTGAATGATTTTGGACTACGCATAAACCGAGAAAAGTGCAAGTTTTGCTGTCCGAAAGTGACATTTTTGGGACATATACTTACAAAAGAAGGTATCAACATGGATCCCGGTAAAACTGAGGCCATAACCAATATGAGACAGCCCACAAATACAAAACAAGTCCTTACGTTTTTACAAACCTGTTCCTGGTATCGTCGTTTCATCCAGAACTTTGCAGAAGTCGCTAAACCACTTAGCAATCTTACCAAGAAGTCAGCAGTTTTCAAATGGGATCAAGCTGAAGAGCGAGCATTTCAAACTTTGAAAACTCTATTGGTAACGGCACCAATTCTACGGCAAGCAGATCCAACTAAGGATTATCTACTCAAAACTGATGCTAGCAACTACGCAATAGGGGCAGTTTTAGTCCAGGGGGAGGGTTCAGAGGAACACCCCATAGAATATGCCAGCCGATTGCTTACAGCAGCAGAACAGAACTATTCAACCACTGAAAGAGAGGCATTGGCAATAGTTTGGGCTGTGAATAAGTTTCGAGGCTACATCGAAGGAGCAGCGGTAACTCTTCTCACTGATCACCAACCACTTAAATGGCTTATGAGCCTTAAATCCCCTACTGGACGATTAGCACGATGGGCTCTACAGTTGCGGCCATACAACATCGAAATTAAATATATAACAGGAAGGACCAATGTTGTAGCCGATAGCCTATCACGTCCACCGCAATCCTGCCAATTGTGCCATATCGAAGTAAACGTACCTACACGTAGCAATAGTGACATACGAGAGGAACAACTAAAAGATGAGACATTACAGAACATAGTGGCAGCACTTGAAGCCGCTGAAGGAACTGAAGGTGAACAATATGCTTCCCAAGGATATATGATGGCCAGCGGAGTTCTGTATAAATATGGGAACGATCTTGAAGACGCCGTTCTGGTAGTTCCTAAACATGAAGTTGCTAAAGTCCTAGAAGCCCTACATTCATCACCAACAGCTGGTCATTATGGCATAGAAAAGACAGTCAAAAAAATTAAATTGCATTTTTACTGGCCCACCATGTACGCAACTGTGGAAGAATTTGTCCGAAACTGTGTATCCTGCCAGAAGTATAAACCCAGTAATCTTCGACCAATGGGCTTATACAGAACAACTGCTCAAAATCAACGATTTGAAGTTTTATCCATAGACCTCTTTGGACCATTACCTCCAAGCAACGATTACAGATGGATATTTGTAATCGAGGATACAGCGAGTCGCTGGGTAGAATTGTTCCCCCTTAAAGAAGCTACTGCGGAGCATTGTTCCAAAATTTTATTGAACGAAATCTTCTTGCGGTATGGAATACCCAGAAGAGTTATCAGTGACAATGGACCACAATTCATTTCTTCGATTATGCTGTATCTCACCAAGTACCTAGGAATAGAGCAAGTACTAACTCCAGTTTACCATCCTCAACCGAATATCGTAGAGAGGAAAAACCGGGATCTTAAAACACAACTATCCATCCTAGTAGAAAAACAACATGATTCATGGTCCCTAC
Source organism: Brachypalpus laphriformis (assembly GCA_945910035.1). NCBI lineage: Eukaryota > Metazoa > Arthropoda > Insecta > Diptera > Syrphidae > Brachypalpus > Brachypalpus laphriformis. The sequence continues at coordinate 319,590,118 of OX246753.1, forward strand.
ACCTATCTGCAATTCGTTTTGCGATGAACACAGTAATGTGTACAACCACGAAACAGACAGCAGCATTTCTTACGTTTGGACGAGAACTTCGAGCACCCATACATATTGCCCACGATTTAAGTGAAATAGTAACAGACCAAAATTTCATTCCAGAGATAACCCCTGTCTTACGTCAGCTAACACAAGCATTGAAGGAGTCTAACGAAGTTGAACATAGTCAAAAGGAGAAGCGACTGAAGTACGCGAATAAAGGACGCCGAAAAGGACCTACTTACAATATCGGAGACACTGTTCTTGTTACCACCCATGTGCTAAGCAAGGCAAGTAAATATTTAACTTCCAAATTTGTCCCTAGACGAGATGGCCCGTATGTGATTATCAGACGAATGGGTGAAACCTGTTACCAAGTCGCCAACCCTGATTCTACGGATATCCCACTAGGAACATACCATAAGTCAGCTTTAGTACCATTTAAGTCAACCAGTGATGTAATAACACAACAACCCGTTAACCCATTAAGAAGACGAGGACGACCCCGTAACCTTGATGCTGGCAACTCGTCGAGGCGACTACGTAGCCAGAGGGGGAGATTGTAGCAGAGTGACTTGTACAACCCACTTTTGTTGTAACCTGCGGTACACACTGTGCCACTTCACACAAGGACCAATGAGAGAACACCATTTGCACATCCACCCCATATGGGAATGTTACGTCAGTATTTTCTCTTATTCCATACATTTATAAAATTCACATTCTCCTCTTACAAAATAATTGGTAAGAGGAGGTGAATCAGTTTCATGATCACTGTAGAGAATTTATAACGAAGAATCATTTTTTAAAGTTAAAGAATAAAAGTCAGAATTTCCTTTGGAATTGTTTCTTTTTTTTATTTATTTGTCTCAGCATTTGTGTACGGTTTCCCGGACCTTTGCTGCTCTCTACAGGTTGGATTTTGTGTTTTCTTTTGCATTGTGTACGGTTTCCCGGACCTTTGCTATATTTGTTTTTTTGTTGTAAGGCGGAGACAATTGGACTCCCTTACAGATTTGCTTATCAGTGCTATAATTAAAAATTATGAAGTCTTTTTTTTTTCTTTATCACTCTCAAATTAAATTGTCCTTACATCACATTCAATCAAAATATTGTTGACTTATCAACGCCAATACTTTCACAGTAATCGCACTTTTCAACTCTTTCTCCAATTAGATTAACTTTGTCCATCCAATGGTTGATTGCTGTATTCATATCAAACACAAGAATTTCTAGAATATTTTCAAAGATACTAGATGCCTCTGCTCGAAGATGCTAGATATATCGGGGGGTGAATTGTTAATCAAACTGCTGGTGGTGCTGCCGGATCCACACTTAATACAATGTGGAAAATACTTTTATGGATGCTACTCGTACAATATATAATCCCAATATTTTAATAAAAAATGATGTGACGATTATAAAGGAACTGGAAAAGGTGGGCTTCTTAATGCTGTCTACCATCTGCTTGCCTACATCCATTTGATATTCTTGACTGACCTTACACTAGGGTGATAAACATACGAAATTTCATCAACACCGGACAAAGGGCCGAATTACCACACAACGAGTAACTCGTCATCGAAATGTGAGGATTTAGAATTATCGAGCATTCACTATCAAATTTGAACAAAATCAATTCGATGCAAAAAAATATTGTGGCCGATTTTATGGCGAAACACAGCGATTTGGGAAAAAATATTTTGCCAAATTGCCGGCAGGGAAAGGCAACATCGCTGCGACTATGGCAGCATCTGACAGGAATGCTAAATGCAGAAGGGCCACCAGTTAAAGATGAAAAAGGTTGAAGAAATGTAATCATGTTTTGTTTTTATATTATACTAGCGGGTACCCGGCGAGCGTTGCTGCGCCCAGCCAAAAAAAAAAGTCTGGCAGGCGCCTGGGGCGACAACTGTCAGGCAGGCGTCTGGAGCAACAACTGTCAGGCAGGCGCTGGGGCTAATTCTATTAGAGAAAAGTTTTGTGCCGGCCAGTGGGTAAGTGGTCCAACCTTAAATATATATATCAATAATTTGGTAGTTCTAAAGTACTATAATACTAAAGTAGTGGACAAACTACTGGACCGATGGTACCCGGCGTGTTTTGCTGCGACTAACAAAAGCGATTTTTTTTGTACTAAAGTACTATAATACTAAAGTAGGCAACCGATTTTGACCAAACTTCACAAGAACACTCTCAGGGCAATACCAAAGATTGTCTGAAACTATGAGCTCAATCAGTTATGTATTTTCGGAGTCCATAGCATACAAACATAGGTACACACATTTTTTCCCATAGAAAAAAAAAACTTTTAGTTTTTCCCAAATTTTCCAATTTTCCGGGCAACTTTTCCAATTTTTTCCATAAAAACCGTATTCGGACTATTACGAACATTCGGAAAAAAAATGAGCCAAATCGGTCTAGCCGTTCTCAAGTGATGCGATGACCAAAGAACAGCATTTCATTCTTATTAATATAGATAAATATAAAATTTTTTTTTTTGTAGACTTTTGCAGATCAAAAGTATCTCGTCAAAAACAAATTATCGTTCAATGAACGATCCAGAATGAGAACCGGCGGTGGGCCGTTTAAAGAGAAGCTGCTGAGTCAATCTGATGAACTTTTATTAAAAGCGAGTGGGCTCGATGCTGCAGTGGAAGGCATATCCGCACGGACATTCGGAGCTGCCAACCTAGTTCATAACCCAGCCACTTTAACAACCCCCGCAACAGCGGCAAATGAACGCTCTCAAAGAGATGGGGTTCAATTTGCGTCAGGAGCAAGCGGCAACCACTGTGCATTTCTGAATTCTGACTCAGACTCTGTAGCCCCAAAACCTTCGCCGATGCAGAGGAAAATAAATCCAAATAACGGAGATCCAAAACTTCTTCTCTCAAGGAAAAGAAGAATATTCCTATCAACAAATAATAATGGAAAAATTCGACAAGCATCTAGACTTCGAGGAACGGAAGTTAAAAATACAAGAAAGGCTACTAGAAATAGAAGAAGAGAAGCATCGAAGTTTTATGAGCCTGAATCGACTAAAAGTGGAAATAAAAAAACTACAATTAGAAATCCTTGAAAAATCTTAATATAAACCATTAATTAGATAGTAACTCATGTGCTGCGTTGTTATCTTTATTGTCCTTTTGTTTTTTAATGAACGAATTTTATTTTTTTAGAATTTATGTTTTTGTTTTGTTTTTTTATTGAATGTAATTTTGATTTTAAAATTAAGTTTTTTTAAATCAAGGAGTTTTTAATGTAGTTACAAATTCTTTCTCAAGATTCCCATTACCAGTATCAATTACTTCAAGACCTGTACTTGCATCATCGATGAATAGATTGCTGAAGGGAACCTTAAACTCAATGCATATATTATGTAATACACAGCACACGTTTCCAAACCGTGCATGTTTTTTCAGGAAGATATCTTCCTCTTTTATTATAAATTAAAATTTTCCAACGCCTTTTTAAACCGCCAATAGTTCTCTTGACAGTACTCCTCGCTTAAGAGTGGACATCATTAAATAGTGCCTCATTAGAACCCAACTGTGGATTTCTATAAGAAGTATTGCACCATGGTTCCAAAGGAAACCCAGAATCGCCCGAAAGTAAAGAAAAGCAGGAACTGAGTTCCTTGCAGCATTTCTCAAATATTTACAAGGAATACCTAGAAGCCATGAGTTTTCATTTGTGGAACTCTCGTGCTTCCGCTCAAGTAAACGCCTCTGATCGGAAATGATTTCCACACAAGGATTTTCAGATCGTGGTTACAAATCTTAAACAGAAAAATATTTATTAGGCTTTGTATTACATAGGTATCAAGTAAATACCGGTCAAACGGTTGTGCATGCGATCATATGAAAACACAAGCGTTTTCACTCAGCTGAGGCCTACCAACTCCTACTCTCAACCTCCACGCGGTGACAGCCGGGTGCCTAGTACCTTATGGGTAACCAACCCCGTTTGGCGGATTCTTGGTGGCAGCAGATGAGAGAGGGGGAGAAGAGTGTTTTCTCATTAGAGCACTTCTTCCTGTTCCAGGCGGCAGCGGACGAATTCCCCAGACGGAGTCAACGGTGGCGTCTATAGTTCCAGTTAGGTTGAACTTAGTGAATACCTTGCTCGAGCTGCTTCGACGTATTCGGATCACAGGTCGGTAAGGAATTTCCAATGTTGGTCGGGACATTGGAATAGAAATGGTGGTGGAGGAGTCCTTAATGGGCCAACGGCAGCGCTCATACTCCCGTAGTGGTCCTGGCCCCTCGTCCTAGGGGAATAATTAAGGAACTGGCCCTCCAGGTTGGGGGTTGTGCCGTCGGGGTAACTTCCCTACCACGTAAAAAATCGATGGTTCCGAAACAACCAAAAGCCTCGGATAAGAATGACTCAACAAATGATGACCCCAGCAAACGAAATAAGCACAACGACCTTCCTTCGGATCTGTACGTGGAATGTTCTGTCCTCTTACAGACCAAGTGCAGCCGAACAACTAGCAGAGGCCCTAGACTGCTATAAAGGAGATATTACCGCTACCCAGGAAGTGCGATGGGATGGGCCGGGCAAAAAGAGGATGAAAAACTGTGACATCTACTACGGTGATTGCTACAGAGGCAACAGGCAACACTTATTCGGATGCGGATTTGTCATACGCGGCAGTCTTAGGCAAGAAGTCTTAAGCTTCCGACACGTGAGCGAGCGCATTATTACTATCCGAATCAAGGCTAAATTCGCTAACATAAGCCTAATATGCGTTCATGCCCCCACGGAAGAAAAGGACCCTGCCACCAAAGAGTGTTTCTACGAGCTCCTCGACAAGACATATGAGCAATGTCCTAAATACGACGTTAAAATCGTATTGGGCGATTTTAACGCCAAAATAGGAAAAGAGGACGTCTTTGGTAGGGCAGTCAGTATGCATAGCCTACACGACACCACGTTTGATAACGGAATAAGGCTAATTGATTTCGCTGTGGAGCGAAATGTCACCATAGCAAGCACATGGTTTCCTCATCTCGATATTCATAAGCGGATATGACGGTCTAATGATCATGTAACGATCAACCAAATTGATCATATTGCGATCGACGCAAGACATGCCTCCAGTATTCTGAATGTCCGGACCTTCCGAGCGGCCAACATAGACTCGGATCATTACCTTGTTATAGCCAAGGTACGAATGTGGATATCCCAAGCTAAGCAACAAAGAAGAATCACTGTGAGAAAATTTAACGTCGAAAAGCTACAATCGCAAGAGACCGCCAGACACTTCGCTGAACGCGTATCCCGAAATCTCTCAATCACCCCTATGCCGCCAGCATCAAGTGCCGAAGACCAGTGGCAACGCTGCCAACATGCCATCAGAAACGCCGCGACCGATGTGCTGGGTCTCGCTCGCCCACCACCGCGAAACCCCTGGTTTGACGAAGAATGCCGGCAAGTGCATGCAGCAAAACAAAAGGCATACAAAGCGGCGCTGCAAAGAAAGACGAGAGCCGCTCGTGAGCTCTACGAGCAAAAGAGACGAGAAAAACATCTCAAAAAGAAGAAGAAAGAGCATGAGAAGCGCGCGTTCGAGAATATTGAGAGTTTATACTCCAGGAACAATGTACGGAAGGTTTACCAAAAGCTAAAAAGAACGTGTCAGAGAAGCAATACCCGTACAAAAACCTGTAGAGATGAAAATGGGAACCTCGTAGTAGAATCACAGTCGGTGCTGAGAATGTGGAAAAACTACTTCTGCAGACTGTATAACGGCGACGAAGATCAACATCCCGCTGTCAGGCAGAATGAACCATTCAACATAGACGATGATAGTCAACATTTCCGTCCACCTGACCAAAGCGAAGTGAGGATAGCAATATCCAAGCTAATATCCAACAAGGCTGCTGGACCTGACGGCTTACCGGTCGAACTTTTCAAGGCAGGTGGTGATAAATTGGTAGAGTGCATACACCAACTCATCTCTAAGATTGGGTCAGACGAGTGTATGCCTGATGAATGGAACCTCAGCATCGTTTGCCCGATCCACAAGAAATAAGACCCCCTCGACTGCGCCATTCATAGAGGCATCAGTCTCCTCAACATCGCATACAAGATCTTTTCTGCGATATTGTGCGAAACCTTTTATCAACAGCCTGATTGGACCCTATCAGTGCGGTTTCAGGCCAGGAAAGTCCACCATCGATCAAATCTTCACACTTCGGCAGATCCTGGAGAAAACCCAAGAATTCCAAATCGATACTCACCACCGCTTTATCGATTTTAAGGCCGCCTATGACAGCATCTATAGAGAAGAGCTTTATAGAGCCATGTCTAGTTTTGACATCCCTGCCGAACTTGTCCGTCTGTGCAGGCTGACGATGGAGAACGCTCGCTGCTCCATCCAGATCGGTAATGACCTCACCGAGACCTTTGATGTCAAAAAAGGTTTTAGACAAGGTGACGCGCTGTCATGTGACTTCTTTAATATTGTACTTGAACGGATTGTGCGGAACTCACAAGCCAACACCGGAGGCACAATCTATTACAAGTCTGTACAACTGCTTGCATACGCCGATGATACAGACATTATCGGAAGAACTCAGCGGGCTGTCACCGGTGCGTTTGCAAGCATTGAAGCGGAAGCGGCCAAAATGGGTTTACCGATAAACGAGGGTAAAACCAAGTATATGCTGTCAACAAGAAGGGAAAGCCAACATCGACGAATTGGACAAAACGTCACAGTGGTCAGCTATAACTTCGAGGTAGTAAGGGACTTTGTCTACCTTGGCTCTGCTAACAACTCTGAGAACAACATTAGCGCAGAAATCAAGCGAAGAATAACTCTTGCCAATCGCTGTTTTTTTGGGCTTATAAGGCAATTCAAAAGTAAAACCCTATCTTGAACTACTAAGGAGACTCTGTATAAGACCCTGATCATCCCAGTCCTGCTTTATGGCGCTGAAACATGGACTTTATTAAAAGAGGATGAAGATATCCTTGTTCGCTTCGAGAGAAAAATTCTTCGTAAGATTTTCGGTCCCGTTTGCGTTGACGGGTTAGAAGATTCAATCACGAACTATACGAGCTGTACAGCGACATCGACCTAGTCAAAAAACTGCGTATTGGACGTCTGAGATGGCTAGGACATGTAAGTAAGTAAGTAAATATTTTACTTACTATCATTGAGTTACGACTGTGAAACTCTTTTCTGTTAAAAAACATGTGCTCATTTGTGCTAAGTTTTTGCAAGCGGAAATGTGTTCCGTTGATACAACCAATAACTTAAAAAATAGAGGTTGGAGTTTAATTTATAAAAATAGTTCAACCTGCTATCCGGCATTTTATACTTTTTGAAAATTTTTTTTGCAGTTATTCCAATTTCCATCGTCGAATACTATGTACGCTGGGCACAGTTTCTCCTTCATTTCTTTTATATCTCTCGTTGTTAGTTTTGAAATGCCACTTTGGCAAATTCTAATAAGATAATTATTGCCTAAAGAATAAGAACAGTACAGTGTATTATTAGTTAAGGCGTTGAATATGATTGGATGCAGCTCTTACGTAGCAAAAACTTACCTATGGGATGTTGGTATCCGCCACTTTCTAATAAGGATAACGTTGCAGCTAACTGCAATGCAGTGGGTATGGCAGTTGACATCTGTCCTTTGAATTCAAGCCTTTGCAAAATGTCGTTAAATGTATTCTTATTAACCCTAAATCTTATGATAAATCTGCTAAATACAAATGTTGTTTACGTTTTAATTCGCGTATGCTTGTACTAGGTGCCTATTATCTCGCCATTTTTATTTCGTTTTGGTTACAATAATTTTTATTCTCTTGTTTTTCTTTTTACTTTATTTCGCGATTACTTCTTTACACGATTATATTGCATTTCTACTTGAGCTTTTACTTGTTCTGTATTGTCGTTAAGTAGTCTTTGCTTTACCTAGGCTAAATTTTTCTCGTAAAATGGTTATTTCTCGTTTTCTCCCTATGTGGATCTATTGTTTCGTTATCAGTTATTTTGTTGCGGTTGACTTAGACTTAAAGAAGGCTGTGCGAATAACCGCCCGAGGACAAATATCGCTCAAATTCCAAAAATTAACAATCGCAAGAACGAAAACCTGAACATTTTTTGGATGAATATTCACTTTCATTTGGGCGGTTACGCATTTTTATATGTTGGGCTATTTTTCATAGTAAAAGATCACCCAAAATGCCAAAAGTGAACATATGTACATACATATGTCAAAATGTTATGCGAACAATCGCCTAAAACCCCCAAATGAACAATTGCCCAAATGTTTTTAAGCAATTCTTTTCAACACAGGTCCACGAAAAAAGACGACCATAGACCAAAATGAATACCATTAGCGGAGCGATGAATAGACTTAGCCCCAGGCGCCTGCCTGACAGTTGTTGACATACCTTTTGGGGACCTGCATTGCGATTGATCGGGAAACTACTGACTGCCCAAAACTTGGCTTGGGCCAGTAGCGCAACAATCAAGTTCGTGATGAAGTGCTTACTTTACCTCCTAGTGGTGGTCCCCGGGCAACTATACGTATAAACCCTTATACGTATAGGCCAAAATTGTAAATGCGGGTTGTCTAGGGCCTTGATTCTAGGCTAGGTAACGTGGGCCAGCAACCTGCGTTACTGAAACCAGCTCGCTACTGAAACCGACACTATGCCTCGGATAAGGACTGATCACATGTTGACGACTTTTGGCTATTGTACCCGGACAAAGATAGGTTTCTGGAATGTAAAGACGCTCCTCGACTCGGGAAGAGAAGGTCCTTACAATGCCAGATTCCTCCAACTGGAAAAGGAATTCATGCGATATAAACTGGACATTTTGGGGGTAAGTGAAGTAAGATGGTTAGAAGCGGGCGAGTACCAGTCTCCAACGCGTAACACTGTACTACTCTATTCTGGAAGACCATCCGGAAGTCGGCGAGAATATGGAGTCGGACTACTGCTAACAACAACAGCACGTAAGGGCCTGATTTCCTGGCAGCCTCATGGTGATAGAATTTTGACGGCCAGATTCCGGACTAGAGTACGACGTGTCACCATCATACAGTGTTACGCCCCAACGAATAGTTCGTCTGAGGACGAAAAGGAGAGCTTCTACAATCTCTTAAGCGCCGTCTTCAACACAACACCAAATGGAGACATTGTCATAGTGATGGGGGATTTGAATGCCAAGGTAGGCAGCGACAACGAAGGGCTCAAGCATGTAATCGGGAAACATGGTCTAGGCAACCGCAATGACAACGGCGAAAGGTTTGTGGATTTCTGCAATGCCAACCGCCTTGTGATAGGTGGCACCATGTTTGAGCACAAGACCTGCCACAAAGTCAACTGGGTTTCCAACGACAGGCAAGCAACCTCCAACCAAATTGACCATTTTGCTATCAGCCGCCGCTTTAGAAGCAGTCTCCTGGACGTCCGAAACAGACGAGGGGCAGATGTGCGGATAGTACGTGATCACCATCTTATGATAGCTACTCTCCAACTACGCGCTGCTGCAGTTCGAAGATCCCACGACAACACAAGAATGCCCAGGTTCAACATCGATAGACTTAGTGATCTCTCAGTGCGTCAACAATTAAGGGAGCACTTTTCGCAAGGTGTGGAAGCAATCAGCAGCTCAATGCCCGCAACCATCCAAGACCATTGGTGTGCTGTGAAAAATGTTTTTACATCTGGTGCTGAAAGAATTGTCGGTCGATCGCAGGGAAGACATAGGGCGTGGCTTTCCGAGGATACCTGGAGAAGGATTGACGAACGAAAACAGCTAAAAGCTCGCGTTGCAGCTACCCCAGCAGCAGGGAGAAGCGAGCTAGAGTCCCTATATCGCATGAAGATGAGAGAAGTTCAGCGTAGCGTACGACGTGACAAGCGCAACTACATCAACGCGCTGGCTACAGAAGCAGAAGAAGCTGCACGGAGGTGCGACAGCAGGACTGTCTACAGAATCACGAAAGAGCTGACAGGTGGTCGCAGCTCCAGCCAATACCCAGTGAAAAGCCTAGACGGCTCCTTGCTCATTTCGGATGAGGACCAGCTCAAGAGATGGAAAGAGCATTTTGCTACGGTTTTGAACCGTGTATTCGCTAGCGATATGCTCCCAAATCAGACTGAGATGCCCGAGGTGAGAAGTTCCCGAATACGCACCACGACTCCCAGTAAAGATGAGATCATTACCGCGATCAAGGCACTCAAAACCAACAAGGCGGTAGGACTTGACGGTATTCCAGCAGAGCTCTTACGAGCAGCGCCAACAACATCGGCTGAGCTTCTGCTTCCACTTATAGATAGAGCTTGGGAAGCTGAGAGCTTTCCTAACGAGTGGAAAAAGGGAATGATCGTCAAGCTTCCTAAGAAAGGAAATTTATTGGAGTGCGGAAACTGGAGGGGTATCTGCGTGCTGCCTGCTGTAGCTAAGATAATAGCTAAAATCATCCTTGAGCGAATCAAACAACATCTCGAAGACACACTCGATGCCGAACAAGCAGGTTTCCGCTCTGGATCCTCCTGTGCCGACCACATCAACACCCTGCGGATTATCATCGAACAGTGTGTTGAATATTGATCGCCACTGCACCTGCTGTTCATCGATTTTGAGAAGGCGTTCGATAGTGTCAACAGGGAGTTTATTTGGCGTGCCTTACGCAGGAGAGGCATTCCCGATAAACTAATTGCTATTATCAAAGCTACATATGAAGGCTCCAAATGTCACGTTCTGCACAGGGGGAGGTTGTCTGAGGAATTTGAGATCCAAAGTGGGGTAAGACAAGGCTGTATCCTTTCACCAATATTATTCCTATTGGTGATTAGCGATGTGCTTCATGCAGCTTTGTCGACGGGAAACGGAGGAATTCGATGGACTCTTACATCTCAACTGAAACATCTTGACTACGCAGACGATGTATGCTTACTCTCCCACAGAATTATGGACCTCCACCAAATGACAGCAGATGTGGAGAGGGAGGCAGGTGTCGTCGGGCTGAAAATCAATACGACAAAAACTAAAATCATCAGCCTTGGAACTAACTCATCGGCTCAAATATGCATTGCTGGACAACCGGTAGAGAGAGTAGAGGATTTCCAGTATCTTGGGAGTATTGTCTCGACCGATGGTGGAACCGAACTGGATATAACCAACAGGATCGCCAAAGCAAAGTCCGCGTTCGGGATGTTGTCCAAAATATGCCGAAGCAATGCAATCAGTTTGAGCACCAAAATAAGACTGTTCCGCTCCAACGTTGAATCCGTGCTGCTATATGGTTGCAGCACGTGGAGAGTGACCACTACTATCACCAGAAAGCTGCAAACGTTCGTTAATAGGTGTCTGCGCAATATCTTACAATATCGTATCTCTAACGAACACCTTTACGAGAGAACGGATCAGGAACCAACGGCGGAAGTGACAGTGGATTGGTCACACGTTCCGAAAGGGTGACAGCTCCATAGCGAACCATGCTATGCAATGGAACCCTCTAACTCAGGATGGCAGAAGACCTGGCGGTCCGCGGAAAACATGGCGCAGAACAGTCGAGAAGGAGGCACGGCAGTTAGGGAAAAGTTGGGGAGAACTCAGACATATTGCCAGAAACCGTACACGATGGCACGTAGGCGTAGTAGAGGCCCTAGGACCCACAAGGGGATACAGGACATAAGTAAGTATACCCTTAGCGGATCATGATTTTAACAAATTATTAAAGAAAAAAAATACTTGTTTTGGGCGATCGTTCATTTTCGGATTTTGAGCTATTCTTCTTTGGGCGATTATTAGCACAACCATTCACTCCTATTTTGGGCGATTGTTCATTAATTTTTGGGCGGTTGTTCCTTTTTTGGGCTTTCTTTCATTATGCATAAATGCCCAGAACTTTTGGGCGATTGCTCATTCTTGGAACTATGGCGATTTTGTTTCAGGTGGTTATTCGCACAGCCCCTAAAAAAAACTTTGCATATACCCAACCTCTAAAAAAAAAAAAAATAATAATAGCAAAGTGTTTGAAGCTAAAATGAACATATTCTTATCAAAATAAAAACAAAATGATCTCTAGCGAAACAGTCTAAAATGAAATGATGATAATTCGAACTAATTATAAAAGTAAATGAAAATTTGAGACATAATCAAAAACGACTTGAAGAAAATTCGAGTTATCGTTTATCAAAACAATAAAATGCGAAATGATAAAATCGAAATAACAGCAATCACGATAAAAAAAATGCTAGTTGTACCATACCTAAGGTGACCATACGTCTCACTTCCGAGCTTTGTGTCCCGCTGTCCCCAAAGAACCCAAAATGCCCCGCTTTGGACAAAGGCCACCCCATATGGATGCATGTTTCGTTCATTAAACTCATTCTCAGTAAATGTATATATTAAAAATAATTTTGCTCACAGATCAAAAGAAAAAAAAAGAAAAACTAAAAACAAAAAAAACAGATTTGAAATTGAAATACATAACTGGGTAGTTAATAGATACTTTGTGCTCTGTCGCTCCATGTACCGTGTCTGTGTCTATCTATCTATAATGTATCATTTGTTTGAGAATGATAAAAATGATGAACGAACGAAGCATACTTTGATCGTTTTAAAACTAACACGGTTGGATTCGGTTTGAGAGAGTTCATAGGGCATTGTTAAGTGCTATGCTTGGCTCAATATTTTTTTTAAAGCCATCCCAATTAGTTTTCGTGCTGGTTAATCTGGCCGGTCCTACTTTTTCAATCAGAGCTTCGCTTATCGTCATGATGATTGGAGAATGATCAGAGGAGAGATCAAAGCTTTCTTCAAATTTAATACAGTTGCCAGATATTCCTTTAACAACAAAGAAATCGATCAGATCTGGTATCTTATTTCTATCAGTCGGCCAATATGTTGGTTTACCCGTCGAGTGAAAATCACAACTGTATTGCATACCCGCATTATAAAGCTTTCTATCTTTCTGAGAGGCATACGTTAAACCCCAGTAGGGGTGTTTCGCGTTGAAGTCGTCACCAATAATCAAATTTGGTTTAAGGAAGTCGAAGATGTTTGTGAAATGACTTTCTTCAGGTTTGCATCGAAGTGGACAATATATAGACGAAAAGTTGAAGGCAAAATGTCTTTTACTAACGCGTACCGTGCTTACTTGCATTGCTTCTAATTCAATCCTTACTTCCGCTGAGTGTTCGATACATTCTTTTATAAACAAAGATGACCCGCCTCTGGGTCTTTCTGATGGGTGGAAGGCGTGATACACGCTATATCCTCTTATCTTAACATCCGATTGTTTTGTTTCACAGACCAAGCATATATTAATATCTTTTTCTCGTATAAATATTTCTAGCTTGTCGAGTCTTTATATGAGCCCGTTGGCGTTCCAAGTAAGAATTTTAAGCGTTTCTTTCATATTCTGGTTGAAGTACGCGTGTTATGAATGTTGTTTTCTAGTGCAACTATTCTCTCGAAAATTAGTTTGTTTGTTTTGCATGGCTCTTCAAGTTTCGCAAGAATTAGGGAAAAACCATGGAATACAGGACCTTGTGAGCTACCTCTATCACCGTTTCCCAATGTCGCAACTTGAGCAAGAGTCTTTACGGTAAAGTTTGGATGGTTTCTTGGTTTGATCTCCTGTGAGTTGTCAGTCATGTACGAGTACTTGCCGTTAACTGTCATCGCCGATGGAGCATAAGACTGCATGCCAATATTCGAAGATTTTGCTTCTGTCACCTTTTCTCTACTAGGTTTGGGTTAATCTTAAGTTAATATTGACGGATTTTCTACCTTTTGGTTCTTTTTCGTAGCTATTTTGAGTCTATTTTTAATTGGTTTCGGATTCGCGCCTTTTTTTTAGCTCTTTCGCCACTTCGCAACCTCGATAGTTCGCAGGATGTTTTCCTTTGCAGTTTATACAAATGGCTGGGGTTTGCTTATTTAGGTGACACTCTTCTGAGAGATGTTTACCTGTACATTTCACGCATCGCGGTTTTTTCTGGCAGTAAATCTGCGTATGATTGAAGCCTTGACAGCGCTTACACTGCGGGATCGATCTGGAGCTCTTACGCATAGGTTCGATTTTGACCACGATGTTTAGAATAGTCTTAATATCATATATTACGTCTTTATTTTCGTTTCTATCAAAGCTTAGCATGAATAGTGGTCCACGCTTTACCAATTTTTCCTGATCTCCCGCCGACTGTTGCTTCTCCTTCTTGATAATATTGACGGCATCAAGAATTTTGAAGCCTTTGTCTTGGAGGTCGTTTATAACATCTTCTTTAGTGCACGAGGGATGGAGTCCCCTTCCTACAACATGCAGTGGTCTTTCTAACTTATTTCCCTAAGTATACCACTGAATTTTTTCGGCATTCAATTTTTGTAAAACTGATCAGTAACCGTCAGCATCATCGACATTGATTTTCCACGTATTGTTTCGGAGAGACGTCACCTTAAACTTCGATGCCAGTGTTCCTTTAAGGAGGCAATGCAACTTATTATATATATATATCAATCGATCACGAGTCCTACTCACTCACTCGTTATCGACGCCGAAGACAGGACTCTTTTAGTATAATTTCCTGACTGAAAATCTAACCGGGATAACGAATTGTCTCAGCACAACTTCAATTATTTTTATAATATGTTTTAACACTCTCTTTCATAGAGCATTTCATATTCACTCATTGCAACTATGCTTTATATATTGTTACGAACTAAGCCTGAAATTGTACCATTCTAGGACGGTACAGTTATTTTCATTCAAAGTCCGAAAATTTCGTACGAGAATTTTGCACATTGCACATGAAACGGCTGTACCATCGTGCGATTGTACATTTCTTGGTACGTAAAATATATGTATAACATCCCTCCGTATTCCAGAAACCGATTGATTTTGCGGGAACTGGTTTGTATCTTAAACTCAATGGGGTCACGGTTATTCGCATCGCTGCCACTGCAGACTTTATCGTTTTGTCTAGGAATAGTAGTAATACTCAGAAATTTATTCAGCATTTTGTGCGCCCAACAGCCCTGTTGCTGGACAATTTTTCATGCAAGATCCATGACACGGTTTCAGTTTAGATGTTTATAATCACAGCCAACTCTTCTTACTCAACGGATTGTTCTCCATGATGAGATTTTCAACTTTAGGCGCGTTTTGGTGAGAATTATGCAAAGCAAAGTGAAAGCTTCTCAATAAAACCATTCACCGTCAATCTGGTTTATAGCTTTTTTTACTATTTGAAGATTGGTGATTAAATTGAAATTGAACTGAAAACTATGAAGTTGTGCTTAAATTTGTGAAATACAACTGAATCATTCAACTTGAATCAAATTGAATAAAAAAGCTCTTTTCAGCGCCCTCTGAAATTGATTGTTCCAAACAATACATCGCAAGTCACTTTTGACTAGAGAAAAAAGCGAAAGTGGTTGCCAGTAATGTTGTTTGTTTGTTTTGTTTTTGCACTCCGTGCTAAATCTTAATTCACTTTTCACCAAAACATACCTATTTAAACGATGTCTTTAGCAGTCGCCTTCACCGGGCATTCACAGAGAGAATGTGAATGCATCTAGCACAGTGACTCTGCACAGAACATTGAAAGTATTGATTTAGGTAGGAGGCCCCACTTTCTTGTCAATAATTAAATAACTCAATGATGCTCCAATATGTCCGTGTTTAAAAATTTCTTATTAAATTTGGCAGTGTGGCGGTTGACGTCTTGTGACGTTTGTCATCGAGACATTCGACTCTCGATAACACCCGTAGGTATGGAACCTGTTCGGTTTATTTTTTGAACATATCGAGTAGTCTTTGCTTTTTTTATTTTCCAAAAGCCAACATTTTTCAAAATCAAAAATAGTCGGCTCTGAAAATTCAATTGCGGCAAAATTCAAAATTCGTTCGAGCCTATTCTGTTCAAGACAACATTTTCGATCAAGAGAAAATCTTCAAGGAGACGCTGCAAGAAACCAGTCGACCCATCAAGTGTTCCTGCTCCCGAAAAAAAACCTTTTTCCAGGGAACTCAAGCGGTCCTGTTCCACAACAATCTTCAAGACTTCAAAAATACGTTTTCCTTTCTTTCATTTTCGTGTTGCTGTTTGTTCCTGTTCAGTTCTTTTAGTTATTTATTGTGGAAATAAATCACTGAAGATTTTTTGAACTCCGTGCATTTGATTTCTACTTTCATAGTGAGACGGCGCTTGCAGCGGCATCGATCTCGCTAAAGCAGCCCGACTGGAGCGCCATCTCTGTGTTCGACCCAGCACTTTTCTACCTTCTACGTGTATGTACATTTTAAATAATGAACTGAATTGTTTATAATTTATTCGGATTTTTATATTTATATATGTATCACATTTGTTTTTGTACATATCAATCATTAGCTTCTAATTACTCTTCACCTTAACCTTTTTATTTCCTATTAAAATTTTAATCGCCAGAAATGTAGTGAAAGCTACAATGGTGATCGCCAGCAATATCAGTCCAATAACATCCAGCAAATAAAACTCATACCAAGAAAGATCTAGACCAGCTGAACGGATGTGATGGGCGCCCTTATGTCGGATGACGTAGTCCACCCAATACATTGCAGTATCTCTTGGGCTCAAAGGACGATCCCTGAATATTTCAGAAATTCGTTGAACATTTTTCTTGTAGGATGGATTTTCTAGGAGTTCCATGAGAGAATGTTTAAGTATATCTTTGGTGATGGCTTGAAAGTGGAGGGTAATGGCGTAACCAGCCTTTGTAGCTTTGTTCATGTTGAGATACTGAAAAAAGACAAGCATGGCTTAAAAATTATGTTTTTCCCAAGACTTAAACCCATGCAAAGGAGCTCCGTGTTCAATAATCTCGGATGGTAAGACTTAAGATGAATATAGGAGTATTAACAGCGTCTGTACCTGATCACAATAAATCGGCATTCCCAGCATAGGCACTCCATGGTGGACACCTTCCTGACTTCCAAATAGACCACCGTGAGTGATAAATACTTTCACATTGGGATGAGCTAGGATATCACTTTGTGGCAACCACTTCTTGACCATCATATTCTTGGGCAACTGTACAATTTTATCGTCTTCAAACTTCCAGAGTATTCTCTGCTTCATAGATGTAAATACTTCCAGGAACATTTTTAACTTTTCCGGAGGCATGTCAGAGCTTTGCATGTTGCTTCCTGAAAACATAGTGAACTGAAACGTAATTTCTTTTTCTTAACTACTCAAGTCTTACCCAAACTAAAGTAGATCGCTCCATGTTTAGCTTCATCTAGGAACTTTTTTATATCTTCTGGCAGAGGCTTAGGTGGATAAATATGCATTCCACCGACTGGTACCATTCCCAGAATAGTTGGTCTTGGTGTTGTTAGTGGGACATGGCTATTCAAAAGCATTACTGATATGTTCTTCTCCATTTGAGACACTGTTGGGATTTTCACTGAAATACAAGAGTGTTCCACATTCTTAAATGCCAGACTGTTAAACTTTCTTACTTGGCAGATGTGACAAATATTTCTGAACCAACGCATCCTGTTTCGGAAAATATATATACTCCCTGTGATAGTCTTCATATAGGGAACCGATGGTATTTTTCACTCTCTCCCAAAAGCTCATCTTGTCATCAAATGGGAGAAATCCATTAGGTACGAATGACCAAGGAGTAAGCACACCCATCATCTGACTCATGTAGTTCTCATAACCTAAGGTGCTGGAAGTTATGACTGGAATTTCATACTTTAGCCCTAATGCTAAGAAAGCCTCCTGGTAAAATTGTTCGGCCAGTAGGAGATCGTAAACATTTTTTGTATCTTTTCGGTGAAAAATTTCTCTAACTTTTGGATGTTTGAGAGCGTGTTCAGTTGTTTTCTCGCCAATAATTTCCAACATCTTCAGGAAGCCACTTAATGACAAGTCTGTCAATTCGAAAAGATTGTTGGCTTGAAAATGTTCTTGAACTGCAAAAATAAATTCGTATTCAGTGGACATAAGAGATTTAGTAATCAAAGTGTACATCGAACTTACTGTCAGACCAAAAGTCATATGGTGGATCTATAAGTACCTCAGTGTAGTTTGATCCAAGGCTCTTCTCCATGGGAAAATTTGTTATAAATGTTACCTGTAGGTGGGGTTGAATGAGAAGGGCATTTAAATTTTAGGTGAATAACGGCACTCTTACCTCATGTCCTCTGTTTATAAGTTCTTTGATTAGAGCCTTATGCATCATAAAATGACTTTTTCCAGGAAACACAAACGGTGCCAGTATCCTCGCTGCATTGGAATGTGATACTGTTACGAGTGTCACAAGGGTAAAATATAGCAATTTTGGAGTATTCTGGAAAATTGTAAAGGATTTTGATTGATCATATACTCATCATTCATCATTCATCTCAATCATTTGTCAAAACTAGTAGATGCTTTCCAATCTACGGCAGTGTCTTCGAATTCTTTCTTAAGATGTAAGATTCTAGCACAGCATGCCGTAGCTGTAAACAATTGAACCTAGTTCGAATATAAAGAAAACCGCAGGTCTCAACCGACAATCAATGAACATACAGTCGAATTGAACTTTTGGATATTGGCTGCTATTGGAAAGCTTTGTTTCTAAATACCCGAAACAAGCTTGCTGTTGACACTTAAATGGGTCTCAATGCGTTCGTTATCTGCTTAAAGTGATGGCTCCAATAAGCGTATTTTTTAAATATTAATTTACGTCTAAAAATAAACCGCTCCAATGCAACTAAGTAATTGCAGCTAAGTAAGTGCACATATTTACGTTGGAAACGGATAGAAAAGAGGTATATTTTTAGATTAGTTATTTTGAAACTCTTTACATACTCCACGGTAGGTATCCGAACTGAACGGAAATAAGACGACATTGTTTTCGCATTCCTTTTTAATTCACGGTATTTTTTTTTCGAGCATTTGTTTGATTACTCTTTAAACATATTATATTGTATTTATGCGTCAAATATGCCATGCAGGTGGCAGAAACTACTGCAGAGCAAAGTGTATTTACAATACACTCAGTACAAGTCACGATGATTAGAGTGAAAAAATGCTAGCAAGGTCATCTAACTAATATTATGTCTAGGCGCGATCAATTTATTCGAAACGATGATACCGGTGCAAGGCTGAATCGCCTTTGATACATCTCAACTTGCAGCAACTTTATAGTTGAAAAATAAAATGAAAGAAGGGTTTTTGCTCGTGAATACTATCGACTAACACCAAGATAGAGCTTTTCGGTCGCAGGGCACCAAACTCGTGTTGAAACTCATTTATTGACAGTCTGGAGCGCTATTTGATCTGGAGGAGTCATTGGACCGTAATATTTTTTCGAAGATGGATATGAAGTTATTATGTATTATTGTTAATTTTTCTGGAGAACCGGCACATGATTGAGCATTTTTTGACATCTGAATTGGATGTTTTGGGCTTGCTCAATATACGGTTTTATCGAGACGGACGTTACCACGTCATATGAAGCAAACGTAGCAATGCAATTATTCTATCGATAATTTACAGCCCGGGAGTGTATGCTTATAAAGTACAAATTCTGAAGCAACTTAAACAAAGTATTCGAGATGAAAATAAGATGAACATCGGCAGCCATTTTATAAGATATGTCATTGAAAAAGCTAGAATTATTGAAGCTAATCGAGGCGGACATCTGCCCAACATTATGTGTCATACATTCATAGATCTCTCGAATTGGATAAATTTCCAAAGGAACAGCACAGCAACGTACTTTAATCCGTTTTACTTTGAACTTTATTACAGGGTGAGAAAAAACACACTCATGTGCGCACATTAAACAGCTCACATCTCATTTTCGATTCACGAGCCTGGGTTATGGGTATTTCTATTATCGCATGCGCTCATGAGTTAGTTTCTCGGAATAAGAATATGCACTCGCGAGCGCACATGAGTTCTATATTTCAGGATAAGGAAACGCTCACTCATGAGCCAGGTTTTTTTTTTTTTTTTGGTTTCTCAAAGGGATGCGGTAATTTTCTAAAGATACTAGTAGCTCGGGCTGCAGCATGCACGATTCGCAAGCCCGAATTATCGATGTCAGGAATGCACCAACGTACTAATCCACACCATGCTCAGTTCTACCACTCTAGCCGCGGAACTGCCGTTAGGTATTAGCTCGCGGGGCTGGTTAGCATATTTTGTTTTTCATCTTTCATGAGCTTTTGCTGCTTCTGGTGCTTTGCGTATTTCTCGATTCTTCGCAGCTCTATTTGTATATTCGCTATGTATGCGTCAATTTCTATCCAACTCTCTTCTGATAACAGCATGTGTTCGATTATAGATGATGGGCTATGTAATGCTGTTCTCCAATGTGATAACCGTCTGCAGAAGAATATTGGATGCTCAATTGTTTCTTGTTCTTCTGAACATTCAGGGTAAAACGGTGATGTATCGTGTCCAAATTTGTACAAGTACTTGTGATATCCTCCATGACCGAATAAGAACTGTGCAAGGTATTAGCTACGTCTCCGTGTTCGCGACTTGTCCAAACATCGACTTTCGGTATAAGTTTGTAGGTCCATCTGCCTCTTGTGGCACAACCCCATCTGTTCTGCCAGCTGGCTAGTGATGTTGGCCTTTTTTCTTCTTTTATTGTTCTCACTGTAGCTGCATCTTGCGGGTGGGGGAGTGTCCTTATATAGATCCGCAGCATCTTATCTGCGAGAATGTCGTTGGGGACATGCTGCTTCATCCAAATTATTCTAAATCCACTTATGGTTCTTAGAGCACAAAGTCTGTTTACCCAAGTGAGTTTATTTCGTATCGCCTTTGTTGTCAATGCCTTCGCCTACACTGGGGTCGCATAAAGGAGGACCGAGCTGACTACTCTTGAGAGTAGAATTCGCCTGGGCCTATTTTTTGCAAATAGTATAGCGTACCCATTCTGCCGAGTTGAAGGCATTTTTTATGTCCTACGTCACTACCGCGTAGCATTCCTTGGTTCCATCTTAATGGCGTTTACCGTTGAGCGAGATTTCGTAAATCCGAATTGGATGTCGAACAGTGCATCTTTCTCTTCTGCCACCGCTGTCAGTGGAGCCACTGTAAAGCTCCAACGAGCTTTGGACAAAATTCGCGAGTGGACAAAGATTTAAGCGCATTGCTTTCAACGAGACCAAATCAACTCATGTTAACTTTACTTACAAACAAATTTACAACCTACCCATTTTCATTAACTCGGTACAAATACCATATGCAAACGAGGCAAAGTATCTAGGAATGACACTAGACACGAAACTCAAATGGAAGTCACACGTTAAAAAGAAACGCGACGAGCTTGAAAATAGATTCAGACAAATGTATTGGTTACCTTTTTGGACATGTGGCATACAACTTTGGGGTTGTACTAAACGAACTAATAGATATCTTATAATCTTTTAAAAAAAAGTGTTAAGAGTCACAGTAAATGCCACATGGTATATCAGAAACAATGATATTCGCAGAGACCTAGGAGTAACTACCACCGATGACGAAATAACGTATTCATCTAGATGGTCATTGCAACAACATTATACGTATACAACATTATAATTTTGGACGAGACAAATCTTGTGCGCTGACTACAAAGAACGAAATCGTTCGATACAGCGCAATAAGGACCAGCCGCATTTAATAGTGGGTCTTAGCACATGCTTCTGCTGGAAAGCTACTTGCCCAACGCGAAAAAATTTGAAACTAAAACTGCTTGATAAGGAAACTTAGTCGTAGTAAACCAGTAGAAGGGAGGTGTTGTTTAGTGAGTAAAAATAGCACATAGGGACACATAGTGTATATGAAGATTTTACACCTACCCACGAAAAAAAAAAAAAAAAAAATACTGAGGCGTCATGAACATAAAATGGCGTAAAGGGGAAGTAGTTTGGCATATCTAAATTTGCGCGCAGAGGAAGAAGTGTCAAATTTAATCCTCTCTCAATTCCACACCAACGCAATTTCTCTATTTTCTTACAGCGAAAACGCGGATTGAAACTTATTCCTTTTTCAACTCAAAAACCCACTCACGAGCGAGTGCCCCTTATAATTGTACGTTCGATAGCACACACTCACGAGTAACTCATGAGTGTGATTTTCCTTACCCTGCCGTTTATTATGAAACTCATTGTATTACAGACTTATGTAAGGCAATCAATTGCAGAGATTAAAACACATTTAACATTTACAAGTTCGTCTTTCACTTGCTTGAACTTGGCGATGCACTCATGTCACACCTTTTCACAGAATTTTCAGTACATGCATATCTATAGGTACATTCAACAAATGCAGCAAAATTAATTAATATCACGTATTATAAGCAAATCATGATAAAATCTTAGCCTTATACTCCTACTCATTTCTTGCTTCAATAATTTTAAATTACTGACAAAAACGCATATTTAAATGCTTGTACTATTATTATTTTGTTAGAAACAAACTGCCATTTAGCTATCGCATTTTGTGATTGAAACTTCCGGAACAGCTTTGTGAATTTGGCTCGAAATTACTTTTTAATAACATCGCCATTAACTTGGTAATGAGAGGGTTTTAACGAGTAGGTCGGCAGCTCAAATGATGACATGCGAAAAATTCTCAAGCAATTTAGGTACTTGCAAAGTATATTTGTTTTTTTATTTCAGCTAATATATGATACATTTGTCACGCTTCCGTTTTTCTAATTGCTTATAAAACAAATTCTAATTTGTGGCATTTATAACAAGACTGAGATAATGGCACTCCCTTAAAAATTGCTTGGGAATTTGAAGATTTCGTGAGGATTAAAAAAACAGGTTCAGCAGATCGGTTTGAGAACATTTATATGGAGAACTGGTTTTAATTTCTGGTGTCAGGAGATGTTGATGGGCAATTAAACTTGATATGCTGCTTGTGAGTAAGCAGAATTTCAAGGGTATAGCTAATTTACCATGGGGGAAACCCTATGAGCTACACGACAATCGATGTTTAAAGTACATCATCTATGCCTGCGATGATAGGCAATTGAAATTAGTTGTAATGGAGGACTATAGAGCAAAATCTTAGATACTTTCTAATCAAATTAGCCTTTTATGAGCAAAAGACAATTGAGGAAAGGCTAGCGTCGCGGTCTAAAGTGGCAAATGATGATATTGATCATTCAAATCACAGGTAGAAGACATAGACCCAGCCTTTCGTCGCCTTATGCGAAAGCATCATATCTTGCTATAGGTCTCGTGAAATACTCAAATTTCGATTGGGTTTTATGATGGCACCTTTTGAGGTTAACTTGTTGTTTCTATCTCAATGGGTACAACCTGAATATTAAAAATTGTTGAGATGAATATTAGAGTTCAGAAGTTTCACAATGTCAACGTATATATCATCCATCAATATCTAGTGGAAAATAAACCGCAATTACTTGTCCTACCCAAAAATAGGAAGTACCCATATATGCAGTCTGTTTCAAGTTAAGAGACGACTTTGTATATTTTGGTTTGTCAGAGGAGGGAGTTATACATGGTTCCACCATGGCTCCACCAAATTTTTTCCGCATTTATCTAATAAGGTCAAATGAATACAGATCCTTCGCTCTACTGTCAAAATTATTCTTCTATGCGAATTTCACGTCCTCAACTCGCACAGGCTGTTATCAAATTCAGACTCGTTTATCTGGTGCAAGCTGGAGAATCAAGAGCCGTTGCCATAGATATTTAACATTTTTGATAGAGTCTGCAATGAAGTTTTATTAAGTAAGTTAGCTTCCTACAGATTTCTCTACGGATATAACTTAAGCTGTAGTTGGTGGTGTATTTTTCGATACATTTGACAGCGATGGAACTCTGCAGGGTTCCATTATTTTACCATCAATCTTTATACTCTATTTTCTTTCTTTTATTTGGTTAATACGAGAACTAATACCATTTTTACTTCTACCGATGATAGCACTCCAATAGAAGCTTGTTTGAATAGCAACCACTTTACACTTTTAGAGATGCGACCGAATTCAGTCATTATATGAAGACCTGCAGAAAATCTTGTAGTGGGGAAAAGCTTATGTAGTCAAATTCAATGCGAAGAAAACCCACGGCTTCAAGTGGAAGATAAAATAATCCAACTTATGATTCACAAGTCATGAGTCCTCTTGATATCACGGTCAACTCGGATGTAACATGGCATGACTACATATCCAACACCCCAAATGCAGCGTCAGATAAGCTGAGTTATAAGCGCAAGACGATACTTTACCTCAGTACAACTCTTATGCAATTTACAATTTGGGAGCGGCAATGGTGTAGTGGTAACTTCGTCAATTGCCACGCTAATGGTTTATGGTTCAAATCCCGATGTCAACAAGCATTTCTTTATTTCTCATGAAATATATAAAGTCGTTCGATCAATTGCAAAAGCTTTTATGTACACTTTTGCGAAGGCATAACACTGGCAGTAGGTTGAAAAAATTGTTCGGTCTGTTGAACGATACTTATGACACCGGTAGTCGCGAAAAAAAAATTTGTGAATTAGAAGCAAAGACAGGAAATAACAAAATCTCTGAACGCCACCCTTGTGTTTCTCTGAAGCATAAACAACTGAGCTTCAAACCACTACACCAAATTGTTCGCTCTCTATCTCTATCCTTTCCAACGCTCGCACTGTGTAGAAACCTGTTAAGGGAATTCATAACCCCTTGAGTGCGTGCAAATTATAAAAAAAACTAGTTAGATTCAGACTGTAACTGGCCAAAAAGCAGTCAAGAAAAAGCTAATAGTTTTGCAAGAAGTCATAAACATAAAAAAGGCCCCAGGGTTTGATTTAATTACAACAAATTCCAAAAAAAAAAAACGTTTTCTAAAACTAGCACATATTATAAATGCTGCATTCTTCCTAAGCATGTGGAAAGTCGCGGAGGTAATAATGATTCCAAAACTTTCCTCATGCCGCCCAATATCGATAGTACCAATGTTGTTCAAGTAATTCGAAAAGATGCTGGCAAAACGCATGCAAAAAATAAATGAAGAAAAATCGCTAGTGCCAAACCATCAATTTGGCTTTACAAGTAATTACTCTAGGATTGATCAGGTGCATAGAATTAGAAATAAAATCGAAAAAGCATTTGAAGAGAAAAAGGTCTGCTTGACTGTATTTCTTGATAAAGTCTGGATAAGGACTGATCCATAAAATACAAAAACAACTGCCAAAGCAGTATTCGGAAATTCGAGAGTCATACCTATTACAGCGATTCTTCTAAATCAAACAAGAAACAGAGTATTAGACATTAAGACAAATTAAAGCTGGTGTACCACAAGGAAGGGTACTAAGTCTGGTACTATACCTACCAGAAATCACTATAGCAACTTTTGCAGGTGATACTGCAGTACTTACTGTAAGAGAAACTGGCAAAGTAGCAACAAAAAAGATTCAAAAGACAGTAAATAATATTTCAGATTGGACTAAAAATGGGAGCGGTACGATTGACCGCAAACTGAAATCTCTAATAACGAAATCTCGCATTTTTAAAATAAATCCAGAATAACAAAATCTCGCATCATCTAAATCTCGCATATTCAAAATCTCGCATTTAAAAATGTCGCATTATCAAAATCTCGCTCTGAAAGATAAAAATCTCGCAAACACAGGAGAATCTCGCATTATTAAAAGTTAGGATTTACTCCTATTTCATAATGAAATTTGAAATTTATAAGGTTTTCAAAGTGAATGCATACATGAAAATAGACTTTAGCTCCAGGCGCCTGCCTGGCAGTTGTTAACATACCCATAGCGGGACTGATTATTGTGTGGTTATAATGCTAGCAATATAAATAACTACATTCCTTTAGGCACATGACAACAAATTGTCACTTCTTCTTTCTCTCTCTCTCTCTTATTAACAACAGTCTTGTGTTATGTACATACTTAAAATAATGCAATTATTTGAGTTTGAAATAGGTACCTTCATAGCTAATATAGATTTAGAATCTCGCATTGTAATAAAATATTTATGAATTCGCGCGAATTAATAAATATTTTATTACAATGCAAGATTCTAGTTTTCGAGATTTTGATTTGCGAATTTTCTATATTGCGAGATCTTGATTTGTGAGATTTTATAATTGCGAGATTTCGATAATGCGAGATTTTATAATTGCGAGATTTCGATAATGCGAGATTTTAATAACGCGAGATTTTGAAAACGAGATTTAAAAATACGGTCAATCGTACTCAACCCACTAAAAATGGCAGATCATATCTAAAGTTAGTCAATTTAAATTTTACGTATAAAAATGTACCACACATTCTAGTATACGAGTATATAAATGACAATTTAGTGGAATATAAATACAGCCAAATATCTAGGCAAGACTCTAGACGCTAAAGTGCGCTGAAAAGCGCATGTAAAGAAAGATGAACTATACATGCGACCGGTTTAGCACGCGAAAGGCGGAAAGCAGACTTGTATTTGTACTACAGGTACTACTATAGAAAATGTTCCGAGGAACTATTATACAAAGATAGATCCGCATAAATACAAGAGTTCGATGTCTTACTGTAAAGAATGATAGGGCACACCCAGTCTACGTTCATCTAGTAACCTCGATAATTGAAAATTTGTTTTCGATATAGCACTAACAAACCTCGAAACTCCCAGGAAACATATTTTCCAAAGCATATGATTCTTATGAGTATAATCTCCAGCCATTAACAGGCATCTGGGGCGCTATTTTGTCGTTATAGGTTGGACATTTACGAGTCTATATATTGTATGTATGTTAAATAATTTAACTCAATCATGCTGAATATAAACTTTATGTATTTGTTGTTCATAAATATCATATATGAACTATATTCTCAGTCTGATTGAGCACTATGTGCACAAAGCAAATGTGAATTTTGACAACATCGATTATTTTATTCTAACATCAAGTTAGCAAAATCAATAGCTATCTTTATTCCCCAACTTGGATGTGAAGTTGCTTTTAATAGCACGATAGAGAATGTACACAGAGCATTTGAGAGTTCCCTACAGCTTCTGATTTTACAATTCCAACAGTTTGCCAACAGGTTAGCCAACTTATCTATCAAAAGAATTGGATTGGTTTACTCAAACAATTCTAGCAAAATTATTCTCGCACGGTATTTGTCCGTAACATAATTGGCATCTTTACCGCTATATATTGGATGAAAATCAACACAAAAGAAATAAAAAAAGAACTGAGAAGCACTTGTACTTAAAATAGTTTTTTTTCCGTCTTGATGATATACTTTAATTATAGAAAATTCCTCTATTTTATCTTATATTATCCTATTTTCATTATTAGCTTATGATCCAATAGTCAGTTGTTATTACCATACTAGCTATCGTGCCCGGCTTTAATTGGTTTTATACTTCAAAAATATTAGAAAATGTATTTTAAAAGCTGGTCAGTTACTTCCATTAAATGGAAAAATAGCCCAACTAGTACCACCCATACCTGCTTAATTGGGCGCCGTGGCGCAAGTGGTGAGTGTGTCGGACCACTGCGCGTGATGTTCCAAATTCGAATCTCAAAAAAACACAAAAACGTTTTTTTACGGTTAAACCTCTGGCGAACGTCTGACAAACATCCGAGAGTATTGTTGCCACGAGGCAGAAAACTTCTCAAAACAAGTTGCCCTTCGGAGACGGCACTAAACTGTAGGCTCCTTCTATTCGTGTGAAGAATATAACGCACACAACATGAGTAGTTGCGAGAAGCTAGGCCTTGGCACTTAAAAGAGCTGTTGCGCCAATTTTTTTCTGAAGGGGTTTTCATAGGCAGGTATACACCTGCAACAACATTTTGGAGTTCGGAATAGCCCCGCAATGATTTTATAAAGCTTTAATTCTTCACATCCATAAGAAAGCTTCTACGGCGGATCCAGCAAACTACCGGCGTATTTATTTTTTAAATGCATTTTGTAAAATACTCACAGCAATGATGCAAATCGGACTTAATCAGTGGATAGGAGTCAATAATAAAGGAATTCCAATCGGGTTTTATTCCAGGATATTCAACTATCAATCACCTGTTGGTATTAAGTAGTACTGTGGACTCTTTTTTTTTTTGCGAAATAAAAACTCTATGCATTTTTTGTGGATTTTAAGGCAGCCTTTGACACAGTGGATACTAAAGCGTTGTTCTTTAAGCCTTATAACTAGGGTATGTCGCTAAAATTTGGACGGGTAATCCAGAACTTATATAGTGATACTAGGGCGGGTGTGTGGAACGGGAGCGAACTATCGGAACGGTTTCATTTGTGTTCAGAAGTAAGACAGGGGTGTTCTTTAAGTCCATGTCTTTTTGCACTCTTCATCGAAGACATAACTAAGTTCCTGCTATGCGGGGTAGAGTATGCAGGAGTCCTTATCAAAGCCCTTTTAATCGCAGACGACGTAGTCTTATTGGCGTACTCTCTAGAACAGTTACGTCTTATGATTTACTGGCTTAATGATTACTGCAAGTTATGGTGTTTAAGAAAGGAGAAGGAAGATACTGTGCTAACTAGAAATGGAGATACAATAGTGAAATAATTGATTTGGTGGAAAAATGTAAGTACCTTTGAGTGATCTTTATGAAAAATCTTAGCATGGATATACATCCGGATGAGAAACTTTTTAAATCAAAACCAGCCATCAACTTAGCTTGAAGAATGTGCTTCAATAGCAAATTCATTGCCCACAGTGCTAAATATAAAGTTTTCGAAGCGGTATCGGAGTCCATTCTGTTCTACGCGGCACAAGTATGGGAATGTAAAAAATATGAATCCGTCGAGAAACTACGAAGATATTACCTCAAATGAATATTTCACCTCCCGCTCAACACGCCAAACTACATGCTTATGCTGGAAACAGGTTTATCACCACTTTTCACAAAAACGCCGGAACTCCAAGTGGATTATGTTCTTAAAGTTCTTAGCATGTCGGATTATCGACTTCCAAAAATAGCAGTTGTACAAGCTATACAAAGGAAAACTGGATGGTTCAAAGAGTGGTTGGAATTAAGTTGCGGCTGTGGTATTGAAATTAATCACGAGGATTAAAGGTGTTTGAAGAACCAGCTTTATCAGCTCATCGAAGGAGTCAATGCTCAGGCTAGAACAAGGTATTTAGAGGAAGCTTTTGGATCTTTACGTAGGATGATACCCTTTGAATTATAATTTGATGCAGAAGAATTATTTTCGGGATGAATACAGCATCGATGAAATAACTTGAGGCTGCGGGCGAACTACTTAAACTTAATTATATACCTCACAGAGAAGATTTACCTCTTCACTTTAGTTTGTGCAATTTGGCAGAAAGGGAGGATGCTCTGCATTTCATTGGCAAATGTCTAGTTTTGCGGGAAATAAGAAGGCGTATCTTGGGAAGCGATGCCTTGTCGGAGAATCAAGCCATAACACTCCTCAACGATGTTAATGTTCCCAAGTTATTTCGGTATTGCAAGATCGCACTACAATATCGCTATAAAAAATATTGACTGCAAATTTTTAATAAATGTTAGTCCACTTTATTTTGCTACTTCATATTAAATAGAATTTGGAAAATTATGTTGGTACATACACAGGTATTTGATTATATTGGCAATCAGACAGACAGCAAACTGATTTCTGTTAACCTGTTTTTGTAAACAATATTGAAGTACCTATACATACATAAAAATCGAGTCTAATCTATACTCCTCTTTACTATAAATATCAGATTTGTTCGTTGTCCCATGCAATATTTTAAAGCACTTTAGTGAATATGAGCACCAAGAAAATCTGCTTGAAACTACAATCCGAAAAAAAAAAAAAAATATATACAAAAATAAATAAATAAAAAAAGTTCGAGAAAATAATAATAATTTTTGACTACATGACCTATAGTAGTCGTCCTAAGATATATCATGGATGGCAAACGATTAACAAAGGCCTCGTAGGAGCAACATCTCCCGATAGGTGTTGGTCCGCGAAATAACGAGAAAGAGCCACTGCAGACGAACAACTTGCAGCTCTGTTAGTAAGTCCTACTTCCACCTTCTCGTGGTGCCATCTGGGAATTTCTCTGGAAATTGTGAACGGAAGAGAACGAATGGCGAGTCCCGTGCGCCACAAAACAGGATAAGTGTGGGTTGGTCTGTGGCCCAGCGAGCCGCAACCGTAAAAAAATATCTTATTCCGAAACGAAAACCAACGCCTCGGATACGGACCGATAATTTGATGATGACCTTTGGCTATCGAACATGGACAACGATTGGATTCTTGAACGTTAAGACCCTTCTGGACTCACTCCAGGAAGGGCCATATAACGCCAGAATCCTCCAAATGGAACGAGAATTCGCACGCTATAAAATCGACATCTTAGGGCTGAGCGAGATAAAATGGTTCGATGCTGGGGAATAAATCTCCCCAACAAAAAGCACTGTCATGCTCGACTCTGGTAAACCAGCTGGAAATGCACGGGCGTCCGGAGTAGGACTGGTGCTAACTCCAGCAGCACGAGGAAGCCTCAGTATCTTGGATACCTCACAGTGATCGGATATTGACGGCTAGATTCCAAAGTAGAGTAAGGAAAATTACCATCATTCTGCTATGCTCCAGCTCAAGACGCGACTGAAGATGAAAAGGACAATTTTTATAGCCAGCTAGGCGCCGTCTACAACCAAACGCCTAATGGTGATGGGGGGGCTCAAACTTACTTAACATCACCAGGTTTAATATCGACAGGCTAAAGGTTGCCCAAGTGCGCCAACAGTTCAGGGACCATCTTGCCTTAGAAGCAGAAGCAATCAGCAGCATAATACAGGAGAGCATGGACGACCACTGGAATGGTGTGAAAAATGCTTTTACGGCTGGGGTAAAAGGCAGAAAAACCATCGCACATGGCTATCTGCAGACACCTGTGGACGGATCGATGAGCGTACAGGAAAGTAAAGAGAACCGAGCTAGAAGCCCAATACCATGCGAAGAAGAAAGAAGTGCAGCGTAGTGTAAGACGTGACAAACGTCAGCACATCAACTCACTGGCTTCAAGGGCTGAAGCAGCAACGAGCAGGTGCGACAGTAGGACTATTTATAGCATCACTAAGGAATTGACTGGTGGTCGGAGCTCCAAACAATACCCAGTGAAGAGCCTAGACGGTAACCTTCTAATCTCAAATGAGGACCAGCTCACTAGATGGAGAGAACATTTTGCTTCAGCGCTAAAACACTTAGACGATGGCGGTATGATCTTGAATTCGAATGAGCAGTTCGAAGCAACACATTCCCGAATTCGCACCGTACATCCCAGTAAAACCGAAATAACATCAGCAATCAAGTCCCTCAAGAAGAACAAGGCAGTGAGTATTGATGGCATCCCTGCCGAACTATTTCAAGCGGCACCAAATACATCGGCAGACCTGCTGCACCCTCTAATACGGAGAGCTTGGGATAGTGAACAATTTCCACAGGAGTGGAAATGGGGGACGATAATTAAACTTCCTAAAATGGGAAACTTGATGGAATGCGGAAACTGGAGAGGTATTTGCGTTCTTCCAGCCGTAGCCAAAATAATAGCTAGAATAATTATGGAACGGATCAAAGACCATTTAGATTCAACTCTCGACGTCGAACAGGCTGGATCCGTTTCGTGGAAACGTTTCGTGTTGGATCCTCCTGCATCGACCACATAAACACCTATCGGATCATAATCGAACAATGCGTTGAGCATAGGTCTCCGCTACATTTACAGTTTATCGACTTTGAGAAGGCCTTCGACAGCTTGAATCGAGATGTTATCTGGTCGGCCTTGCGCAGGAGAGGCATCCCAGAAAAACTTATAGCTATTATCAAGGCTACATACGAGGGCGGTTAGGCGAACCCCACAGACGGATCAGCAGAAATGCAGTGAAGTGGGATCCCTTATTTTCGGATCATAACCTCGCTGATAAAAGGAAGAAGAAGAAGAATATACGAGGGCGGTAAGTGTCACGTCTTACACAATGGTAAGGTGTAGGAGGATTTCGAAGTCCAAGGTGGA
Source organism: Brachypalpus laphriformis (assembly GCA_945910035.1). NCBI lineage: Eukaryota > Metazoa > Arthropoda > Insecta > Diptera > Syrphidae > Brachypalpus > Brachypalpus laphriformis. The sequence continues at coordinate 319,622,141 of OX246753.1, forward strand.
GTACGTCAACGATGCATACTGTCGCCACTATTGTTCTTTGTGGTTATCAGCGATGTAGTCCGTACAGCATTGACGGAAGCTAATTATGGAATTCGTTGGATTAAGACATCTTAACTTAAACACCTAGATTACGCTGACGATGTTTGATCATCATTTGATGGCTCAAAATCTAGAAGCTGAGGCAAACAAAGTGGAACTAAAATATACACAGCCAAAACAAAAGCCCTGAGCACTTCTTCTAACAACCGCGTTCAACTTAACATTGCCGGACAGGAAGTCGAGAAAGTTGATAACTTTCTTTATTTAGGAAGTGTAGTCTCGGCTAATCGTGGTGGCCTGGATGTGTGCAGCAGAATCGGGAAGGCTAAAGCTGCGTTCGGAATGCTATCCAAAATCTGGAGAAGCAATGTTATCAGCTTAAGAACTAAGCTGTGACTGTTCCGACGTAAAATCGGTGCTGCTTTATGGGTGCAGCACTTGGAAGGTGGACACGCTTAACACACGCAAGCTGTAAGTCTTCGTAAACAAATGTTTAAGGATCATCTTAAGGATTTTTTAGCCGAACCGCAATTGAGGGGTTAAAGGATATACATAAGTAGGTAAGTAAGTCTGATTGTATTATAAAAAGAAAATTCATTTGATTCTGAGTTTTAAAAATGAACAAAGTTTGACCCTGTTCATGTGTTTTTTAAGTCAACTTTTATAGACTCAGGTTAAATTCGACTTAAAACAAGTCAAAATGTCAACAGTGTTGAATACCGCATCAGGATTAATTTAGTAATTCAGGAGTTCATCGCGCACAAACAAAACAAACAGAACTTTGTATTTATCGTTTATAAGTGCACTAGAGTAGATCACTTATCCGAGGCTTTTGGTTGTTTCGGAACCATGCGTTTTTTACGTGGTAGGGAAGTTACCCCGACGGCACAACCCCCAACCTGGAGGGCCAGTTCCTTAATTATTCCCCTAGGACGAGGGGCCGGGTACACCGGTGCCAGTAGTCCACTACGGGAGTATGAGGGATGCCGTTGGCCCATTAAGGGCTCCTCCGCCACCATCTCTATTCCAATGTCCTGACCAACATTGGAAATTCCTTACCGACCTGTGATCCGAATACGTCGAAGCAGCTCGCGCAAGGTATTCACTAAGTTCAACCTAACTGGAACTATAGACGCCACCGTTGACTCCGTCTAGGGAATTCGTCCGCTGCCGCCTGGAACAGGAAGAAGTGCTCTAGTGAGAAAAGCACTCTTCCCCCCCTCTCTCATCTGCTGCCACCAAGAATCCGCCAAACGGGGTTGGTTACCCATTTCTTGGATTAAGGTACTAGGCACCCGGCTGTCACCGCGTGGAGGTTGAGAGTAGGAGTTGGTAGGCCTCAGCTGAGTGAAAACGCTTGTGTTTTCATATGATCGCATGCACTACCGTTTGACTAGCCACTCTCTGGGTCTCGCTCGTCCACCACCGCGAAACCCCTGGTTTGACGAAGGATGCCGGCGAGTGCATGCAGCAAAACAAGAGGCATACAAAGCGGCGCTGCAAAGGAAGACGAGAGCTGCTCGTGAGCTCTACGAGCAAAAGAGACGGGAAGAACATCGGCTTCTTAAAAAGAAGAAGAAAGAGCATGAGAAGCGCGCATTTGAGAATATCGAGAGTCTATACTCCAGGAACAATGTACGGAAGTTTTACCAAAAGGTAAAAAGAACGTGTCAGAGAAGTAATACCCGTAGAGATGAGAATGGAAACCTCGTAGTAGAATCACAGTCGGTGCTGAGAATATGGAAAAACTACTTCTGCAGACTGTATAACGGCGGCGAAGACCAACATCCCGCTGTCAGGAAGAATGAACCATTCAACATGGACGATGATAGTCAAAACTTCCGTCCACCTGACCAAAACGAAGTGAGGATAGCAATATCCAAGCTAAAATCGAACAAGGCTGCTGGACCTGACGGTTTACCGGCCGAACTTTTCAAGGCAGCTGGGGATGAATTGGTAGAGTGCATACACCAACTCATTTCTAATATTTGGTCAGAGGAGTGTATGCCTGATGAATGGAATCTCAGCATCGTTTGCCCGATCCACAAGAAAGGAGACCCCCTCAACTGCGCCAATTATAGAGGCATCAGTCTCCTCAACATCGCGTACAAGATCTTTTCTGCGATATTGTGTGAACGCCTGAAACCTTTTATCAACAGCCTGATTGGACCCTATCAGTGCGGTTTCAGGCCTGCAAAGTCCACCATCGATCAAATCTTCACACTTCGGCAGATCCTGGAGAAAACCCAAGAATTCCAAATCGATACTCACCACCTCTTTATCGATTTCAAGGCCGCCTATGACAGCATCTATAGAGAAGAGCTTTATAGAGCCATGTCTAGCTTTGACATCCCTGCCAAACTTGTCCGTCTGTGCAGGCTGACGATGGAGAACGCTCGCTGCTCCATCCAGATCGGTAATGACCTCACCGAGACCTTTGATGTCAAAAAAGGTTTTAGACAAGGTGACGCGCTGTCATGTGACTTCTTCAATATTGTACTTGAACGGATTGTGCGGAACTCACAAGCCAACACCGGAGGCACAATCTATTACAAGTCTGTACAACTGCTTGCATACGCCGACGATATAGACATTATCGGAAGATCTCAGCGGGCTGTCACCGGTGCTTTTGCAAGCATTGAGGCGTAAGCGGCCAAAATGGGTTTGGCGATAAACGAGGGCAAAACCAAGTATATGCTGTCAACTAGAAGGGAAAACCAACACCGACGAATTGGACAAAACGTCACCGTGGGCAGCTATAACTTCGAGGTAGTAAGGGACTTTGTCTACCTTGGCTCTGCTATAAATTCAGCAAACAAAATCAGCGCAGAAATCAATCGAAGAATAACTCTTACCAATCGCTGTTTTTTGGGCTTATAAGGCAATTCAACAGTAAAGCCCTCTCTCGAACAACTAAGGAGACTCTATATAAGACCTTGATCATGCCAGTCCTGCTTTACGGCGCTGAAACATGGACTTTATTAAAAGAGGATGAAGATATCCTTGGTCGCTTCGAGAGAAAAATTCTTCGTAAGATTTTCGGTCCCGTTTGCGTTGACGGGTTTTGGAGGAGAAGATTCAATCACGAACTATACGAGCTGTACAGCGACATCGACCTAGTCAAAAAACTGCGTATTGGACGTCTGAGATGGCTAGGACATGTAGAGCGAATGGACACCAACGCTCCGGCCCGCAGAGTCTTCGAATCTAACCCCGAGGGACGACATAGTAGAGGGAATTATCGCCGTAGGTGGCGCGCACAAGTTCAAGGGGACCTCGACCAACTTGGAGTGCGCAACTGGAGGCAATTAGCTAAAGACCGAGCTAAATGGAGAGGCTTGTTGGTTGAGACCCAGGTTCACCCCGAACTGTAGCGCCACCTAAGAAGAAGAGTAGATCACTTGCCTCGTCCTATAATATCCTATATCTTACAGTGCTTAAACATTTCATGATAAAACAGAAATAAATAAATAAGAATAAAATAAGGAGGGAGACATCCGTATTCAAAAAATTTTAAATATATCTTAATCAAATGTTTGAACATTTTAAATACCAAAAATGTTCATACACCACTATACACTTTAGATATGCATATAATGTATCTCAAAGTTCCACTGTTATTGGTTAGCTCACAGTCTTTCGCGTTTAGACGTTATACAATATTAAATAATATTAAATAAAAAAATACATTTTTAACAAAACAATCATTGTCAGTACTCGTATTTACCATTTTGTTATCAAAAAAATTAAACTAATACTTTAAAATAAATTACGAAATTTTGAAAGTTGAAACATTACTTGAACGATCTCGAACGATCTCAACCGCACGATAAGTAGCCAAACACTGACCAGAATCTCTATCTAACAACACAACAAGAACTTTAGCAAAGTTTTATTTGCTTTACATAATTATATGAGTGTATTCGTGAATACAAGCAATTAATGAAGAGTAAATGATGTATTCAGTCTTAGTTGAATGAACGAGATAAAGTGTGTAGGTAGTTGACAATAGTCTGTTACGTTTGCGTTACTTTTATTTTTATTGCTATCTTTTGATAGAAGTGCCGCTTCAGATTCTGATAGTAGAAAATAATGATTGATATAAATCTATTCAGAAGCAGCAACTTCTTGCCACCTTTTATGGCACATGGTGGTAATTTAGTTAATGGACAATGAATTGTGGGGGTGAGATCAGTTAAGCGAGATAACAGACAGTTCTTGGTACAACTGCGATTTCTGTGTCGACCTCAGTGAAATAATCAGAAAATGTTAAGTACAAAATGTCGATATTTGCTTAGTTTTCGAGATATCGAGAGACAGTTACTCGTAAAAATGGTTGAAAAGAATAGCTATAGCTGATAGTCAGCCTAACTAAGACTTGGTAGAAATTCCAAGACGATAACTCTGTAAGCAAATTGATCGAATAAGAAGTTCGAAGATTCGTTGAAGCTTTCACGTCAATGAAACAATCGTACAAAAGATAGAGTGCGACCGGCTGAGCTGGTATTGCCACGTTCAAAGAAGAGATCATTTCGTCGATCCAAACACGAAGTGGCGTATCTGCAAAAATTGACATTTTGACATATTGGCGTATATTATCTACCGATCGTTATTTATCATCACACGAAGTGGCGTATCTGTATCTCAAACCATTAATAAAATAATAAAAAAGGTTTGAGGTACAGATATGCCACTTCGTGTGATGATAAATAACGATCGGTAGATAATATACGCCAAATATCTTTTTGCAGATACGCCACTTGGTGTTTGGAACGACGATTTGAACCCTGTTAAAAAGGCAATATCAATGCACGTTCCAAAGACATCGCAATGTAGAAAGGCAGGCCTATAAACGCCTGGATCACACAAATGCGACGACATCGGCATTTCATTGGCCTCAATAACCGAGTGATCCGAATTCGGCAAGCCTGCCGATATTTTCTGAGGTCAAATAGGCGAACCCCACAGGCGGATCAGTAGAAATTCGGTGAAGTGGGCGGGTTGTGATCCCTTATTTTCGGATCATAACCTCGCTGAAAAAGGAAGAAGAAGAACTCTGTAAGTAAACTAGAGAAAATCTCTCAAAGCATTATACTTTAGTAGTATTTGCTGGGTCCATTAGGAGGCCAACATTTTTAAAAGATTATTTTTACAGGGGCCTATGGTAAGACACCTTCATGATAATATTTTTAATTTTTTTTTTCTTCATAGACACTATGTGCCCAGTGCGACTAAGTTTCCTTATCAAGCAGTTTTAATTTCAAAAGTATTCGCGTTGGGCAAGTAGCTTCCCTGCAAAAGCACGTGCTAAGACCCACTGCTAAATGCGGCTGGTCCTTATAACGCTAAATCGAACGATTTCATTCTCTGTACTCGGCGCACAAGTTTTGTCTCGTCCAGAATTTGGAGTATAATGTTGTTGCAATGACCATGTAGACGAATACGGATTTTCGAGCAAATTTCGTTATTTCATCATCGATGGTAGTTACTCCTAAGTGTCTGTGGATTTCATTGTTTCTGATATACTGTGACTCTTAGCACGTTGTTTTGAAAAGATTGTAAGATATCTCTTTCGTTCGTTTAGTAGGACCTCTAAGTGGTATACCATACGTCCAAACAGGTTTAAGCACTTGCTTGTATAGAACTAATTTGCTATACATAAGCATGTGGAATGTTTTCGAAGTAGTCAATATATTTGTCGAAATCTATTTTCAAGCTCGTCGCGTTTGTTTTTAACGTGTGACTTCCACTTGATTTTCGCGTCGAGTATCATTCCTAGATACCTTGCCCCGTTTGCATATGGTATTTGTACCGCGTTGATGAAAATGGGTAGCTTATTAACTTTTTTGTAAGTAAAGTTAACATGAGTTGATTTGGTCTCGTTGGGCTATCGCACACTGGATGAATTACCCCGGGGTTAAACCGAGTTTATGGAAGAGAGAGGTGAAGTGTACAGTAAGAAATGAAATTAAATTGAATGAAACAGAGCAAAATCTTCAACCAGCTATGAGGTGGTTTAACATCGGGGGAAACCAATCACACATAACTTCTCAATTTCGAGATGCAAAAAAATGATTTTGTTATACCACTACAATTAACATCGGTTCACGTATACACAATGTTCCCCAGCCATTATTCATCCCGTGTGCAATTGAAGTAAAAGATACCCCGGTGTCACTCTGGTGTTACCCCGGGGTAACATTCATCCAGTGTGCGATGGCCCGTTGAGAACAATGCGCCAAATCTTTATCCATGGCCAAATTTTGTCCAAAGCTCATTGGAGCTTTACAGTTGCTGACTCGACTGATAGCCGTCTATTGTTAATATAGCCGTATCATCCGGAAACGTGGGTAACGTGGCGTAAGTGGTTAGTGTGTCGGACTACTGTGCGTGAGGTTCCAAGTTCGAATCCCTGAAAACACCAAAAAGTTTTTTCACGGTTCAACCTCTCACGAACGTCTGACGAACATCCGAGAGTATTGTTGTTTCGAGAAAGTTTCTCAAAACAAATTGTCCTTCGGATACGGCACTAAGCTGCAGGTCCCTTCCATTCGTGTGAAAAATTTGATGCACACAACATGAGCGGTTGCGAGAAGCTAGGCCCTGGCACTTAAAGAGCTGTTGCCCCATGTGTTTATTTATTTTTTGTCCGCAAACATAACTACGACAGTGCCTTCTTCTTGCAGTATATCTCAAGTATGCGGTAAGAACAAGACTGGACCAAGAACACTTCCTTGCGGTACTCCGGCAAATTCGAAACATTCCGATCCTTATTTAACACGGAATAGTCTGTTCGCAAGGTTAGATTCTATAATCTCATATAATTGCTCCAGAAAAACCTGCCTCAACTTAAACTTCAAGCTTTCATTCCATACCTTATCAAAGTCTTGAGAGACGGCGCTTTAACAAAAGCGTTTCAAATACCTTAGATACTATCGGCAGGAACGATATTGGTCGATACGATTTTTTGTCTTTTGGAGGCTTTTCCGGTTTTGGAACCATTATAATCTCGGCGTCTATCCATTGTCTCGGAACGTGTAATAATCTTAGCGCGGCATTTATAATATGCAGCAGCCTGGTCAGGGCTTTCTTTGGCAATCCATTGAGGATAATAACCGGACAGGGTTATTAGATCATATCTAGAGGCATTGTTATTTTTAAAATATATTTATATTTATTGTCCGGCAAATTTCGACCAATGACACGCTCTTTATTTTAAAGTTGTCAGGTGTCGGAATCGTACCACCAAGGTCTTCTATTAGAGCCTGTCCATCAAATGACTTAAACGTTTCTTTCAGGTGCACAGCAAATAAATCCGCTTTTCTTATCGGTAGCGATTTCATTTGGGATTTCTTAATACCTTTCATGGCCTTCCATAGTGAATAATTCGAACTATATTCGACAGTCAAACCTTCAAGATACGTAGAGATCTCTAGATTTTTGAAATATTTGATTGCTTTCTTCAATTCATTAGATGGTTTAGAAGAGTTTTGTGTTGCGGAGCTCGGGATTGTTGCCATCTTTTGCGTGCTTTCCTCTTTTGACGTATCCGTTCTTTTATTTCCGGCGGATATTTACGACTTCCCTATTTATGGCTTCTTTCCTCCTATAGGGAGTGTAGTTCCATGCGGCGTTCTGTACGACTTCAATAAATCTGCCGAGTTCGTCTTCTATTTCATGTGGTGTTTTAAGCGACACATTCAGAACAATATTTTCTATACAATATTTCATAAAGCCGTCCTAGTTCGTTTTGTTGGAAGTTAATCTAGGGGCTCCTTCTTTTGTCATTAGACGCTCACTTATTGTTAAGATTACTGATTACTGGCGAATGATCTGAGGAGAGATCAAGACTTTCCTCGACGTCTGTAAGGTCGTTAGCTACACCTCTTGAAATGAAGAAGTCTACAAGGTCAGGAATTTTTGCTTTGTCGGTGGGCCAATATGTCGGCTTTCCCATCGATATGAAAGAATATCGAAATGCATGCCGGCTTCGTCAAAAATGAACTTTTCAATCGTGTCAATCTCGGGCAAGTCCACGAGTTTTATAGCCGCAGAATGTAGTCCACGGTACTGCATCGACAATTTCAACTCGCAGTTGTAATTCATTTTTTTATAATAACGACGTTTTTTTGCTGCTTAGCGTTCCTACTAGTTTCCCTGAATTTTATTCTCAAAGTGATGGGATTTGAACTCTGCTATTTTATCAGAATAAAGCATTTCTTTGTAAATATATTGCATTAGGTGTTAACAGCTTCTTTGAGCATCATCTTCTACAGTTCTTTCAAGAAATGGGTATGTCTTCTCTCTTAAATCTTAAGGTTATATTTCCAAATTGGACAATACATTAATTTATTTCGAGATAGTGCTTTAAGGTCGATAACAAGATGGTAGATAGTGCACTATTATTGTGAAATAACAAGTTTTAAGAAGTTTGTAGGATGTATTGTATACAACAGGAGTAGGACTAATCAAACTCACAATGCAAGGGAATGTGTTTTTGAGATTCCATCTTCAAATTTTGAAAAAAGTCAAACACTTCAGCGAATGTAAACTGTCCTCACCTCTGACATTTATGTTATCATCGATTTGGGTCTGAGAAACCCAGTTAATTACAGCGCGTCCAAAACCCATTCGCATTCGCATTCCACCTATCATCCGCCGGTTGTGCCCGTGCATGCGAACCGTTCGATTTTATTGAAACAATTTTAGGTATTTGATCTTTTCTACGGCTTGCTACTACTCGCCAAAAGTTTAGAATAGGTCTGACGATGGCTGTGCACATTCGATGAAGGGGGGCGGGCTTGAGAGGTTTTTGCTTTTTTTTTGTTTCGTTTATCCCTCCTATGGATTGATCTTGATTCTAATGAATTTCTTATGATATATGATGAATGTATGCTACCTTTAGCGGAGTAGACATCACAGAAGTATTACATAGAATTAGGATGCTTACAAGACGGATTATCGAAGGAGCAGAATAGAGTTCTTAGTTCCAATAATTTCCACAACACGTTCTCTAATGTCATCAGCTAGTAAAATTCAATTAAGCAATCATTCCGGATGAATAACATTAGTCAGAACTATTATTTTCCCGAAACGATGTCTGTTAACCTAGTTCGACGCTGATTCTTGACCCCGAAAATGACTAGCAAATTATATTTGATATGATCATCGCTAAGGGGGCGACTTAATAAGCATTTCTTATCTTGTTTCATTTTCTTTCATTTGATTAGTAAACAAAATTTCAATATTTCGTACATGATACTTGATATTAGTCGGCATATACCTATATATAGTTATGTTCCTTAGCGACTAAAATGTTGATCTAAGTGAATAGCTAGACTATCATTCTTTGATAACAAGCCATGACTAATATCTACGTCACAAGATTTTTCATCGAATTTTTAAGAGTTTGAATAAAGGCACTAGGCCAGGTACCATAGGTTAACAAGAGTCGATAGGAATGGTTTTTCTTTGAAAGCTTTGAATCGTGCTACCTATATACATATATCTCAGAGTAGAGTTCAAAAATGATGAATGTTAAATAAAAAAAAAAATTCAATGATTGACGACATTTTCGACGAGTTGACGATTGCAGTATGAAATCTGTGGCCTAAGTCGATTTTCACATATTCTCAGAAAACAAGTTTAAAGTTTTCGCTTTTCGCTTTTTGTGAAAACGAATTTGTAACTAAATACTAAATACTAAAATTGTATTGTTCCTTTGCCTGTAACTCAGTAAGGATGACAGGTAATAAGGTATAAACTCCGAATAGTCTGTGATCCTTAACTCAATTTTGTCCTAACTCGACTTAGGTTAGGTTAGGTTAGGTTAGGTAGGGTTATGAGGTTATCATAAAACACTAGGCACCAAAGTGGGCCCATCGCGATCCCTAGGGAATCTTCACGGCAGAAGACCTTAACCCATTCTCCCAAGCCATTAATCTCCCTACAGAATTTGAAGAGATCCTTGTTATGGTTTGAGGACCTCACCTCTTCTAGGTTATCAAAGAAGTATCTACCAAGGTGCTTTAGCCTTGTCCTGGCAATTCCTTGGCACTCACAGAGTATATGAGTTATGTCCTCTGAGGCATGTAGGTCATCGCAGTACCCACAAACATCCGTGTCAGATAACCCTAGTCTCATGGCATGCTTCCTTAAGAGACAGTGACCAGAGAGTATTCCTTGCCTTGATCTATCTAATTTAATCATCTTCCCAGATTTCTGCGGTCTAACACAGGCCACAAGGCCTTAGACACCCTGTGACCATCTAAGTTTAACCATCTTAGATTAGCCGTGTCAATGATTCTATCTCAAATAATTCCCCTAACTCGACTTAGGCGGTTTTATGTTACCTTGTGGCCACAGAAATAAGAAGAGATGATGAAAAATACATTGTTCCGTTTCATGATAAACTCATTGCCTAACAGTACTTGTCAACTTATCAAGAAAACCTGGCTGCCTTTGCGGTTTTTCTTGGGTATTCACAGGGGAAGTCGACTTATTGGATAGATACACAGTCTGTCCCAGATCCAATGAAACTGGTCTAAAAAAATGCAAAGCGTTTATTATTTTGATATTTTATTCTTGTTTATTCAAAATTGTCTCCTTCTGAGTCAACACAGCGCTGGAAACGTTTAACGATTTTTTTGTAACATTCTTTATACTCATCGGCTGAAATGGCCTTTAGCATCGCGGTTGTAGTCTTTTGGATGACCGGAATGGTATCGAAACGATTTCCTTTCATCGTGAATTTCAGTTTGGGGAATAGCTAGAAGTTGCACGGAGCCAAATCAGGTGAATACGGTGGATGATCGATAACAATGATGCCTTTTTTGGTCATTATCATTATGGCTTTGTGCGATGGTGCATTATCGTGCAACAAAAACCAACTGCCTGGCTGTCAATATTCTGATCAAACTCGGCGAATTCTGGCCCACAATCGTTATAGAACTCCCAGATAATATTCTGCGCTCACCGTCTGACCTTTTGGGACACACAGCAGTCGCTGCGAAAAACTTCTTTGACTTCCTCGATGTTTTTTTCATTGCTAGTGGTTTTTGGCGGTGGTGCTCGGTCATCGTCTGCAAAATACTCACGACCGTTACGGATTCGGCCAAACAAACAGAAAACCTGTGCGCGGGACATGTTTTGTCCCCGTATACATTTTTGAGCGTTTCGTATGTTTCTGCACCACTTTTACCCAACTTAAAACAGAATTTAATATTCGATCTTTGTCCCATGTTATTTTTTCAACTGATGTACACAAACTTACTTTACATAAAAGGTCAAACCACAGTGAAATATCAACCGAATTCGCTCAAATTTTGAAGTTAAGTAGGGTAGAACATTTACCTACCATCATTCATTCATAGCTGTCGTTGCGCTAAGAACTTAAATGGAACCAGTCTCATTGGATCTGGGACAGACTGTATATATACATCTCCTGCACAGAGCCGTAACTACAAATTTTCGGCTTCAGAAACTTCAGAGACAGAGTTTGTCTTTTAAGATATTCTGCATTCTGAATTTCTTGTTTAATTTGTTGGCCTCGGTGTTTCTGGTACATTTAACTCCTGTTGTCGAATCTTGTTTTAAACATTTTTATTCTGGAGTCTGCTTTTGTTGTTCGAAGGAAAGAACAATAAAACTAGATGCATGCTGGTAAGTTGTACCGTACAATTATGACTACTGATGCTGTTTAAACTGATATATGGATTGACCATCATTAAAACTTTTTTTTTCAAGAGCTGAAAGGGAACGATCGCTTGGATCAGTTCTTAATCCAAGTGCATATTGCAAGTGTATGAGAACAGCACGTCGTACATGAGTCACTCTTTTAAAACAAAGCATTCTCGTTTCATTCGACTTTCATTTGTTGAGTAGTTTTTCCTTGATAATCCTTCTAATCCTCATCCAAATACCTTTAGCTCTCGACTGTTGATCTTCACCATTAAACATCTTGAGCCATATTCAGCCTTAAATGTAGTCGACTAAGAACAAAAATATCTCCTATTTTTTTGTAACTTTACCGAGTTCCAGATACAGGACGTCATGTGAGGGCACTTCAATTTTGATCAGGAAGCTTGCATTCTATTATATTGACAGAGCATACGCCAAGAACTTTACAGTAAGGGTACATAAGAGGCCTTCCAAATCTGATCACGGACTCCATGCAGTCAGAGAATAATAGATCAATGTACAGATGTTTTGGAAGTTTAAATTCCATTAAATAGTTTCACTCTAATATTATTGAGAAAGCCGGTAGTCTACACAATATATGCGGAGCAACCTTGAATCTTTGTAGATACAAACTTATTTCAGTTTATTATAGTTCATTCTACCCATTAACTTGCTAACATATCCCATAATTGAGCTCCTCTTTGAAACCTTGTCAGCTAGCCATTCGTCAACAGCTCACTATTCGACAGTCAACTACACAACATTTAATCCCCTGGTATCACAGACAGTATATATGCTGTGCAGGTCCTTACAAATGCAATAAGCAGCATATTCTACTCTTTTTTTTTTACTGTTTTGGACAATAAAATTTAGAAGAAAATAAATTGAATATACTTTATACCTACCGCCAGATGAGCTTCTCTGTTCCATTGTCATCCTATTCAGACTGGAAATAGTCCTTAAACACCATTACTCAAATCAATGTACTGAACCCAAAATTGTTACCAGAAATCACTTAAATTTCTGGAATTTAAATATCAGCCCAATTACCTATGCGAAGCATGTCCCCATGAAAAATGTAAGCCTCCTAAACTCTCGGCTTCTTTTTCGCACTTTGAATCACACCCGAGCTTACTACTCACCGAAACCAGCATGATATCTTCATTTGCACCTGGACCTGTAAATGTATGTAAATTAGCCCAAATCTATTCTAGGTTTTTCCTTATTTTCGCTTCCTGTATTCAGTTATCTTTTTTTTTTTGTACCTTACCCCATGCGCCAAAAGCTGGGTAAAAATTTTCAATTAAAATATTCAACAAGTCGCTACGGTCTCACACCCACGAAGCCCTCATAACCATAATCAACAACAGCCCGCTTAGTGACACCAGGAAACTCGGTTGAAGGACATGAAAGAAGGTATATCCTGCAGACACACAGGATGGGGGGTAATTTTAATTAGCTATGCAAATCACAGGACTACTAGAAGCATGACACATCCCATCGGTGTGGCTGCGCCGCCATCGGATTTTATTTTATAAAAAAGGATCAAATGAGTGATGATGATGATTATATTCAAATCGTGCTGAGTTGTGTCGTGCCTTTGTTCTCCGTACGAACTGCGGATGGTGTCTTTCAATTTTGAATTCATTTCATATGTATAGCATCGTCTTTACTTCGATTAAAAAGTGTTTCTCTAAGCAGTAGACACGAGATCCTTCAGACTTTTTTTTTGAGACAATTTTCAGTAATATATGGGTTAGGCGCTGATGTGGAATTCCATACAAAGTGGCAGATGGAAAATATTCATCCTGAATCCCCGGCGGCTAAAAGTATGTTATCACGGGTTGTTGGCGCGAGTGGAGGAGATAGAAAAGACGTCATCTTAAGTATTCCAGACGCATTCTTCTTACGCCACCGCATTCGGGGAATGTGAAAATAATTCCTTAAAGGGATGCGGTTAAATACACACTTTCCTCCTCTATGTTGAGTGCGCATATGGGGCCTCCAGTGGAGTCCCCATTTTTTTCAATTTTACTGGTAGCATGAGTTAAAATAATGAATTTTAATGTAAGCGGATACAAGAAGAGGCAGCCTGAAAAACCAGCACAACCATGGCTGGGTGGCCTTTACTAAATAAGTTGGTGGTGGAAGAGGTAGAGAAACCTATGTCTGCCTCTGTTGCTTTCAAGCACTTATATTTCATAATTAAATTAGAGCACCACTGAAAAGTTCCGTACTTTGCAGTTCTTCTAGTTTTCTAATTCTTTTTGAAGAAACTGATAAAAAATGTTTTTTTTTTGGAAAAATACTTATTAAGGGCTATAGAATCGTTTTTACCGCTCATCTTATCACTTAAATGTATGTAATACTATTAATATGATGATTCTGCTTACAAGTAGCTATACTACAATTCACTTGAGTTACATTTTCGCATTTGCATTTTCCAGTAGGCAAAAAATTGATAATAAGTTAAGAAAGGGCTCCTGCTGTTGGTGTGGTTCTTATTGCTCAGGTATCGCATGTCATTCTTTGTACTTTGGTCACTATCCTGAAGTTGATGACGTTACTTGCAGCCTGTCACCAAAATGAATTACCGTATGCCATTATAGGTCTTTCACCGATGCAGGGACGGGTTAATAATATCACTGCCGTGCCCCTCAACAAATAGCGCTTGTCGTAAAAGTCGACTAAAGGGACAAATCAGATCTGGGCAATATAACACCCAAGTGAGCCTAGTGACACATACAATACCTTAAAAACTCTCCCACAAGTGTGCATGCGAGTCCGTGGGTTGACACGACTGGAGATCATCGGTGTCATAGAAGAAAGATCAAACAATAATAAAACGGGAGCATGCACGTGTCAAACCACAAACACCATCGCACCTTGCTAAAAGGAAAGGCACTACCACAGTTGCGTATGGTACTGATCCTGAACCGAGCAGAAATGTTCGGGTGGAATGATGAAGCTAAGATATAAATAAATAAGAATAAAGTGACTTTCAAAGCTTAGTCAAAGTGCCCCCCTAATAATAGAGACGAAAAAGCGAAGTAAAATACAGATGTTGCAAGAAAAAAGCGAAGAAGAAGTGCGCTCAGCTTCAAGCAAAGAGTACGGAGGGCTTATATCGGGAGCTGGAGAAAATGTCTTCCCCGGTTGTTGATGCAAACCAGGCTATCCAGGAGCCGCGATGACACAATATGAACAAGAGCGCAACTGTCTTCAAAATAGCCGCGCAAAGAAGGAGGAATGCTCAGGAGATTCGTTCGCCAAAGCTCATTAACAGTGCTCATGGCCAGCTTCTTGTGGATCACGACAAAATTCTGCAGAGGTGGCGGCAGTATTGTGGACGACTTTTGAATGAAAAGTTTCCCCGGTTATACTTTCTAAGAGCCACCCCTAACTGTGAAGAAATACCCGACATAACAGTTGAAGAAGTTAGTTAGGCGGTCAAATACTCCCAAAAACGAAAAGCGGTTGGGCCAGACGAGATGCCCTCTGAGTTCTGAAAAAAGATGGGAGACATTGGGTTTAAATGACTCCGAATTCTCATCTCCAAATTTGTGAGTGGTGATCCAATGCCGAATCAATGGAAGGAAAGTTACCTTCTCCCTGTATGCAAAGGGAAGGGTGATACGCGAAACTGTGATAACTACCGTTCGATCAAGCGGATGTGACACAGCACGAAGACCGTTGAGCGGGTATTAAGTGGCCGACTACGAAAAATAGTACGGCTATCTGGTGATCAGTGCCGGTTTGTCTCGGATACATCAACAACAGATGCAATCCAAAGTATAAAGATCATAATGGAAAAACATCGTGATTCCTTAAGGGATTTGCATATTGTATTGATTGACTTTGAAAAGTCATTCGATAGACAACCACAAGATCTAATATGGGGGGCGCTAAGACATCGAGGGGTTCCAGAATCCTATGTACAGATGATCATGGACATGTACGAAAGAGCAAAGACAAAAGTAAGATGCCCCGCTGGTGTAACCGAAGAGTTCCCAATCAAAGTCTGAAGTCCTTTGCTCTTTATTACAGTCCTTGACTATCTGCTTGGAGGTAAAGTGACGGACCCCAAGGTACATCAGTTATTCTTTGCTGACGATGGAGCCATCACAAGTGAGGATCCTACATCCCTGCAACGAGCACTTGATGTGTGGGTGGACGCTCTGGAGGGAAATGGGTATCGCATAAGTTCAAAAAATACAGAGTTCTTGTGCTGTCCGTTCTCTGATCCACTCAGGCCTATTCCAGACATTTATTTGAATGGAACAGTGCTTCCCAAGTGCGAAAAATTCAAATATCTGGGATCTATGACCAATAGCAAAGCAACCTGTGATGACGACATCAATCATCGCGTAAGGGTAGGGTGGATGAAGTGGCGAGAAAACTCCGCTATCTTCTGTGACAGAAAAAATCACCCTAAATTGAGAGGAAGGCTCTACGCCGCAGTTGTGCGTCCAGCGCTCACATACGTTTTGCAATGTTGAGTATGAGAGTGAATTAACGACAGCTGAGATGAACATGCTTTGCATGACAGCAGGCGTGACAAAGCTTTATCGAATAAGAAATTCGAAGACCAGTGGAAGCCTTTACGTCAAGGAAACCATCTTACGAAAAATAGAGCGCGACCGGTTCAGCTGGTGTTTTCACATTCAAAGGAGAGATCATTTGAACCCTGTTAAAAAAGTGTTGAAGTCACTGTAAATAATTATTTTCATGGGCATACATTTACATAACTATATATATATGTTTGTAGGACAGTGACAAACAAATGAAACAAGGATCCTATATCAGTTATGTTAGCTAAAGCGAGATAGCTCATTAGCATGCAACCCACCACCCTGTGGTGGAATGGGTGTGTATTTGAGCTTGTCTCCTCACTCATATTTTTATTTTTATTCCTTTGTGAACCTTTGAAGTGACAAGTCGAAGCGAACTGAAGAATATTATTTAAACTGTGTTTTATTGCTCCCCTTTGATTAGATTTTCTTTATAGGTTATGGGCCCAGTCACCCATTATTTTTATAGTTTGTTTAAATAAGAAATAAAAGCTGAAACAAATTAGCGAAAGTTAAACCACACGCCTAACAGCAAAACCGTGTCTGTGTATGTGTGCATGCAGAAAATTCTAGAAATCTAGAGTAACGCCACTATTGTTTTGTGTGTATGTGTGTAGACAAGCAGAAATTTCGAGAAGTGAGACGACGCACTGTCGCAACTTTGTATTTGTGTGTTTTTCTTTTTTTTTTTTTTTGTTGACGCCAAATAAAACTTAAAAACTTCTTTTCTCAGTTTCGCAACCACAGGGTGCACCGCTAAAGAAATTCTCGGAAATTTGGACAATATATATGAGCGCAAAAGCTTGGCGTCTCAGCTTTCAATTAGAAAACAACTGTTATCATTAAAGTTAAAACCTAATTCTTCTCTCATGAATCACTTTAATATTTTTGACGATTTAGTAACTGAACTTGTATCTTCGGGTGCAAAAATTGAGGAGATGGACAAGGTGTCACATCTACTATTAACCCTTCCTTCTTCCTATGATGGAATTATAACTGCGGTTGAAACGTTGTCAGAGGAAAGTTTAACATTGGTTTTTGTGAAGAATAGGTTGTTAGATCATGAAATAAAATTAAGAAGTGCTAACAAAGATACTAGTTTAAAAGTTCTACAAGCCGTACGAAGTGATGGACAAAATGACCATAAAACCAACGCAAACAATAATTACAAAAATAAAAATAATTTTAAAAATAAAATGAATAAAAGAGCAAATCTTAAATGTCACTACTGTAATAAAAAGGGCCATATTAAAATGGACTGTTTCATTTTTAAAAGGCTTCAAAATAGTAATAACAACAATTACACTAATAAAAATAAAGAAAATGGCAAGCAAGCACAAACGGCCACTGCAAAATCAAATACCGGTTTTGCTTTTATGTTAAAAAGAATCACGAACGTACCAAATAAAAATTCTGCCTGCATTTCGTTTATTTTGGACTCGGGTGCATCTGATCATATGGTGAATGATAAAAGTCTACTAATACATTGTACCGAGTTGGAGCAGCCAATTGGGATTGCAATTGCCAAACGCGGTGAATACATACATGCAACAGCAAAAGGTATTGTGGAGGTGCAGAGTGATCATCTATCAAATATCACCCTCGAGAACGTGTTGTTCTGCGAGCATATTCCTCAGAACTTGCTCTCCGTCAAGAAGATGCAAGATGCTGGCATGGAGGTTCTATTTTCGGCAGGAGGTGTGAAGGTGATTTAAAACAACCAAACAGTTTTTTTAAAGTATGTATTCTTACAATATTCCTATAATCGAATTTGAACTATGCCATCGGGCATACATTACAAATAAAAATAATTTAAGTATGTATCAATAGTGGCATGAACGGCTAGGACATATTAGCAGAGGAAAATTAATAGGATTAAAAAGAAACAATATGTGTGAGGATATAAATTTATTAAATAATATTAAATTTGATAGTGAGGTATGTGAAGCTTGTGTAAATGGGAAGCAAATCAGATTACCATTTGCACAATTCAAAAATAAGGAATATATTAAAAGACCTTTGTTCATTATACACTCAGACGTTTGTGGTCCGATTACACTCCCTACAATAGATGGTAAACATTACTATGTAATTTTTGTCGATCAGTTCACGCATTACTGTGTGACTTATTTAATAACACATAAGACTGACGTGTTCTCCTTTTTCAAAGATTTTGTTGCTAAAAGTGAAAATCATTTTAATCTTAAAGTCGTAAATTTGTATGTAGATAATGCCAGAGAGTATCTGTCAAATGAAATGCGAGGTTATTGTGTTCAAAAGGGAATTAGTTATCATTTAACAGTTCCGCATACGCCACAGTTAAATGGCGTATCAGAACGAATGATTAGGACAATTACTGAAAAAGCTCGGAGCATGATTAATGGAGCAAAATTGGAAAAACCTTTTTGGGGAGAAGCTGTATTAACATCTACCTATTTGATTAACAGAAGTCCAACTAATGCTTTATATGACAAAAAGAAAACTCCATTTGAAATGTGGCATAATAGAAAGCCAAATTTAAAATACTTGAAAGTGTTCGGTTCTACAGCATATATGCATAACAAAACAAGAAAGAGAAAATTTGACAACAAATCAATTAAATGTATTCTTGTTGGCTATGAGCCAAATGGTTTTAAGTTATGGGCTATAGAAGCTAAGAAATTTGTTGTAGCCAGAGATGTAATTGTAAACGAAATAAATTTGACAAATTCTAGATCTGAAGTTTTGACAATTGAACAATTGTTTCAGAATGAAAGTATGGAACAAGAAAATGGCTCTCAGAATGAAAGTATGGGAAATATTCACATTAACATTCCGAATGAGAGAACGAATGATATTGACGCCCAGAATGAAAGTATGGGAAATATTCACACTAGCATTCCGAATGAGAGTGATATTGACGCCCAGAATGAAAGTATGGGAAATATTCACACTAACATTCCGAATGAGAGTACGAATGATATTGACGCCCAGAATGAAAGTATGGGAAATATTCACTGTAATGTCCCGAATGAAAGTACGGATAGTGTGGACTTCCAGAATGAGAGTAAGGAAAAAGAGCAGTGTTATTTCAAAAATGAAAGTTTGAAAGAAAATTCTGAAGTTCGAAGAAGTGAAAGACTAAGAGATAAACCAACAGTACCTTATAAATTGTTAAATAGTTGTCTACTATATTCACAAAACCTTTTTAGCGACATTCCTAACTCGTTTAATGAATTAAAGGAAAGAAGTGACAGGTTAAAATGGGAACAAGCAATTAAAGAAGAGTTAGACTCCTATATTATAAATGAAACTTGGACCCTTGTTGAAAAACCCAAAAATAAAAATATTGTCGACTGTAGATGGGTTTTTACAATTAAAAATGATGAGTTAGATCATCCTATTAAATATAAAGCTAGATTTGTGGCGCGTGGTTCCACACAATAATATTTGATTGATTATGATGAAACATTTGCACCTGTAGCAAGGATTACTAGTTTCCGGTTTATTTTGTTTTTATCAAATCAGTTTGATTTAAAAGTACATCATATGGATGTGAAAACTGCGTTTTTTAACGGAGAATTGAAAGAGGAAATCTATATGACAATCCCTCAAGGGTTGGATTGTGAAAATGACAAAGTCTGCAAACTAAACAAATCAATTTATGGTCTTAAGCAAGCAGCTAGGTGCTGGTATGAGATGTTTGAGAAAATTTTAAAAGATGTTGGATTTGTTAGTTCTGATGTAGATCATTGTATTTATCTTCTTGATAAAGGAGAGATTAATAAAAATATATATTTATTACTATATGTAGATGATCTGGTCATAGCAAGCGAAAATTTAGAAACGATGTCCAAATTCAAAAATTATCTAATGAGTAAATTTAAGATGACCGACTTAGGTGAAATCAAACATTTTATTGGAATAAAAATAAGCAGACCCGATAGTAAATTGGAACTTAGTCAGTCTGCTTTTACTTTACTTTACTAGGGCCTTGTACGCACTGCGACCTGTAAGATCTATTGTGCCAGCCCGGTGTTTAGCTGAGAACTTGGTTAAGACTCTTGATAAACCTCAACAAAGCTCCAGGCTCAATATTCCAGAAGTCAGAGGGACTCAATACAGCCCTTCCGATATGGAGAAGTCTTTTTCTTGCGGCCATGGGGCATTCACAAAGAATATGTTCAGCCGTCTCTTTTTGCTCTCCACATAGCCGGCATTGGTCTGTATCTGCTACTCCTATCTTGTGCAGATGGTACCTGAGTGGGCAATGACCAGTCAAGTAGCCTGTTAAGGTTCTTAGGTCTGCTTTCCTAAGCTTGAGTAGCTTTTTAGCCTTGCAGCGGTTGAGATTAATGAATTTCTTTGCCTGTCTTTGGCCCTTGAGTTTGGCCCAGTACTCTGCATGATGATCATCTTCCCATTTCTTTATTTTTATGTTAACGCTACTCCGTGCGACTCCAAAATAGCGTTCAGGACCGACTAGTGGGCGACTAGCGCCTCTTATCGCTAAGCAGTCCGCCCGTTCGTTGCCCTCGAAGCCTTCGTGTCCCGGTATCCAGGCCACAGTGACTATGTTTTTCGATGCGAGATCTTCGAGTAGGTTTAGACAGTCCCATACAAGTTTTGATCCTACCGTGTACGATTTCAGAGCCATAAGTGCTGCCTGGCTGTCTGAGAGGATATAGATACGAGTACCCTCGACTCTTCTACGCAGACATTCTCGTACACAGAGCTCGATCGCATGGACTTCCGCCTGAAATATTGTTGGTGATTTCCCGAGCGCAGCCGCACGTTGGAACCTGGGTCCATAAACCATTTTCCAATTTGGAACCATCTGTGTACCAAGTTTGAGAGTTTGGTAAGACTACAAGTCCTTCATTCCTCCATGTGTGGCGGTCACCTATGACCACATTGAATTTCCTGGAGAACCGGTATTTCTTGATCATAGTATCTGGGATTTTGAGAATAGGGTCATTTTGAATATAACTTAGAATCTTCAAATGGCCTATAAAGTTGCCGATTTTAAGGTCCGAAATCTTGGGTAGCCTGAGAGCACTCAGCATAGCTTCTTTTTGTGCTGCAAGGTGCAACGGTGTGAGGCTAAGCATTGCTCCCATTGCTGCCGTGGGGCACGTTCTCATTGCTCCTGTGATACTCAGACAGGCTAGACGATGTATTTTATTCAACTGTTCTGTTTTATTCAACATTGCTCTTGTCGCTTTCTCGGTAACCTTGTTCAGGTGTGAATTCCAGGTGAGCGTCTTGTCAAGTATAACACCGAGGTACTTCGCTTCCTTGGATATGTCGATTGGGACGTTTTCCAGTCTAATTTCTTTGAGAGTGTGGTTTCTTTTCCTGGAAAAGGGTACAAGTATAGTTTTTCCGGGGTTGATGGTAAGTCCCTTTGTCCTGCACCAATCAGAAGTTAAATTGAGGGCACCTTGCATCAGTTGAGAAATTATGTCCTCAAATTTGCCTCTGACGCTGATGACAATGTCGTCTGCGTATCCTTGTACTTTGTAACCCGATTTTTCAAGTAGCTCTAGAAGTTCGTCAATAACTAAGGTCCAGAGCAGGGGAGAGAGGACTCCTCCCTGCGGGCAACCTCTGGTAGCTGTTATAGTTTTATGCGAGCCTCCGCACTCGATTCTTATCTTCCTGCTGCATAGCATGGTTAGGATCCAGTTTATGATCAGAGGAGCGATATTTTTCCTGATCATAGCCTTTTTGATAGCCTCATAGGAAGTGTTGTCGAATGCTCCCTGTATATCTATGAAGGCACATAGGACTGTTTCTTTGGCAGCTATTTTTCAATCAATAATGTTAAGCTATGAATGGTTGTCTCCGTAGATTTCCCAGGTTGATAAGCAAATTGGTTTGCATGCAGAGGGTCATGTATAAGGAACTTTTCCCTTATATGATGATCGACAATTTTCTCCATCGTTTTTAGGAGAAAGGAACTGAGACTAATGGGTCGAAAGGATTTAGGCGATTGCTCCGCCTGCTTTGCCGCCTTTGGAATGAAGACCACCTTAACCTCCTTCCAACTTTTTGGTATGTAGCCTAGTGTAAGGCTGGATCTGAAAATTCTTATAAGGGTAGGAATTAACAGGTTTGCTCCTCGTTGTAGTAGGCAGGGAAATATGCCATCTATACCTGGTGATTTAAATGGGCTAAAGGTAGATAGAGCCAATCTAATATGGTTGGCAGTAAAGATTTTGCCAGATAAGCTATAGTCTCGTGTAGAAGCAATGAGAACGTCGTTCCTCAGGTGTTCTGGAGAGACAGCACAAACGGATATACAGCCTGGAAAGTGGGTATCAAGTAAGGCTTGACAGGTTTCCTCCGGACTGCTGGTGAATTCCCCATCTGGTTTCTTTAGGGAGCCAAGATGCTTGGAGTGACTCTTGGCTAGGGCCTTTTGAAGGCGAGCCGCAGTGGGGAAGCTTTCGATACGTTCGCAGTGAGTTCTCCAAGATTCGCGTTTAGATTTTCTAAGGTCTTTGTTATAACTTGTTAGAGTTTCTTTGTAAAGGCACCAATCACCATTGATTTTAGCTCTATTGAATAGCTTCCTAGTTTCACGCCTAAGTGACTCAAGACGCTTATTCCACCAGGGGCCGTCGCGGTTGGTTCTTTTCTGTGTTTCGGCACAACTGCCTTCATAAGCGACGGAAATGGTTTTTCGAAGGTGTTCTGCCTCGAATTCCAACTCTGAAATGGTATGTATAGGATTCGAAGCACGATTTAGTTCTGCCTCGAGGATAAACCGATAGGAATCCCAATTAGTGTGTCTAGGGTTCCTGTAATTTAGCGTGTCACTAATGGAGATCCCTATATCGAATCTGATGTGGTTATGGTCCGACATAGAGACTTCATCAGACACGTGCCAGTTTGTGATGAAATTGTATATAAAAGGGCTTGCCAAAGTGAGATCTAGTACCTCTTGGCGGATTATGTTAGTAAAAGTAGGAACGTTTCCCCTATTTACCACCACCATGTTGTTAGTACATACAAATTCGAAAAGCGATTCACCTCTTTTATTGATGTCCGAACTGCCCCAGGCGGTGTGATGGGCGTTAGCGTCACAGCTGATAATCCAGGGTAGCTTTTTGGCACGGCAGTAAGCCATCAAGTACCCTATCTCGTTCGGCGGTGCTTCGGCTGTGTCCCCGGGAAAGTAAGCGGAGGCGAAGACAACCTTCGTGGTTCCACTTGTTAGCGGCACTTCTGCCACTATCGCCACCAGGTCCCTAGTAACGAACTCTGTAATGGGAAATATATTATGAGTATTTTTAATTAAAATTGCTGCCCTAGGATTACTCCACGAGTCAGAATAAATTAACTTACAGTTCTTCGTTGGGAGCCCTTTAATGGCTCCCTCGAGCACTAATGGCTCTTGCATCAGTGCTAAGTCAACATCTTCCTTGATGAACCGTCTATTCAGCACGGAAGATGCTGCACTAGCATGGT
Organism: Brachypalpus laphriformis; assembly: GCA_945910035.1. Classification (NCBI taxonomy): domain Eukaryota; kingdom Metazoa; phylum Arthropoda; class Insecta; order Diptera; family Syrphidae; genus Brachypalpus; species Brachypalpus laphriformis. Next base: position 319,645,885 of record OX246753.1, read on the forward strand.
GCAAGTTTATTTGAAGGCACCTGAAATGCCTTCTGATGAGTGGTGGAGGACTCATCTACCGTTTACGCCCCCTGTCCCGGTGGGCCGTTTTTCTGACCCTGCCGCTATTTAGTAGCGCAGCTTCCTCGGGGTTTCTTCTCTCCCACTTCCTTAACCTTCCAGAGGGAGGGATGAAGCGTCTTTCGCTATACCTATGGGTGTAGTCTTCCTCTCGACGTGGTGTGTGTCTGGGTCTGAGGGGCGAGGGTGGACGTGGATGAGGGTTGCGCGGATGAGGGTTGCGCGGAAGCTTCGGTATCGCGCTTGAAGCTCTAGCCGATGTTCTTTCTGGCGGCCGTTTGTTTGCGGATACCGCCTCAGCGCTGCTGCTGGTGCCCTGTGTGACCTCTGCCCTGGTGTTGGAGACCCGTATGGCCTCAGCGCTGGTGCTGGGGCCCTGTGAGGCCTCAGTGCCGCTGGTATTAGCTCTGCGCGTACAAGAGCTGGCAGGATTTTCTTTGACTATCGTGCCTGTCTGGTTTACGGTGGGTCTTGGGTGCTCTTTATGTTTACGGCGAAGTTGTACGGACCCGAAGCCGTAACTAAGTTCGCCTCCGATTTTCGAGAGGTGTGAGGCTGATGCCGGATCCAGAGCCACGGTGATCTCCACGACGGCTGCTCGTTCGACTCTATTGAGCACTCTCCAGTCGTCCACTCTTAGCCCTTCGTTTTGGCCTTTTATTAGGCCCAACAAACGCTCGTTCGAGTCTTTGCCAGGAAAGTACCCGACAAAAATTTCTGGACGCGGAACTTCTCCCTCGTCCATAGCTTTCAGCTGTGCATCTTTCCAGGGCTTCATTTTGGGTACTGTTGTCTTGAGCCAGTCCGCTGTTGCTCTATTTTTGCAGCTGAAAAGAAGCCAGCCGGGTTTGAAAGTGCAACCGAGGAACTGCGGTTTAGTAGAACTTTCCCTCTGCTGCAGGATGATGTCCAGTACCTTGTCCTGTACCCGTCTGAGCTGGTCTGTAGTCCAGATGGTGCCCGGGAAGTCTGGTGGTAAGACACCAATCTTGACGATGTCAATGGCGGCGTCCCTGTAGGTTTTTACAGGGCTTGATGGTCCGAGCCTAACTTTTGACGTGATGGCTATCCTCTTCGCTGTGTTGTCTGGTGGTGTAGCGCTGTCACCTCTTGGACGTTTTGAGGGGGCTTCTTGCCTGTTTAGTGGAGTCTGCGCTAGCTCACGAGCTTTCTCCAGGCTGTGTCCTTTCCTCAGAAACTCTTTTAGTCTTTTGCGTCCAGCTCCAGATAGTTTGACCCTTTCTGAAAAGAGACTTTTGATCCCTTCAATATGAGCATCAATCACCGTTGCAGGAGAGCCAGGTGATGCTAGAAGAGTCTCTTCATCCTTCGTATTTATGGTGTCAGTTGTGTCGATGGTACTTGAAGCCACGTCCTCTGCTATGACATCCATAAGTTCAGACTCCACAGTAGGACCAAGTGCCCTCTCTGTAGAGTCTGAGAGGCCTAAAGCGGCCCCGGTTTGCACGTTAAGAGGAGTGCATTCCTCATTGTTATTTTTAAAATTTTTATCCATGGGATTTTTTTAATAAGGGGAAGAGTAGTTCACCCGCGGTAGAGCCCCATGCCACGGGAGGGCTAATTTAAACCGGATGTCACCTGGTTTCCGGAGTCCACCGTTATAAGACACACTTACGGAGTGCCATTCATCCCTTAGGCACGGTCGTTACACACCTGGGATTACGGGTTTTTTCAAGTTTTCCTCTTTAGATCCGCCATATTTCGTATTCAGCAGGGACACCTCGTGCAGGATGTGGTTCTTCACCACGTATGGACGGTTTTAGGAGATAGATTCATTTAGATGCCTCTATTCCTCTGGCTCCTTTGCCTGGAACTTTACCCCTCAGTCTGCTTACATTAATAATGTTTTGAAGAAATTTGGTATGAATGATTGTAATACAGTTAGCACTCCACTTCCAAGTAGACTCAACTATGAGGCATTAAATTCAGATGAAATATATAATGCGCCATGTCGAAATGTAATTGGGTGTTTGATGTACATAATGTTATGTACTCGACCTGATTTAAGTACATCCATTGGCATTTTAAGTAGATATACAAGTAAAAATAATAAAGAACTGTGGCAATGCCTGAAAAGGGTTTTAAGGTATTTGAAAGGCACAGTCAATCTTAAGTTAACCTTTGTTAAAAGTTTAAATCATAAGAGTATTTTTACAGAATATGTTGATTCCGACTGGGCTGGAAATGAGAACGATAGAAAGAGTACTACAGGTTACTTATTCAAAATGTTTGATTCATGCCTTATTTGTTGGAATACGAAAAAGCAAAATTCAGTTGCAGCTTCGTCTACTGAGGCAGAGTATATGGCATTGTTTGAGGCCACAAGGGAAGCTATGTGGTTAAAATCATTAGCAAAAAGTATAAAATTAGAATTTGATAAACCAATAAAAATTTTTGAGGACAACCAAGGTTGTATAAGTATTGCTAATAATCCCACGTGCCACAAGAGAACTAAACATGTTGATATTAAATACCATTTCGCAAGAGAACAAATTGAACAAAAACAAATTACTGTTGAGTATATTTCCACAGATAAACAGCTGGCTGATATTTTAACTAAACCACTACCTGGACCCCGTTTCGTTGACCTGCGAGACCGATTACTGAACTGATGGTAAATTAATTGGAAATTGAATGCTGTCTATGATGTTTGAAATCCTTTAATTTTTTATTTTTTTTTTCTCTTCATATTCCAAATGAGTAATGGAAATTAAATAATTTTTAACTTTATAACTTTATAACTTTTTTTTGATCTTGATATACAAAATGAATAATATGTAATTTTAATTGTATTAGATTATGTTGGTCTGGTTGGGTTTTTCTGGGTTTTCCCCAATCCTTTGCAGCGAATGTTGGACCACTAAATGTAACTCCCCAGAATGTTCGGCTTGTCATAATATCATTATCATTAATATTGAATTGCATTCTTATGTTTTGTTTATATATACCATACATATGTTAGATCGCTGTTTCATTTGAGGAGGTGTGTTGAAGTCACTGTAAATAATTATTTTCATGGGCATACATTTACATAACTATATATATATGTTTGTAGGACAGTGACAAACAAATGAAACAAGGATCCTATATCAGTTATGTTAGCTAAAGCGAGATAGCTCATTAGCATGCAACCCACCATCCTGTGGTGAAATGGGTGTGTATTTGAGCTTGTCTCCTCACTCATATTTTTATTTTTATTCCTTTGTGAACCTTTGAAGTGACAAGTCGAAGCGAACTGAAGAATATTAAAACTGAAGAATATTATTTGAACTGTGTTTTATTGCTCCTCTTTGATTAGATTTTCTTTATAAAAAGCAATATCAAAGAACATTCCAAAGTCATCGCAAGGCAGGAGAGAGAGGCCCATAAACACCTGGATCACACAAATGCGACGACATCGGCATTTCATTGGCCTCAGTAATCGAGTAATCAAAAATCGGGAGGGCTGCCCATATTTCCTGAGGTCAAATAAGTGATCCCCACAGGCGGATCAGTAGACATGCGGTGAAGTGGGAGGGTTATGATCCCTTATTTTCGGATCATAACCTCGCCGAAATAGGAAGAAGAAAATGTCATTATAGGTCTCTATGTGTTTGAGAAATATTTTTTACGCTATGAAGTGCTACGAAATTGTATGTCAATAAACCTTCCAAAAGCTTTCAGAATGAAGATGACAATCTCATGTGTCTAAAACTCTTAGCGCATGTGTGGCTGGATTTATTGGCTGTCGGTATAAAAACAAGTTCGATCTCTCGGATCGTATGATACCATATTCCATTATTAAGAGACGCGTGGCGTTTTAAAATAAAAACTTGCTGCTTAGATGTATTTGCTTTGAGTTTTCATAAATTCCAATTAAATTCGTTTTTTTTTTCAAGAAGATGCTTCCAAAAAGTTGACATGGACTTATTATTAAAAGTCAGATTGTAAAGGAGGTCGAAAAGTAAACGTATCTTGGGTGGGATTCCAAACATTGTTTACGTAGATACTTGTGTGCACTGCTTCGGAACTTTCAGGGGCCCTTATATAAATTTAAGCCCCAGAAAAATGTTGCAAATATTCAAAACGAACAATCTTTCTACTGTTAGCACTTTACAAATGCATTAGGTGAATGCAGCAATAGGATTGCATTTTTTTCATTTGTTGAGGTTAACTGTACACAGAATAATCCAAATGGCATTCAACTCTGGCTGCCACAGTGCTTTCAGATAAACTCCAATTACTCCTGTTATTTATATGAAAGTTCTGTTTTCTCGTTCCGTGCTTTCACACATAAAAGCAATTCTATTTAAATCTTTCATTTATGGTCTTCTACCGCATAGAATACTCCTTGGTTGGTTTTCAATTTTCCAATCTACTTCCTCCTCTACAAAGTAGATAATGAAATAAAGTCTCATTTCCATTCAACATTTCGAACGTGCCACTCAAAACAAATACAGTATCGTACGTAAAATTTCTTCTTCAAGACCTCATTTGTGGGGTATTCTGCCAGTACTGTTTTTATGGACTTGTCAAGGCACTTCCACTCAATTGCAAGCTCATACTCTTTCTATCTATCTCCACCTAACAATGTCATTGTCAACTTCATTCACTTCCGACTTAAACTGTCCACTGCCTACAATTTCCTCTTTACGTTCTGGTTTCGCAATGTAAAGCCATCACCGTGTGCCTGCTCGCCCGCCTCCTGTCATGGACTACAATTCGTACATCTGGAAAGAAGGCACACAGTGTTCTCCTTCACACTTGGATGACCGAGTGAAATCCTTTTCTCTAGCCCGACAGATGGTGTTTGTCCTTAACTCAAACGCGAATAAAACATCAATGATAACGACGACCCAAATCACAGCATCCTTGTAGTCGTCGTTATCGTCATCGTCGTAGTCCTAGTTCGTCGATGAAATTAAAATGTCAAAGGGAAAGATGAACGGGTGTCATTGCTTGAAGTACACACTCAATGGAACAATTTTTATGGGCGAATTAAGAAAATTAGAAAATTTCGAAAGGATCTCAGTGATTTAAATCCTATCAAGGGATCTCGTCGTCCTTTAGTGTCTTTTGTTATCCCCGAAATCAGAACCATAAATCCGCACACAGTTAAATGGGTTTGAATAAGGACGTTCACTCACAAAATGGGAGCTGAGGTCGATGAGAGCTCCCATCACCACCCCATATAGCACACACCTTGATAGAAAAGCGAAGAAACAAAATTAAGTATACGCACCCGACGTTCGCAGTCGTCATTTCCATTGTGCATGTGCTTAATCAGGCCAAGAATTGTTATTCCACTGACACCATGGGGGTGGTGTTGCTCGTAGCGATGGTGGTGGTGGTATTTGTGCCGGCATTTTGCCTTTTCTACGATTACTAGAAAAGTTGTAGACGTGTGTAGAACGTCATGGAATACCTATTTATACTCAACGTTGGTGAAACTCTTCGGAAGGAGAATCAATTCGTCTCTAAAGGGGAAATGGCGTCATCTGTGTTAGGGGATTACTCTGGAAGCTTTTTCGGAAAAACAGTCCATCGCCGCCGGGCAAGAGCTTTCGCTTGAGAGAATCAACAATTGGTGTGTTAAGTACATGGACATATACAAAATATTGTTTTATTATTACTGCAGCTATTTGAATGGTTGTAGGACACGCTTCTTAAGGCAATTTCCGCTTGTTCCCCAACAAAAAAAAAAGGAACAAAAATATTTTTATTTGGGCGGGTATTGCTTTGGTCGGCTGAAAGAAGTCATTTAGTAGATACGCTGATTTGAAGTATTATTTATGACTATGGAGGTTTTTACTGACGGGGTAAGCCGAAATTACGTCGGTTTATTGTTTCATGTTATTATTATATACTTTTTTTCGGATTGAGGAAATAGATTCGTTTTAGATGTCATGTGACTTACCAAAGTGGAGCTGAATTGTCTGGGACAAAATTGGACAAAATTAATTCATAATTTCTGTGACCTTAGAAATGATTACTATTTGAAATGGAACAATCAATTTTCATTGCATTTAACACATTTGTGTTTTGTTGCCTATAAAAATATGATAACTATGTTGTACATCTATTTCCAATGGTTTCAATTCTTCCTGAACTGCAATATTTGTGATTCACCCTTCTGCGAGATTGGATAAATGAATTTCATATTTTATAACCTAATTTCCTTCGCGCCATAAAAAATGGCCAATTCGTATTTTCTTCATCCACAATCTAATGTTTATATGTTCGTGACCAGTTTAATAAAATAAATCCATAAAAGAAAGCTAAAGAAGGACTCTGTTTGCGATTGGTAGTAGCAATCACCTATCAAGTACTTCGCTCAAGCAAGAACATAGCATCTAAATATAGTACATGGACTGGTTTTTTTTAGTGAAATTTTCTTTTACAGTTTAGTCTTAAAAGTTGATTACTATTGTATTGCTATACTAACATTCAGCAAGATAAATCAAGTAGTATTTCACTTCTCACACTGATGTAGTCTATACTTCACTTTCTCTCAATAGATATAGAACTACATCTCAAACAATGTTAATCCATCAATGTCATCTGCTAACAGCCTGACTCACGCCGAAGTAGTGATTGAAGCTAGCCATAGATGGATCTAAACTACTGCGATACTGTCAGACTACTTCGGGAAAATTTAGATCTCAGTAGAACTAATATCCTGCTGCACCACCGTAGGGACAGCATATCTATTGAGCATAGTTGTATTCAATGTTGTAGAAATTCCAGAGACGAGAAAGAGGAAGGAATCATTATTCGAGGAGTAGATAGGGATCGAAATCCTTAGTGGTATCACAATGAACCCAACATATGTTGTTTAATCTACCACGTACATATTCGAGGTCAAATATTTCAACAAAGTATTTGAGTATACCAAGTTGAAAGGCTGAGGTAGGAATAAACCTAAACAAGGTTGAACGGATAGAAATATTCATCATATAACAAAAATTCACAACGAAAACCACATACAACAGAAGCAAAAGCCAGACTCTCAGCTCGAATGCTGCGAATGTGCAAAATATCAACTCGATTTAGACTTGCATGCAGTGCGCATCGAGTTGAGCCAGTCTGATTCGACTCGTATTTATATGAGTTTGGAATGGGTATTTGATATATAATAAATCAAAATTATGAGCATTAATCGCGCCCCAAACAAGCAGAAGTAGTTTTCAATATAGATTGCTCAACTAATCGCTTCAACTTGCCAATTGCAAGTTAAACGCTTTCTCAAACGTCCAATATGCAGTTTTTTGACTAGGTCAATGAATCTTTTAATCCAAAACCCGTCAACGCAAACGGACCCGAATATCTTACGAAGAATTTTTCTCTTGAAGCGACCAATGATATCTTCATCCGCTTTCAATAAAGTCCATGTTTCAGCACCGTAAAACAGGACTCAGATAGCCAGGGTCATATTTAAAGTCTTCTTAATTGTTCGAGATAGGGCTTTACTGTTGAATTGTCTTATAAGTCAAAAAAAAAAAAAAAAAGCGATTAGCAAGAGTTATTCTTCGCTTGATTTTTGCGCTGATGTTGTTCTCAGAATTTATAGCAGAGCCAAGGCAGACAAAGTCCCTTACTACCTCGAAGTTATATCTGCCCACTGTGACGTTCTGTCCAATTGGTCGGTGATTGTCCCTTCTTGTTTACAGCATATACTTGGCTTTGTCCTTGTTTATCGCTAATCCTATTTTGGCCGCTTCTGCTTCAATGCTTGCGAACACACCGGTGACAGTCCACTGAGTTGTTCGAACTATATCAATATCGTCGGCGTATGCAAGCAGGTCTACGGACTTTTAATAGATTGTTTTTCTGGTGTTGGCTTGTGAGTTCCACGCAATCCGTTCAAGTACAATATTTAAGAAGCCACATGACAGCGCATCACCTTGTCTAAAACTTTTTTTGACATCAAAGGTCTCGGTGAGGTCATTACCGACCTTGATGGAGCAGAGAGCGTTTTCCATCGTCATCCTGCACAGATTAACAAGTTTGACAGGGATGTCAAAACTCTATATAGCTCTTCTCTATAGATGCGGTCATAGGCGGCCCTGAAATCAATAAAGAGATGATGAGTATCAATTTCTACTTTTTGGGTTTTCTCCAGGATCTGCCGAAGTATGAAGATTTGATTGATGGTGGACTTTCCTGGCCTGAAATCGCACTGATAGGCTATTGATAAAAGGTTTCAGGCATTTAGCCAATATCGCATCATTGCAATGTTGAGGAGACTGATGCTTCTATAAGTTGGCGCAGTTGACGGGTTCTTCTTTCATGTGGATTAGGCAAAGCTGAGATTCAATTCATCACGCATACGCTCGTCTGATCAAATCTTAGAGATGAGTTGGTGTATGTACTCTACCAGTTCATCACCAGTTGCCTTGAAAAGTTTGGTCGGTAAGCCGTCAGGTCCAGCAGCCTTGTTGGCTCTCAGCTTGAATATTGCTATCCACACTTCGCTTTGGTCAGGTGGACGAACATTTTGGCTATCTGCGTCTACGTTGCCGTATAGGCTCTCAGTACTCTCGATCGCACGCTGCTCATGTTCTTTCTTCTTCTTTTGGAGAAGCCGATATTCTCGCGTCTCTTTTGCCCGTAGAGCTCACGAGCAGCTCTCGTCTTCCCTTGCAGCGCCGCTTTATATACCTTTTGTTTTGCTGCATGCACTCGCCGGCATTCTTCGTCAAACCAGGGGTTTCGCGGTGTTGGTCAGAAGAAACCAATCAAATCAATTGCGACGTTTCTGATGGCATGTTGGCAGAGTTGCCACTGGTCTTCGGCACTTGATGCTGGTCGCTTAGGTGTGATTGAGAGATTTCGCGATACGCGTTTAGCGAAGACTCTGGTGGTCTCTTCCGATTGTAGCTTTCCGGCGTTAAATATTATCAGAGTGATTCTTCTTTGTTGCTCAGTTTGTGATATCTGCATTCGTACCTGGTTATAAAAACGTAATGATCCGAGTCTATGCTGGCCGCTCGGAGGGTTCGGACATGGAGAGTACTGGCGGCATGTCTTGCGTCCATCGCAATATGGTCAATTTGGTTGATCGCTACATGATCATTGGACGACCATGTCTGCTTGGAGAATATTAAGATGAGGAAACCATGTGCTTGCTATGGTGACATTTGCATGTGTGCAGGTTCAAGCCCCAGCGGGGAACAGCAACCATCACCCACCCGAGTATAAAGGAAAACGTATGACTTCGAAGTTTTTCCAACCACTGCATCAAAGAAAGGTTCCTGCCTGGTAGTTCAATGGACCAGAGAGTCTGGGATTTGGGTTTCTTTTTTAATTAAAAAAAAAAAAAAAAATGGCGACATTTCGATCCATAGTGGAAATAATTAACCTTAATCCATTGTCAGACGAGGTGTCACGTAGGCTATGTTTACCGACTGCCCTACCACAGACGTCCTCTTTCCCTAAGTATTTTTGTTTTCAAATAGCCCAATACGATTTTAGCGCCGTACATTCGCCCTAAGTTAGAGTATAACGCTCACATCTGGTCAGGTGCACCAAAAACCACATTGCACTTGCTAGATAGAATACAAAAATGCGCGATAAATCTTATAGGAAACACAAGTATATTTATATAATATATATATAGGCATATATAGATGTATAAAATTATTTTATTGCTAACAAATATGTATGAAGTTATTTTATTGAAACACATGTAAAATAAGAATTTAAATGATTTTTTACTTACTTTTACAACTAATGGATTATTGCTGTTTACTGTAAAAGATATTAATGTTCATAAACAAATGAAATAAATGAAAGTATTGCGAGTAATTTTGCTTTCGAACACCGTCGTAATGTCTCCTGCCTATCCCTGTTTTATCTACATTTCCACCGAATATGCTCAATTGAAATAGCCAATAGCATTCCTCCCCTTCTTTGTTTTAACCGCAATACTCGCCATGCCTCGAATGCTCATCGGTTTACCCTTAAGCCTATCTTCGAACGTACAGTGAAATATAGAGATTCTTTTACGAGTATGAGCCGTTTGTGGAATGCTCTCCCCGAGTCTGCTTTTCCTCTTCGTTATAGCCTACAAATATTTGAGACCAATGTGCATCGGTGCCTCCTTTCTCCTTAACCCCTCTTCGTTAACGCTCACGCTATGCATCGAAATACATAAAAAGTGTAGTAGCGCGAGTAAATTATAAAAAAAAAAATAAAAAAAATCAGGACATTGCTCGTATGTTTTGTCGAGGAACTCGTAGAAACAATCTTTGATATCTGGGCCCTTTTGTTCTGTGGGGGCATGAGCACATATTAGGTTTATGCTAGCGAATTTAGTCTTGATCCGGATTGTCATAATACACTCGCTTACATGTCGAAAGCTTAAGACCTCTTGCCTAGTCTGCCGCGTATAGCAAATCCCGATCCGAATACGCGCTGCTTGTTGACTATGTAGCAATCACCGTAGTACATGCCATCGTTTTTCATCTTCTTTTTGCCCGGCCCATCTCATCGCACTTCCTGGATCGTGGTTATATCTGCTTTATAGCAGTCTAGAGCCTCTGCTTATTGTTTGGTTGCACGTAAGGATTCGAAGTTTCCACGTACAGATCCGAATTTCGTTGTCCTTATTTCGATTACTGGGGTCGTCATCAGTTGAATCGTTTTTATCTGAGGATTTTCGTTGTTTCGGAGCAAGTGTTTTTGTTTTTTCACGTGGTAGGGAAGTTACCCCTACGACCAAACCTCCAACATGGAGGGCCAATTATTTTTGTTATGCCCTTAGGACGTGGGGCCGGGTACCACGGTGCCAGTAGTTCACTACGGGACGTGTGGGCACTGCCGTTGCCCCATTAAAAGCAAGTCCGTCACTATCTCTATTCCAAGGTCCTGACCAACATTGGAAATTCCTTACCGACCTGTGATCCGAATACGTCGGAGCAGCTCACGCAAGGTGTTCACTAAGTTCAACCTAACTAAAACTGTAGACGCCACCGTTGACTCGGTATAGGAAATTCATCTGCAGCCTTGTGAAAGAAAAAGAAGTGTTCTAGGGAGAAAGCACTCTTCCCCCTATCTCATCTTGTGCCGCCAAAATCCTCCAAACGAGGTTGGTTACCCATTTCTCAGATCAAGGTACTAGGCACCCGGCTGTCACCACATGAAGGTTGGGTGGGAGTCGGAGTTGGCATAGGCTAAGTGAAAATCCTTTTATTTTCATATAATTACATGCACTACCGTTTGATCACCAAGACAGAATAAGAGTAAAGGATACGAAATTAATCATATTTACTAACGGAGAATTAATTAGCAAACTTTAAACTACATAGTAAGTCTAACTGCGGCTATTATATAAAACTATTATATAGGTACAAAACAAAGTACTGATTTTATTTTTAGCATGTTTAGTGCTCCTTTTTCAAATGAAATCTATCGCACAACCACGAAGCCTTTTTTTCTATTTTTCTATTTCTCCTCTTTTCTTCCCATTTACTATATCTCTGGTTTATAGCTTCAAAAAAAAAGAGACAATGAAAATAGAAATAAAAAACACTATACTGTTTGTATAATTTTCATACGTGAAACTAAGCACTAATAAGTTCAAAATATTCTTTTGTATGGAAAATAAAATAAAACAAAACGCATTACAAAAAATTTGTTTGCAGAATTTCGCAACATTTTGCAAGAAATCATAAAGAAAAAAATATTCTTAGGTAATCATTTCGTACACATACATATGTACCTCATTAAAATTCGTAATTATTTCAAAGCAAAATTCACATCAAAGTGAAAATAAAATGTAGAAAGAAAGCTATTAAAATAACATTAAAACTGTTTTTTCTTCTATGAGGGTGTTCTTATTTTCAAAATACAGAATTCTACAACAATTTTCTTCACACTTATATCCAATTACATATGTATGTAATTTGAATGAAACTAAGCACATCAGTTAAAATAAAATAAAAGAGCCCCATCAAATTACTACATTCAGAACCTCAAATTCAATGAATAAGATGAAACAAGGATGGTATCAACAGACGCCCGAACTCCATTAGCACCTGTACAACCTCCATCAACAACCTCATCAGCAGATATTCCAATTCCATTATCAGATCCCTATCACCATCAGCAAGGGGTCTATTTACCGATACACCAATTCCATCAACAAAAGCTGAAACCTCTTCAAAAGACGCAGCAAATGCATTAACCATAGTTTCAGCAGCACCAATAGATGCTCTAGCACATCCAATATGAATCCATCAACGCTAGTTGCGAGAGCTATTGCTAAAGTTGTAATAACTATTGCAAGATCTCCCTGAACAGTTATGGAAACTCCCTGAACATCTATTGGAGGAGATGGTGAAGGTGTCGGAAGGTTGATGGAGGCGTTTGATGCGTTTGTTAATTGAGTTAGATCATCTGACGATGATTTAGTTGGTGCAAGAGTTCATGACAGGCAAAGTAATAAGGGACCAGTTTTCACCTGAATGTTCATATTCACATAACATTCTGTTGTATATGTTCTGTTCAAATCAAAGTGTAGGCAGCCCCATTATATGAAGACAAAGTTTGTGACAAAATAGATGTGTACTATATTTGAATCTATTAATGGAAACCGTTTAGCTAAAAACATGTAGAAAATTAAAGATAGATTATTATTAATAAAAAATTTTTTTTACAAAATTACGTTTTATACAGTGACCAATAGCATAAAAATAAGAGCTGACGGAGTAACTCTCACCCTGTGGCTGTTGTTTGCCACTCATTCTCGACAAAAGTTCATGTGACACAAGAACCTAGCCGATGATATACTCGATCTAGAGTAGTTCCTCCAGTTCAGCTGCTACAACAAACCGGAGTATCTTCAGTGGATCCAACGAAGGTAAATCCATTTGTGATAGGAGGTAGGCACCTAGTTGATTTCTTCTTTTGTGGACCAGTGCTTTCATTCCATAAGAAGGCGCGCTGGTATTCCTGCGAATGTGCTTGAACTACAGAATCTTCTGTTGTTGAGGGGCACATAAGGAAATATGCTCAAATGCAAAATAGTTGGTCTACTTAGCTTTTAACACAAAAATTCTTTCCTATGCTGCAATTAATTGGTTGGTAGTAGTCATTTATAAGAAAGTATATGAAAATAGTAATAAAGTAATTATTCTTAATAAAATAAGAGGAATATAAACGAAATAAATGAAACATACCGTAGCAATGTAAGTTTTACTGAAACAAAGATAAGAGCATAATAGTTAGTTTGCTCTCTTCTGGATGCATAATAGTCGGTCTAGCATTATTTTAATAGCGATCTGTTAAACCGTTACGAAAAAATTGAGAGCAATGATTTTTGTTGCTGCATGAGTATTTTGTTCATGCAAAGTTAGTAACAGTTTTTGGTCAAACACGGCGCATGGCGTTGCACTATCGCGAGATCTTAGGGACGATAATAAGGCATTCCAAACGTGATTATCCAGGTATAAAATCACTAAAAAATTTAGTTTGAGGCGATCATCAGTGCAAAACATAATTACAAAATACAAAAATTCTGGAAATGTGGAAATAGGTAAAAAAACGGGACGTCCAACCATGGCAAAACCTCATGATTGTCGTGTGTTGAAAAAATTATTAAAGAAAACCGACGCCAAACTGCCGCTGCCTTAACTGTAAAATGGAAAAGTCCCATTAAGAAAAACATGTCCGTCGATACTTGCAGAAGAGCAATGAAAAAAATGCGATACCATTTCTATAAGGTTTGTTTTAAAATAATTTAATTTCATAATTTTCAAAATAACTTCATTTGTGCAAAACTCAGGCGAAAGAACAGCCACTTTGATGCCTAAACTTAAGAAAAGACGGATTGAGTGAGCGAAACAGCGTAAAAATTGGACATTAAGTCAATGGCGGGCCATTATTTGGAGCGATGAATCCAGGTTTGAGGTTTGTGTTGGCGACGAACGCAAACGTGTGAGTCGAGCCTCCAAAGAACCCTTTCACAAGGATTGCTTAAAACGAACCGTCAAGTTCCGAGCATCTCTCATGGTGGGCGTGGTGTTGGGAATTCACACTTTGTTGACGGATTGGTTAATGCTGTGAAGTACCAATATATATTTTGCACGGGCAACTTCTTCCATCAATACCACGGCTTCAATTAAGTGACGGGAGTTACATATTTCGGCAAGATGGCGCTTCTTGTCATACGGCTAAGTCCTCAACGGTATGTTATCTGCTGCAGGTATTCCTTTAATGGAATGGCCTTCCAGCAGCCCTGACCTTTCACCATTCGAAACTGTTTGGCACAAGATGAAGCAAAAACTGCGACAAGAGCCGGTTAGGACTCTTCAGGACTTAAAAAATAAAATTACTAATATTTGGCAATCATTTCCTGCTGAAGAATGTGAAAAATTAGTTGATACTATGCCACGAAGAATGGCAGCAGTAATTAGAAAAAAGGTGACGTAACAGAGTGGTAAAATAAAAATTTTGGCTCGTAGACCAACTATTTTGCGTTCATCGCTCCTTATCGTGAATTTATTTATATTGCTTCCTTATTTGTTACTTATTTTATTTAAACTGAATTTAACTTTACTTTAATCATTAAATAATGTATTATTTACTTCAAAACTGCAAAGAATGAGCACATGTTTTGCATTTGGGCTTGTACATGGTCATATCGCCTTAGGTCATAAACGTAACGGGCTGTATTATTCAAGACAGTGGTTAGCTTTTTTTCACTCTCAGCGCTATATCCAATAAAAATTTGACACCCGTACGCAATTACAGGTACGGCAAGGGATTTAGCTAACAAAAGTTTGGTGTTCAGAGGAGTGTAATGCTTTGACATGGATAGATTTCGAAGACAACCGTACACCTTTTCAATGCCTGATTGGATATGGTCGTCCCATCTCAAAGTTCGGTTAAAATAAATGCCAAGGCTTTTAGCTCTATCAGTGTACTGAAGTACTGATCTACAAGATAGATAGAAGGGAAATAGCCAGAATCAAGTTTGGTTTTATAGATAGCAATGCAGTGGGACTTGCTTGGGTTTAGTCGTAGACGTTTTTTCGGACCAATGGACGACCTCCCTCAAGTCGTCGTTTAACCTGCTCAAACTGTCCTCAATCATTCCTATTTTACTGCTGATATATATTTGCACATCGTCAGCATACAAGTGCACGGATGAATTTGTGAATGAGAACTGTAGATCATTAATAAAGATACTGAAAAGCAGTGGACCCAAAATAGAACCTTGTGGTACTCCTGCCGTTGTTTTAAAGAGTCCTGATTTCTCATTCTACACTAGAATAGATTTATGGTTGACTGTATCTACAACTTTGGCGAAATCAATAAGGGTTAAAATAGTTACGTTGTCGTTGTCCAGCGGATTTTGATTTTATACGAAGAATTTCTCTGAGCACATCAGCCTGGTAGCACAAGAAAACTGAAATTGGTTAGGTGGTTCTGAGTAATTATTGTGCATTTTGTTCTCTTGGACTGAATGCGAAATATTAGGGACTACCGCCTGCGTCTTGACTAATTCTTTGTTTAATTGGTCAGGGTCAATATTTCCAAGGTCCTGCTTTCTATTTCGACCAACACCTATGGCTTTCAAAATGTTCCATAACTTTTTAGAATCTAGATTTCAATTTAAATGAGCAGAAAAGTGGTTTGTCTTACTTTGGAAATGACCTGGTTGCGCAGGTTACGAAAGGTGTTATATAACGGGCGCTCCATCTTTTATGTCGGTATGTAACGATTGTCTTGAGCAGACATGTTTTTGAAACGTCAATTCAGTACAATTTTAACCATGGACGGCTTCACACCGAAACAATGCGCCGAAATAGTGAGGCTGTACATTGAAAATAGTCGTTCAGTTATGTTAACTCAACGTGAATACCTTCGAAAATATCGAGGCCAACAAGCACCGTCTGACAACACTATTCGTCGTTTGGTGTCGAATTTTGTTCATCACGGAACAGTGGGAGATTCTCGACGTGCCTTTTATCAACGCCCAAGACGTTCAAATGAACTGGTTGAATCGATAAGAGAGAGTGTTGCCGAGAACTCACATGTGTCGTATCATCACCCCGCTCAGCATTTTGGCGCTAGTGGAACCACCTTGAAGGATGATTTACATTTGTTTCCATATTTTTTAAGTTATTTAATATTCATTTACCGACATAAAAGATGGCGCGCCCTGTATATCGCTTAATCTAAACCGCTTCAATCTCTTGTACTCAGCATTCGTTTCCACGATGCCTGGCAAATTTTGTTTTTAGAGGTACGTGAGTGTTAAACAAACTTAGGATGTTATTTTGTACAAATTCTACTTGTGATTCAGAGGACGACAAAGATAGTATATCCGTTGCCAGTCTACCCGTAGGATAGCTCAAGGAGTTCGGCATTTACATTTTTGTAATCCCTATATGGGTACATATGATAGCAGAGGACAAGAAGCAATATTGAAAGTAGCAAAAATCAAATCATGTCGCGAAAACGCCGGGGCGGATAACTGATCTAGGCAATCACTCACAAAAAATAAATCTAACAGCGTACTGGTGCTATCGCTGAAATGAGTCGGTACTATTATATTAACTGGCTGAAGGCTTAATGTTTTCATATTATCTAAGAATGGATAAGACATTTACTTTTTAAAACATTACAATTGAAATCGCCAGAGACGATTACGTTGCTGAAAGAATAAGACACATTTTCTAGCACAGTATAGAGAAGTGAGAGATCTGTAGGGGAATTTGGCCTATAAACCACACCAATAAGACAGTTGGTTACACCAATAAAGCAATATTCGAGCGGGCAACTGGGGGTGAACTAATTACAATTTGCTATTAATACCATAACGAACATATAGTGCAACACCACTACCAATTCTATCATTCCCATCCGCACCAAACATATTTTATTCCTTTAAGCTATAATGAACATCAACATTATCTTCATGAAACCAAATTTGAGAGATTCAGACGATGTCCACATTGTACCACATGGTCCACCCAACCAACATTTTTTCTTGTACTTCATAGTTTTTTTCTTCAATTCTATGATAAGTGATTGGAATTGAGCCATTTAGTATGATCCTGGAAGCATATGGTTTTTTTTTTCTTTGTGTTGTTTAAGTTTAAAAAGATCCCAGTTGCGCTCTGATGCATGCTATAAATTCATTAATACTTTTGAGATAAAGTTATAACATTTAATTCGAACAGAATTTTTCGCTAACAAAGTCAAACATATTCCATCTGCTTAGTTTATGTTAACCTTCACCTCCCTGGAAATGTTCAAACACATCAGTGGTATTCAAATTCTCTATATCTCATCGAACTTTGAATCACGAGTTGCTTTTTACCCTCTAAGTTCTTTGAAGTTCCACCGCCATATATTTATGCAAATCCTCGAGAAACCGTCACATAATTCAAACCATATGTTCCACTCAAAAGTGGGGGCCTTCGCTTGTTCCAAAAAAAAATTCCAAAAATGTTCCAAAAAACTATAAATTTCCCTCGCTGATTTCAACACTTTCTTTCACGATAAAGGCGTGAAAGTTGAAATATAACATAACCCACCACTATAAACCGCCACACCACCGACACTCGACGTCGACCGACTTCTATGAAGTACGTTCTCCTCCCACCCAAAAATAGATTCCTTTCGGAATTGTGCCATAAGGAACGGGGGCGAAACTCAACGAAAGCTTTCCCCATCAGCAGCACTTTCTACAATGACGTCACATGGTAGAGAAATACATTTTTTGGCACACACTGCCGGTCCGTGCCGTCGCCGTTTATCCTCGCTTGGCACCAGGAGAATCAGTTCAATGCATTCGTCGGAGCTTACAACATCTAGAGGAAATCGTCGTTGATTCGGTTCATTTCGGTTTTTCTGTTACTCGGCGTACTTTCGAAGTTGGGATCGTTCCTTTTTTTTGAAAAAGATACAACAATTCAGTGAACAGTATTCGAAAAGGGTTTGAGAAAAAAAAAAATCCTCCCCATGGTCCTGTTCACCACACAAATTTAGTCCGCCTATCATTCCTTCCGTCGGGAAATATTGAATTTTCATTAAAACACAAATAAAGGGCCACACTCTGTATGTATGTTCGTTCATCGATTGATTGTTGCGCGGGAAATGAATGAAATATTGTCGTAGTGTACGAAGTGGAGAAAAATATAAAAAAAAGTGGAAAAAGTGGTTTCGAGTGGAGCGAAGAAGTAGAAAAAAGTGATAATTACTTCAGCGCTGCATTTCAAATCTGCGAAGTGAGGCAGAACGTGGTGTCCAGAGGTGGTGAAGGTGCTCCTGTGATGAAGGTTCGACAATATTCCATTTATTTGCTCCTTGTACCTCTCTCCATTCATATTGACTTTATGTCTTTTTTGTAATTTTTTTTCTTTTTATACATTAACGGGTACCGATGGATAATCTCTTTTTATATTCTTGTATGTATTTCTAAATTGCTGCTGACGGTGGGCTCAATACAGGTCCTTCGTGAAAGGATACACCATCATTGGTGACACATAATAATAAAACGATAAAGGATATCTTCTGGTCATTGGATTTAGATAGGCACATGGTAGGTACATACTATCCCAACGGTCTTTTGTTATCCGTTTACGTTGTATTTTTTTAAACAACAATTTGCGATATTGAATGATGAGATGATCGCATGTTGGACAAGGATGACACGCTATCGGAAGTTTGAATAGAGATTTATTATGGGACTCGATAAGAACGGGGGGAGGCTTTTTGATTCTGATTTTGATTTAGTAGAAAATGGCGTGTCGTGGAACTATGGAGACAAATGTTGTCAATCATTAATGAGTTTTATGGTGATTTATTGGTTTAGTGGTACCCATTTGTCAGAGGTTCTATTTGATTAGTTAATTGCTGGTTTGGTGAGGATTATGCAGGAGACGGATAGAAGCACTTGTTGGTTGTAATTAAATTCTCATCGCGTTTTAAATTGTAAGATTAAAATGTAAGAATACATACTATAGAAATGATTAGACTGATTATTTTCTAGAAATGAAGCTTTTAGCGGTAATTTTCGGTATATACACTCCAAAAGTATTTACTTTTACTAAAGGAAAGATTAAATCATTTCTTCTAAAAAATCTTCCGCTTAGATATGATTCTCAAATTACTTACTTACTTATTAGGTGGCGCTATAGTTCGGGGTGAACCTGGGCTTCAACCAACAATCCTCCCCATTTAGCTCGGTCTTTAGCTAATTGCTTCCAGTTGCGCACTCCAAGTTGGTCGAGGTCCCTTGAACTTGTGCATGCCACCTACGGCAAGGAGCTCCTCTACTGCGTCGTCCCTCGGGGTTAGATTCGAAGACTCTACGGGCCAGAGCGTTGGTGTCCTTTCGCTCTACATGTCCTAGCCATCTTAGACGTCCAATAGGTAGCTTTTTGTCTAGGTTGATGTCGCTGTACAGCTCTTATAGTTCGTTATTGAATTTTCTCCTTCAAAACCCGTCAACGCAAACAGGACTGAATATCTTACGAAGAATTTTTTTCTTAAAGCGACCAAAGATATATTCATCCTCTTTTAATAAAGTCCATGTTTCAGCGCCGTAAAGCAGGACTGGGATGATCAGGTCCTTATACAGAGTCTCCTTAGTTGTTCGAGATAGGGCTTTACTATTGAATTGCCTTATAAGCCCAAAAAACAGCAATTGGCAAGAGTTATTCTTCGACTGTTTTCTGCGCTGATGTTGTTTTTAGAGTTTATAGAAGAGCCAAGGTAGAAAAAGTCCCCTACTACCTCGAAGCTGAAGTTTCCCACTGTGACGTTCTGTCCAATTCATCGGTGTTCGCTGTCCCTTCTTGTTGACAGCATATACTTGATTTTGACCTCGTTTATCGCTAAACCTATTTTGGCCGCTTCCGCCTCAATGCTTGAAAACGCACACGCTGAGTTCTTCCGATAATGTCTATATCGTCGGCGTATGCAAGCAGTTGTACGGACTTTCGATAGATTGTGCCTCCGGTGTTGGCTTGTGAGTTCCGCACAATCCGTTCAAGTACAATATTAAAGAAGTCACATGACAGCGCGTCACCTTGTCTAAAACCTTTTTTGACGTTAAAGGTCTCGGTGAAGTCATTACCCACTTTGATGGAGTAGTGAGCGTTCTCCTTTCTCATCTTGCATAGACGAACAAGTTTGGCAGGGATGTCAAAACTAGACATGGCTCTATATTGCTCTTCTCTATAGATGCTGTCATAGGCGACCTTGAAATCGATAACGAGATGATGAGTATCGATTTGGACTTCTTGGGTTTTCTCCAGGATCTGCCGAAATGTGAATATTTGATCGATGGTGAACTTTCTTGGGCTGAAACCGCACTGATAGGGTCCAATCGGTCTGTTGATAAAAGATTTCAGGCATTCACACAATATCGCAGAAAAGATCTCATATGCGCACATCAATTGCGACGTTGCTGATGGCATGTTGGCAGAGTTGCCACTGGTCTTCAGCACTTGATGCTGGTGGCATATGCGTGATTGAGAGATTTCGGGATACGCGTTTAGCGAAGAAGCTTTAAATTTAAACTTTAAATTTTCGAAAAGTGATTCTTCTTTGTTGCTCAGTTTGGGATATCTGCATTCGTACCTTGGCTACAACAAGATAATGATCCGAGTCTATGTGGACCGCTCGGAAGGTCCGGACATCAAGAATACGGAAGGCATGTCCTGTGTCAATCCGAATATGATCAACTTGGTTGATCGTTACATAACATTCAAACTTATCCGCAGGAAATAAAAGATATGATTAAGGAGAAGAGAAAAGCACACAAAAAATGGCAACAGACTCGGGCTCCGCAACATAAAGCACATCTTAACCGTTTGTGTAACTCACTAAAAAGATCTATTAAAGACCTTAAGAATAATGAAATGCAAACTTACCTAGAAAGCTTAACGGCAGAAAAAAATTCTAACTATTCGCTTTGGAAGGCTATAAAAGGTATTAAAAAACCTCAAATTCAAGCCGCCCCAATTAGACAAAATCAAGATGAATAGGCCAGGCATAATAAAGAGAAAGCGCAAGTTTTTGCCACCCATCTGGAAGAAACTTTCAAACCGTTGGGTGGACAAGCTCTTATTCAAAATATAGATACGTCATATATAGCCAATAGCGTAATAAGAAATGCAACACTTACCGAAATTAAGGAAGAAATAAAGAAACTTAAACCTAAGAACGCTCCTGGATATGACCTAATTACAGGGGAGGTTCTTAAAGCACTACCAAGAAAAGCTCTAATTAAGCTTCTGTTCATTATAAACGCCGCGCTTAGACTAGAATATGTTCCCAGTCAATGGAAAGTCGCTGAAGTCATTATGGTCCTTTAGACCGGAAAACCGCCGAATGAAAAAACGTCTTATAGACCGATTTCGCTTCTTCCAATTATATCCAAAGTGTTCGAGAGATTATTGATTAAGCGAGTGCAGCCAGTAATAGAAGAAAGGTATCTCATCCCGGATCATCAATTCGGATTCAGAAGTAAGCATTCTACAGTTGAACAAGTACATCGAATAACACATGTAATCGAAAAATCACTTGAAGAAAAAAAGATTTGTTCAAGCGTATTCCTTGACGTTTCTGAAGCCTTTGACAATGTCTGGCACGAAGGCTTAAAGTTCAAATTACGACAAGTTCTGCTAGAGCACCTATATAATATTTTGAAAAACTGCCTTACGAATAGACTATTCCGCGTCAAATGTGGAAACGAATATTCTGATTTTAAAGAAATAATGGCTGGGGTGCCGCAAGGAAGCGTTCTTGGTCTAATATCTATTATACACCCGTGATATACCGCAAGCAGAAGGCACTGAGCTAGCTACATTTGCCGACGACACTGCTATCCTGACAGTAGGTAAAACGGTCGAAGATACTACAGAAAAACTGCAAGAAGCTTTGGATAGAGTAAATGAATGGACAAAGATTTGGCGAATCGCACTCAACGAGACCAAATCTGTTAATGTAAATTTTACTTATAAGAAAATAAATAATTTGCCGATCTTTTCAAACTCGGTTCAAATCCCGTTTGCAAACGAGGCTAAGTATCTTGGAATGACATACAAAGCTGAAATGGAAAACGCACGTAAAGAAAAAACGCGAATAACTAGATAATAAATATCGAGAAATGTATTGGTTACTTGGAAAATATTCCAAGCTTAATATAGATAACAAACTGCTTTTATATAAGCAAATGCTAAAGCCTGTATGAACATATGGTATACAATTCTGGGGTTGTACCAAAATAAGTAACATTTAAATTTTACGAACTTTGAAGAAAAAAGTGCTAAGAGGTATTGTTAATGCGCCATGGTATATCAGAAATAGCGATATCCACAGAGATCTTGGCATTAAAACAATCGAAGACGAAATCAAAAACTACGCGAGAAAGCATAAAAGTCGACTAGAAAGTCACGCTAATATAATAGTCCTGCAAGTTTTGGATGAGAGAAATTTACTACGCCGTCTACAAAGAATCAAACCTTTAGACTTAGCGCGTTAAGTAACCGCGTCTAAACTGCGGAGCTAGCAGGAACTTCTAATGGGAAGGTTCCTGCAAAACGTCATTATTTCGTGAAACGAAAACTACTTGATAAGTCGAATACTTAGTTGTAGTAAAAATAAAAACAAGTCTGTCTTGAAGGGAAGTTTTTTAGTGGGTAAGAATGCCACACTACTATAAGCACGCGCTGTCGATCCTCATAGTGTCTTGTTGAAGATTTTCACCTACCCTCGGAAAAAAAAAAAAAAAATCATTGAACAGCCATGTCTGCTTATGAATATCGAAGTGAGGAAAAAATGTACTTGCTATGGTGGCATTTCGCTTCATTGCAAAATCAATTAGCCTTAGTCCGTTATCAGGCGGTTCTGGTGTCATGTAGGCTATGCTTACCGACTGCCTTACCAAAGACGTCCTCCGTACGTAATCACCGTAGTAGATGTCGCAGTTTTTCATCCTCTTTTTGCCCATTCCCATTGCACTTCCTGGATAGCGGTTATATTTGCTTTATAGCAGTCTAGGGCCTCTGCTGATTATTTGGTTGCACGTGGTCTGTAAAGGGGCAGAACATTCCACATACAGATCCAAAGGTCGTTGTCTTTATTTCGTTTGCTGGGGTCATTTTTATCCGAGGCTATTGGTTGTTTCGGAACCATTCGTTTTATGACGTGGCAGGGAAGTTCACCCGACGGCACAATCCTCAACCTGGGGGCCAGTTCCTTTAGTTATATACCTAGGATGACGGGCCAGGTACACCGCTGCCAGTGGTCCACTACGGGAGTATGAGTGCTGCCGTTGGCCCATTAAGGGCTCCTCCGCCACCATCTCTATTCCAAGGTCCTGACCAACATTTAAAATTCCTTACCGACCTGTGGTCCGAATACGTCGAAGCAGCTCGCGCAAAGTATTCACTAAGTTCAACCTAACTGGAACTATAGACGCCACCGTTGACCGTCTAGGGAATTCATCCGCTGTCACCGGGACAAGGTGCTGCCTCAAAAAATCCTTCAAACGGGGTTGGTTACCCATGTCTTGGATTAATTAGGCACCCAGCTGTCACCACGTAGTAGTTGGGAGTAGGCGTTGGTAGGCCTCAGCTAAGTGAAAACGCTTGTGCTTTCATATAATCGCATGCACTACCGTTTGACCAGCTATGTTCGTGTTTGCCTATTATTATTAAAACACGAATTTTGTGTTTGCCTATTAATATTAAAAGTGGGTGCCGTGGAGTAAGTGGTTAGGGTGTCGGACAGCTGCGCGTGGGGTTCCATTTACGAATGCCAGAAAACTCCAACAAGTCTTTTCACGGTCCCACCTCTCGCGAACGTCTGACTAAAACCGGAGAGTATTGTTGTCACGAGAAAGCTTTTCAAAACAAATTGTGTTTCGGATACGGCACTTGACTGTAGGTCACTTCCATGCATGTGAAATATAAAACGCACATAACACGAGTGCTTGCGGGAAGCTAGGCGTAGGCATCTCCAGAGCTGTTGCGTCAAATATTTATCCATTTTATTTATATTAAGAAAATTGTAAATAATCAGGGTTATCGCGAATAAATTTTCCCTCGAACAAAAATTATTTATCTTCAAAAATAGGGAAAAAGTTCATCGGGGAAAAATTAAGTATCGCGATTGCGTTGAAAATGCTCCTGGATTGTCATTTATGATACCTATTTCTTTTCCGCCGAATTAATTCCTCTTTTTTGAAGATACATAATTCTTGTTCGGGGGAAAAATTCCGAGGGAAATTTTATTAACGATAAACCTGAATGATACAAATTTGCTGAATTGCAATATGATTGGGAAAATCTCGTCCATATTCGGAGATTATACAATAATAATCATCTCCGTACTTCATACTTCTTCGGATTGCCATGACATTGGTGCCATAGATTCTTCTTCTTCTTCTTGCTTTTCAGCGAGGTTATGATCCGAAAACAAGGGATCACAACCATCCCACTTCACCGAATTTCTACTGATCCGCCTGTGGGGTTCGCCTATTTGACCTCAGAAAATATCGGCAGGCCTGCCGATTTTGGATCACTCGGTTACTGAGGCCAATAAAATGCCGATGTCGTCGCATTTGTCTGATCCAGTCGTTTATAGGCCTGCCTTTCCTACATCGCGATGTCTTTGAAACGTGCATAGATATTGCCTTTTTAACAGGGTTCAAATTGGTGCCATAGATTATTTATTGTTACGCGAACGCACAACCGACACGGAAACATAAACAACCGAGAAGCCCTGAGAAACATCTCGAAGCTGTCAACCCGACAAGAACTTTCCAGATTCTTGACGGATGGAATTCCAGCGGCGAATTGGAAATTTGGTTATTTGTCTGGAAAGCCAGGGCCAAATATATAAAGAGGTTGACAGAAGTCCAATTGAGAGTTCTTTGTTGGCAGCAGTGAGAATGATCACTAGAGACTTGCAGTTCTTAAGCAAAAATAAATTGTTCTAGATTTTTTTGTGGAAAATTGAGTTCTTTTGTACAATCATTTATTTGAATAAAAAGAGAAATTCATCCTCTCGGGAACAAGAGTACGTGTGTTTTTTCGCCAGCTTCCGTCCAAACCTTAGAAGTTCTCGGCGTAATCGGCGATTTTTGCTACATTATTTATAAATCCTTATGTCTTTGTGTAAACTCCCGAATTTTTCTTATCACAGCGCTTGAAACACACTAGAGCTACAGGTAATTCAGTGTGACATATTTTGCGGCCTCAATCATACCATCGCAGAACTACATAATACGATATATCGCGACTCTGTGTTTAATTTTTGCGTTCTTTCTGATTAGCTAGAATATTTCCGGTCTTTATCGGAATTCATTCATAAGGGCAAGCTGAATTGATAAGCTTCTTTCTCTGGCTTTTGCATTTCAACCTACAAACGATTTTTTTATTTAAGGCTTTAAACTCAGAGGAACTTTCAAGGCAAAAGCACTTTATTTGATTTAATCCGCTCATATAATGTATAAAACTACAATAAATCTGTAATTGGCTTCTCTATAGAACCAATTTCCTTATTTATATTCTTTTACTCCATCACACCGCAATAAATCATCCTTGCGAATGCGACAGGCATTCTTAACCCATTTGCCACATGTTACATCATTTGTCGGTTGTTTTTCTCTTCAAACACAATGCCTAGAGCTGATTCCACATGCCAAGCGGATTAGATACGAGTATTTTCCTTTTATGTCGCTGAATTGATCAACATCAATGTTCGTCCTCAAAACTGATGGAATTTTCTGTTTTCTTTTTTCCTTTTAAGATGTATCTGCTCCTTTTTATGTACATCTACGTTGTAAGGAGAAGAAGAAGTCCTTCGATGCGCGACTCTGCGTGAGCACTAATGTAGAACCTAACGACCATTTGCATTTGCTTGAAGTGAAAGTCGCAGAGGAGCAACATCCTTTTAAGCCGTTTTCCGCTCGCATTTATTGGCAGAATTTATTTAAATCTAACCAAATCAATGTCGTTACTTTAAATGGGAATCAGGAGAAAGTCTCTGCTGGTTTTTATTGCCAATAACAATGAAGTGGCAGATTTAGTGCCTCGAAGATAACAATCTGCTTTATTTGAGTTATTTGACATAAAGTTATGGAACTTTTCTTTTGTTTCCAGTTTTAGTGTGTTTGTGCCAAGAAATTCCATTAAACTTAAAGGGGATGTCGAATGATTAATGACATCTGCAGTGTATCCTCAACATTTTGTCAGTATCACATAAGTGGATTCCTTTGGGGTCTTCATATTCGTCATTCGGATTTGAAATAGAGTTGCAAATGTGTTGCACTGCTCAAAGAGACTGTTAATGGGAATCTGAAACATACGAGTGGATATCAAAGTCAAGGAGGACTAACATTGCATGTAAGTGATGTTTATATCGATGATTGAACTATTTAATTAAGTCAAGAGAGCTTATTGGATATTGCACATGAAAGGACTTGACTCAGATCATTGGGGTATTGAGGTTACGATAGATTTACTAATGATATCCACCTATTTCTTTGGCATCTCATAGAATGAGTGTCATATACTGGATATGTTTTTACGTCGACAAAAATCGAATTTCGGAATAGCTCCCTAGAAAGACCAACACAAGTACTACGTTAACGTGACCGATTACGTGGGATATGCACACTTTTTTTTCGAGGGTAGGTGAAAAATCTTCCATAGACACTATGAGAATAGCAAGCGCGTGCTCATAGTAGTGTCAGATTCTTAGTAACTAAAGAAACACCACCCTTCGATATAAATTTGTTATATATCGCAACTAAGTAATAACCTATCCAGCAATTTTTCTATCACGAAATAAAATTGTTTGGCAGGTTAATTTCCACTGAAAGATCCTGCATGTTCCGCAATCTAGACGCGGTTAATCCTTATCTCGCCAAGTGGAAAGGTTTTGTCCTCTGTAGTCGGCGCAGTAAATTGCTCTCATCCAAAATTTTAAGGACTGTATTGTTGACATGTCCGATTAGTCGGTTTCTATGCTTTATCGCGAAGTTTCTAGTTTCAGCTTCGATTGTCGGAATTCCGAGATCCCTATGGATATCGTTTCTAATATACCACGGTGCTTAGCACTTTATTTGAAAAGTTTGTAAAATATTTGCATTTGTTTTCTTAGTACAACCAAAAGTTGTATACCACAGGTTTACACCGGCTTTAGCACTTGCTTGTATAAAAGCAGTTTGTTCTCAGAACTGAGCTGGGAATGTTTTCCGAGTAACCAGTACATTTCTCTATATTTGATTTCGAGTTCTTTACGTTTCATTTTCACGTGCAAATTCCATTTCAGCCTTGCGGCGAGTGTCATTCCCAGGTATTTGGCCTCGTTTGCAAAAGGTATTCGGACCGAGTTTAGGAAAATTGGCAAGTCATTAATTTTCTTGTAATTGAAAAAAAAATAATTCACGTGATTATATTTTGATTCATTGAGGGCGATCCGCCAGTCCCTCGTCCATTCATTTACATTATTCAGTGCGATTTGCAGTTTTGCAATCGTTTCTTCGACTGTTTTGCCTACTGGTAGGATAGCGGTGTCATCGACAAATGTAGCAAAGATAGTGCCATCTTCATTCGATATATCACGAGTATATAACAAATAGAAAAGCGGCCCAAGAACGCCGGCCGAAATTTCTTTAAGCTCGGAGTATTCGATTCCATGTCTAACACGAAAGAGTCTATTCCCGAGATATAATTCTAGAATATCCGGGAGAACTTGTCGTAGCTTGCGAGACGTCAAGAAATACGCTTGAGCAAATCTTTTTTTCTTCAAGTGCTTTCTCGATTACGTCAGCAATTCTATGCACCTGGGCAATCGTCGAATGATTACTTCTGAACCCAAACTGGTGGTCAGGGATAAGATTATTTTCTTCTATAACTGGTTGGAGACGCCTTAGTAATATCCTCTCGAAAATTTTCGGTATGATTGGAAGAAGCGAAATTGGCCTATACGATTTTACCTCATTTGGCGGTTTTCCTGGTTTTAAAACCATTATATACACATATTAATTTTCTTTTGAGGCAGTAAAAAGTTAAAAGCTTGCCACATGTATACGTACATGTATAAAGGTTGGCGCTTCCAGAAGTACAGTCGACTGCATTATGTTCATGAGTCTTAAAGTTACCCATTCAGTACTTATTGTGCCTAAGAACAATTTTCGTTGTAATTGTTTTGCCCAAAATGGTATATATATGTCCTTATTTAAAGCATATGCTGTAGGCGAAGCAACCGCCTACCCAAAGCTTGACATATCCGCGAGTTTATGAGACAACACTTATAATTTTTCTATGGTGAGTGTACGTTTGAATAGAGAAGATGCTTTTACCCAACTTTGAGCTTAAGGGTGGCAACGGTGCAGTGGGTAATGTGTTTGCCCATTATACAATATATGTATAATTCGATAATGTTCGGAATCAAATCACGGTGTTGAATCTCTTTTTGTCTCTCTACCACGATCCAACTTAGCCGGAGACTCTGTAGATTTCTCCACAGTTCTTCTCTGGCTGCTATTCCCCGTATCAACGCTAGCATCTGTTTAACGGATATGTGGTTCATCTTCTGGGTTTTCACCCAGTGGTGCCCAAAATCTCCCTTTTTCTGCTGGCTAATGTCAGACATTGACACAATATATATACCGCCATCTCAACTTCCTCCAGATATAGTTCACAGGTGTTATCCTCCAGAAGACCCATCTTCTTCACGTGATACCCGAAGCTTCCATGACCTGAGATAACGCTACCACCCATTTCAGTATTTTTCGCTAAAGGCTTAGAACTTCTCTACGAGTGGTGCCAGTCGGCATTTTAAAATCTATTTTTGCCTGCCTGCAACTTTCCACGGTTGACCACCTTCTCTGGTGTTCCGCCACGGCCCAATTGTCGATCAGGTGTTCTACTATTTTTCTGCTAATTGCAGCAAATGGTTCCGGACCAGAGAACTCAGAGGTTGCTTTGATTTTAGCCCGCATGCCCTCTCACCCAGAGCAGCGACATTTCATTTCGAAGTGAGCGCTCAATGAGCTTCTTAACTCAACAAGGCCAATGATGTATTGGTATCTATTTGTTTCATGCGTTTAATCACAGATTGATTATCCAGTGCCACAGTAATATTTTTACCAACAACCTGACCAACTTTTAGGTGATCCAACGCATGCAACAAGCCATTCATCTCCGCTTGATAAACATTTGCTCTTCTGAAAATTTATTTGCCACCGCTCTGCCGTCCATCATGGATCCTTCCGTAGAGATGATTATATAACTAATCTTCCTTTCCGGAAGTGTTCCATTCCCAATAATAGTTTTGTGAAACCTTCCGGTAACATGTTTTCTCTTTAATCCATTCATGGGCATATTTAACTTCCTAATCTCATTTTTCATGAGATCCAGGAATTTCCTATGTGCACACATAATACCGCGCCAATGCGCAAATGCCACTGGTTTCCTAATAAATAAGTCCAACGGCAAAATACCTAGGATCACTTCCATTGCACATGAAGGTGCTGTCCGTATTGCATTGATGATCCCTAAAGAAGGTCAGACGTTGCACCCTATCCAGATGCATCTTTATAGTTTTTCAGGAGACTTTTTGGCACCGCGCCGTGGAGTAAGTGGTTAGTGTGTCGGATCACTGCGCATGAGGTTCCATGTTCGAATCCCAGAAAACACCAAAAAGTTTTTTCACGGTCCCACCTCTTGCGAGCGTCTGACAAACATCCGAGAGTGTTGTTGTCACGAAAAAGCTTCTCAAATCGCCGTTCGGATACTTCACTAAACTGTAGGTCCCTTTTATTCGTGTGAAAAATATAACGCACACAACATGAGTGGTTGCGAGAAGCTAGGCCCTGGCTTTTTTTTTGCCACCGTACGACAGACGCATATGAGATAATTGGTCTAACTATCACCGTGTACATCTAGTATGCTGACTTCGGCGAGATTCCCCACCTTTGTCCACATACCCGTTTGCATTGATGAAGCACGGTTTCGCCTTCCGGATTTTCTCTTCTAAATGAAAGTTCCAAGTTAGTCCACTATCTATGTATACACGCAGATACTCAACTTTCCTGGAAACCTTAAGCTCCGAAAAGTGTCAAGAGTGGAAATATCAGATCTTTCTTCTTTCTTGTGAAGAAGATTAGATCTGTTTTACAGCATTAATGGAGAGCCCTTGTTCCTAACACCACCGCTCCACGACTCGGAGAGCATTCCCCATGTTGTCTGGTGTGGCATTCATGAATTTACCCCTTGCTATAATTGCTGTCATCGGCATATCCCACAATGTGCACGCCAGTGTCCACATTTATATCCCACAGAAAAGCTGATGAAACTCCTCTCTGTGGGCACCATCTTCTAACCCTTCCTCTAAGTCTTGAAGTTCCCTCCTGAATATTTATCGCCCTATTTTTCAGCATATTGTCCACTCATCTCACCACCAATGGGTTAACTCTGCGTTTTTCTAAGGCTAATCTCTGATTTTCGAAGCATATTTTAATGAAGGCGCCTACAATGTGCGTTATTGTTGCCATTGCAATACTTCCGGCATGTGTCTCCTCTTCCCCAGCGCGTACAACCTGGTGTAGCGCTATTTCAGTAGACCTGTCAGTTCTATACGCATGTTGCCTTCTGTTCAAATGACACACTTTCAGCGCAGTTCTCTTCATGTGGCCCACCAGAATCCTCTCCATTCTTTTCATCAGAAAGAAAGTTAGGGGAATCGGCTTGAAGGACTTCGCTTCGGTGTAGTCGTTCTTTCCCAGTTTTGGAAGAAACACCACATTTGTTTTTCACCATGTTACCGGTATGTAGCCTATTGCTAGGTACAGTGAAGCCTGGCCCCCATTAAACTTGGGAAAATACCATCCGGTCCCGCGTTATTGTAAGGGGAAAACGTTGTTGTCGCTCCTCTAAACGCTCCTGGAGTTTCTATCAGTTCCGTTTCCACCCTATCCATCCTGTGTGCTGCTCGTTTTCTTGTAGCTCAGGATTGATCATATCGTACATATGATCTGACTCATATGTAGCATCCAGTGTCTCCACTATCTCCCCCGTTCTGCCCCGAATGAGTCGGACCTTTGCACGTTAACCAATGTGTGCAGATTCGAGCCCCAGCAGGAAACAGCATTTATCAGCCACCCTAGTATAAAAAGGAAAACGAGTAACATCAAGGTTTTTCCAACTATACCATAGAAAGGTTGCTGTCTGGTAGTACAATGGGCCGGCGAGTCTGAGTGGTCGGAGATTGAGTTGAATTTCTTTTAAGAAGAAGAAAAACTTTGAGATTATACAGCTTCTTAACGCCTTATACGTATATCGCTTAATTTTAAATTGCATATTCATAATCATCGTCCATTAGAACAATTAAAATCCATCCTTGAAGGTGAACTAGAAATGTTCCCTATGATTTCCTTAGGTTAGGTTAGGTATGTGGGCTGGCAGGGAGGGACGCTCTCTGCCCCACTCAGGCCAGCGTTGACCCATTGTGATACCCGTGGGGGAAAAGTAATCCCTTACTCATTGAAACTAAAAACTATTAACTCAGTCACTTACTTCATTCCTGCATACAAACCACCCTGATGATTTGATGAAGTTCAGCATCTTTCCTGTCGAAACGCCGGAGAGCTCCTCGAGATCCTAGAAGAAATATTTACCAAGGAACTTTTTCCTGGAGTGTTGAAGACTCGAACAGTGGCACAGTCTCTACAGAGTTCCTCCTCCGCCAGGCGTAGTTTCTTCATATGGTACCGCAGAGTGTTGTGCCCCGTGATGATGCCCACGAGGGTTCTGAACACTTTTTCGCATGATGCTATTGGCGGTCGTAGGTAATACTTGGCTGAGCTCATTTTGGATAACATCATAGCCTAGGTCAATCCTAATATTTTATTTGCATTTGAATGAACCAATTTTTTTTTCTGCCTCTTATTTCAACTTCGGCTAGAACTTGAGTCGCTATTGCTTTTCGGGTGGGATTTTCTGCCGATCTGCGGTGTGCATGACAGTACTACATAGCTGATGCATTCACCTTGGCTTTTCCACTATCGGTTTCTTTACATGGAGGCTTCCGCGAATACGCGTCCTTCTAATTAAATCTAGTTTTGATACTCTCGCCGACATCCGTAACATTTTCCTTACATTTTTCATTCATCAGTTCGTCGGTACGTCTGTCATATAAGGTTAACCTTTTTGTATAAATAACATTTTTTGGTTACAAACGACTTCGAAGTTTCTCGGCATTTTAACCGTCTCATACTCACTCGATGTGCAATATCGTTATCACAATTTCCTTGATCATTTACGATTTAGATTTATCACACTACCGTCTAACAAAATATCCGGGGTTGTTCCGTTTATGTTCTGTCTTCGTGCGGCTGATTTTTAAAATATTATCTGCCAACGCCTTAATTCAATTATCAAAAGTCGTCAAAAAGAAGAAAAATCATTTCAGTTTCAGCGCATTATGACAAAGCCGACAAAGCCGCATTATGATCATACATTTTCAGTGTATGAGATATTCGCTTTACAATCAATCTCTGGTGTTGCCTTTGCCTTTATACGATGGATAAAGAAATCTCTCCCTTCAATGACTTGGCACCCATTGAGAACCAATCACTTTCAATTGTCAATTCATATTTGAGACGGTTGCAATAACCCTTGAGTCAAAGCTTCGTTTAGTTACTGACGGCCATTAATCATAAAGGCGTGGCTTTTGTTTTCGTAATGAAAAATTACCACTCTCAAACCGCCAACGGAGCTGAAGATGAAGAGTGCAGAGCACAAAATATGTGGAATTCCCTACAACGAACTTGCTTAAAGAAGGCCAAGTCCATGCTAGGAGCTTCAAAAGGCTATCATCAACGCTCCAAAGAAACATGGTGGTGGAGTGATGAACCTAAAGAAGGGATAAATGAGAAGAAAGCGCCCTTTAAAGCTTGGTGAAAGTGCCTCTCTAATAACAAACACGAAAAAGCTCGCCTCGAAGTGGAATACAGATGCTGCAAGAAAAAAACGAAGAAGAAGTGCACCTAGCTTCAAGCAGAGAGTACCGAGGGCCTGTATCGGGAGCTGGAGAAAATATCTTCCTCAGTTGCTGATGCGAACCAGGCTATCTAGGAGCCGCGAAGACACAATATGAACAAGAGCGCAACCATCTTCAAAATAGCCGCCCAAAGAAGGAGGAATGCTTAGGAGATTCGTTCGCCAAAGCTCATTAACAATGCTCATGGACAGTTTCTAATGGATGACGACAAAATTCTGCAGAGGTGGCGGCAGTATTTTGAAGAACTTTTGAATGAACAGTTTCCCCGAATATACTTTCCGGGAGCCACCCCTAACTGTGAAAAAATACTCGACATTACAGTCGAGGAAGTTAGTGAGGCGGTCAAATACTCCAAAAACGAAAAGCGGTTGGGCCAAACGAGATGCCCTCTGAGTTCTGGAAAAGATGGGAGACATCGGGTTCAGATGGCTTAGAATTCAAATTTGTGAGAGGTAATCCAATGCCGAATTAATGGAGGGAAAGTTACCTTCTCCCTGTATACAAAGGGAATGGTGATACGCGAAACTGTGATAACTACCGTTCGATGAAGCTGATGTCACACACCATGAAGATCGTTGAGCGGGTATTAGGTGGTCGACTGCGAAAAATAATACGGTTATCTGATAATCAGTGCGGTTTTGTCTCGGGTAAATCAACCACAGATGCAACCCAAAGGATAAGGACCATAATGGAAAAACATCATGATTCCTTAAGGGATTTGCATATTGTATATTAGTTGACTTTGAAAAGTCATTCGACAAACAACCACGAGATCTGACATGGGTGGCGCTAAGACATCGAGGGGTTCCAGAAACCTATGTACAGATGATCATGGACATGTACGAAAGAGCAAAAACAAGAGTAAGGTGCCCCGCTGGAGTAACCCAAGAGTTCCCAATCAAAGTCGGGGTGCACCAGGGAAGCATCTTAAGTCCTTTGCTCTTTATTACAGTGCTTGACTATCTGCTTGAAGGTAAAGTGATGGACCCCAAGGTACACCAATTATTCTTTGCTGACGATGGAGCCATCAAAAGTGAGGATCCCACATGCCTGCAATGAGCACTTGATGTGTTGGTGGACGTTTTGGAGGGAAATGGGTATCACATTAGTTAAAAAAGACAGAGTACTTGTGCTGCCCGTTCGTTGATCCACTCAGGCCTTTTTCCAGACATTTAATTGAATGGAACAGTGCTTCCCAAGTGCGAAAAGTTCAAATGTGTGGGATCTATGATCAAATCAACCTGTGGTGATGACATCAATCATCGCGCAAGCGTAGGGTGGATGAAGTGACGAGAAAACTCCACTAACTTCTGTGATCGAAAAATTACCCCTAAGTTGAAAGGAACGATTTACACCGCAGTTGTGCGTCCACCGCTCACATACGGTCCACAATGTTGGACAATGTACAAAAAGTATAATCATAAATTAACGGCAGCTGAGATGAAGATGCTTTGCATGACAGCAGGAGTGACCAAGCTTGATTGAATAAGAAGTTCGAAGATCCGTGGAAGCCTTCACGTCAAGGAAACCACCTTACGAAAGATAGAGCGCGACCGGCCCTGCTGGTATTGCCACGTTAAAAAAAGAGGTTATTTGAACCCTGTTAAAGAGGTAATATCAATGAACGTTCCAAAGACATCGCGTTGCAGGTCTGTAAACGCCTGGATCAAACAAATGCAAAGGCACCAGCATTTAATTAGCTTCGCGAACCGAGTGATCTCAAAACAGGTGACCTGCCTATATTTTCTGAGGTCAAATAGGCGAATCCCAGCGGCGGATCAGTAGTAATGCGAATGAAGTGGGAGGGTTATGATCCCTTGTTTTTGGATTATAACCTCGCCAAAATAGGAATAAGAAGAAGACTGACGCCCATAAGTGGGTTACATAGTTGACTAGGTCTTAAGTTGAACGCAGCTTCGAAAATTATAATGTCGGACTCTTATATCTTATATCTCTTATATCTCTCCATATATTTGGATAACATGGATGTTACCTTCCAGATTTAAGGATTTCCTATTCTTCTTTTGAATGTGGGAAGTTTTCCAACTGAAGATTGAACAGTTCGAGATCAAAGGTGGGGTATGACAAGGCAGCATTCTTTTGCCAATACTATTCTAATTGGAGATTCGTGATGTGCTCGTGCAGCTTTGTCGACGAGATATGGTAGAATTCGATGGATTCACTCTTCCTAATTGAAACTCCTTGACTACGCTGCCAATGTATGCCTACTGTGTCACAGAATTATGGACCTCCACCAAAAGACCGCAGATGTGCAGGCGTCGTCGGGCTGAAAATGAATATGGCAAAAACTAAAATTATCAGCTTTGAAATAAAATCATCGGCTCAAATATTTATGCATTTGTCTCGACCGGTGGTGGAACCGAACTGGATATAGCCAACAGGATCGCGCTCTCGAGATTTTGTCCAAAATATGTGGGAGCACTAAGATAAGATATTCCGCTCCAATGTTGAATCCGTGCTGTTGTTGGATGCAGCACGTGGAGGGTGGCCAATACTATCACCAGAAAGCTCCAAAAGTTCGTTTATGGATGCATGAGCAATATCTTAAGGATTTTCTGGCCCAATCGTATCTCTAGCGAACATCTCTACCTGAGAATGGGTCAGGAACCGATAGGCACAACCATCCAACGACTGAAGTGGCAGTTGATTGGCGCACGTTCTGAAAAAAGTGACAGTTTCATAGCTAAACAAAATATGCAATGGAATCCTTTAACCCAGGATGGCAGAATACCTGGTGGTCTTAGAAGAACATGGCGCAGAACAGTCGAGAAGGAGATACGCCAATTGAAGAAAAGCTGGGAAAAGCTGAGGCTCATTGCCAGAAAGCATGGACGATGGCGCTAGGCGTAGTAGAGGTCCTAGGACCCGCAAGGGGATACAAGACATAAGTATGGGCTGTATTTTCTTTTGCTGTTTTTGAAGTCCAGATGTTTAAGAATGCATTGAGTTACAAAAGCCGGAGACTTCACACCAGACAGTTTGTAGTTGCTCTCGCCACTTAAATTCTGCTAGTTCTTGATGTTGCCACTGCTTTACTCAATTTTTTCAATGGCTTATAGACCTCGTCCACGTCTTATATAATACATTTCAATTCAACAAAAAAGTTTGGCCTCCATCTCTAGTTTCCTTGATAAAATCCTTCAAGGCAAGTTCGTGGTTTGTAAACCTGTATCCCGCATTCTATACGTTCGGTTAACGTAATGATTGACGCCATACTTCTGTTAAATAAAAACCGGTGTCAAGAACACTCCGTCTCTGCCTCTCAGAATATATCCACTTGTCCATCTATCGGTCGACCTATTTACGCATGTGATTCAGTAGAAGATCTAAGAGTTCGTTACATGAATCAATGCTCTCTGAAACGTTAGATTTTTTCCATGCGATTGGTCTTTCATCTTACTGGTGAGAGACATTTAAATATAAAACACAATCCTAACCCAACCGCTTCCACTTCGTAACGTTCTTGTCAATTTCCCCAGACATCTAAAAGTAATTGTTCAGCTTAGTGCTTCGTATTTATACAAACAGTCTTGTGTTGGACAGCGGCTACAAAGCAAAAAAAAAAAAAAAAACCATTCTAAGCAAAAATCTCTCGAAAAAAACAAGAGCATCAACACAAATCGACTAATTTCTCTATTGGCAGACCACTTTTCCCAATGCAAACACCAGTCAACCTACAAAAACACTCGAACCGTATTCAATTAGAGAACCCTCTTTTCTTGAACCCCCCAAAGGCATAACCTCCCACAGCGATTCCTTCCAGGCTGCAACATAAAAGTGTTGTGGTTCTTCGGGATCAAATCCACCCCGTTCCCCTATGTAGCAAACAATTCAATTGAAACTGCAAAATAATATTTAATCTTCATAGGGACCTCACAGTAGAACAAGATGTATATTTACACGTAAAAGACAGAAGAAGACGATAATAAGGAGACAGACCAAAAGAAACAGAAGCCAAGTGTACCTCAATACAGCTCTGCTGTGAACAAAATCAACAACATTCCCCCCGAGAGCAAAAATAGACTCGAACCACTCGAACTGCCAGGAACGTTCCGTATTCTCTTCGAGATGGGGTTGAGGGTTGGGTATCCATGCGGTGGTCGTGGTGGTGGTAATGGTGTGGCGTGCGATATCTGTGTGCCACTAATGACATGTGGATGTATCTTTCTTCTTGGGGTATTTTTGGGGGAACGAAAATTGTCTGTCTATTTCACAAGACCGACATGTCGAGGAAGAGATACAGTATCTACGAGTATAAAACGAAATGATACGTTTAGTAATAATAATGCGCGCTTCCTCGCACAGAGTAGTTCGATGCGAGATCGAATTAATAGTCAGCAACATAATTCACCGCCACGTCGTCAATATAGAGAAACGAAAGTATAAGCATCCAAGAGCTGATTAATCGGTTACGTTCTAAATATAGATCGACATGGAAATGTTGTTTATTTAACGCATGAATACTCCAATGAATACAGAGATACTCATACACTTTGGTTATGATTCTTTTTTCGGCCGCTCATAGTTACGCATCCCGAATTTGGGTTGGGTGAGGAGTGGGTACCATATACTAAAACTGATGGACCTTAATGAATGATTTTTAGATTTGCTCGGTCCGATTTGAGATAAGAAGCATTCTGTTCGAAGCTATTGTGCACGCACCGAACCGAACCGAGTCGACACGATGACGAAAAGGACGAGAACCATGGCGAAAATATTTAATAGACAGGACATCCTTGTCTATTACGAGGGGATTACAGGGAATAGAGTAGCTTTTAGTTTTGCTGTTACTTTTTATAAATGTGTTCGTTGCTAATGAGGATGACAGCATCGCAAGGACAAAGTTATCTTCGAGAGTATAATGAGGAATAAATAATTTAATTAAATTTGTTCCAATTTGGCTTTTTAAACTTTAAGAGAACAAGAAATAGATTTAGAGGGATATTATTGTGAGAATTTTAAGATAATAGATTGAGGCCACTGTCCATAAAGATACATCTAATACACGAGTACATATCTCATGACCTAGTTACCTTCTTAAATCCTTCCACCACTCGAGGAGCATAGGGCGTCAGCAACACCCGCGCGCCATCTTGTTCGGAGTTCTGTCCCACTGTTCTGACTGCCTGGGCGAGCGGTTTCCATTGCATAGCTTGTTTCGCAGTGGAGTTGTCGTTGGGCCATAGGGTGTGTAATTTGAGACTTTCGATAGCATTCCGAATGGAGCTTACACCTTCCCGATTCTGCTGCACACATCCAGTTCAGTGCCACCGTGGGCAAGCGATACCACAATTCCTAAGTATAGAAAGTTGTCTACTTTCTCGACTACCTTTCCAGCAATTAGAGATGCGCTAGGTCGTGAATTTGCATTCGCAGTTATAACTGTGAATGCGATTTCTTATTCACTGTGAATGTAAACTGCTTATGTAAACTGCTAGTGCGAATTCATAATGAAGTCATTTCATTCGCTCTTTCGTCTGAGCCAGACAAAATTTAATTTTCTTCCATAAGCGAACTTTCATTTGATGGTGCAAGTGCCCCAAATCATTTAACAACTCCTAAATTCCTACCTATACATATATCCTTTCATAAAAAAAACTTACTCGCACATCTGGCTCGGATGAACTTGCTGAAACTAAAGATACAGTAGGATACTTAATTTCAATGCGCTTCTTTAAATTGGTTGTTCTGGAGCTCTCGCTAGGAAACCGAATTCGCAACGCAATATCACTAATAGCAACTTACCAAGTTTAGCTCCTGTGCTGCTATATACCAACCAACCAAACTTTCAAACAAGCTGCGACTGCAATATGCAACCTTATGAGTTGGTTTGGTGCTTGTTTGTGTATCATAAAAAGTCCCGCATGCACAATAGCACATGTTCAGCAGATAATGTGCAAAAATGGTAGTTTAGTTTTATAATTTTATTATGCTTCTTCTTTACGTTTTTCATATGAGACAAGCACACATTTGTGTGTAGTGCATGAAAAATGAAATTGTGACTCGTGAATAGAAGCCAGATAAAGCATTATTAGCAATTCATTAGCAACAGCAGTGAATGATTAGCAGGTTGCGATTTTTTGCTCATCTCTACCGGTAATGTTGAGCTGAGCTTTGTTGAGCTCTTGTTTTGGGTGTACTTATCTTAAGCCCCACTTTGCTTACCTCAGCTACTAGATTTTGGGCCATCAGAAGAAGGCCCATTATCCGATTGTAAAGTAGGCAAACATCGTCGGCATAGTCGAGGTGTTTACGTTAAGTTGTCATTCTCTATCGCATTTCATTGTTATTCCCGTCAAAGCTGCACGAGTATATCGCTGATGACCACCAAGAACAACAGCGGTGATAGTATGCGCCCCTGATGTACTCTACTTTGGATGTCGATGCAGGAGGATCCAGCACGAAAGGCTGCCTGTTCGACGTCGAGAGTTGAATTCAAATGTTCTTTAATACGTTCTTATATGATTCTAGCTATTATCTTGACTACTACCGGTAGTCAATCAGCCCCCACAATCTATCAGATTTCCCTTTTTCGGAAGCTTCATGTCATCCATCTTTTCCACTCCTGGCGAAATTGTTCATTTTACCACGCTCTACATATGAGCGGGTGTAGCAGTTCTGCCGAAGTGTTTGGAGGCAACCATCTAAACTCTTCACTGGTGATCGCGTTCTTGTCCGATGTCAGCTCCACGTTAGTTTTGGACGTCTAGAAGACAATTTCTGAAGCGGCGGCTAATCGCAGTGTGATCAATCTAGTTGGATAAGAACCAACTGATTTTGTGGCAGGTGTTGTGCTTAAACAGCGTACCTCCAATGGTCAGATGATTGGTGTTGCACAGCTTCACATACCGCTCTCCATTGCCATTCCGGTCACTAAGACCGTGAACTCACATCACGTGTTTAAGCATAGTATTGTCGCTTCCTGCTTTGACGTTGAAATCCCCCATCACCGTTACGATGTCACCATTAGACGTTTGATTGTAGACGAAGCGTAATTGGCTTTAAAAATTGTCCTTATCATCATGAGTTGCACCTTCGATCGGAGCATTACACAAAATGATGGTAATTCTTCTTACTCTACTCGGGAATCTAGCCGTCAATATCCGGTCACTCTGAGGTTTCTGTGATATGAGGCTGCTTCGTGCTGCTGAAGTTAGCATCAGTTCAACTCCGGACCTTCGCCCAAACCAAATGGGCTAACAGGTAGTATTTTTTGTTGGGGAGTTGCATTGTGCCATCTTATTACACTCAAATCCAAGATGTCTGTATTATATCGCAGGAGACAAGAGATTGGCTCTAATTGAGAGAATCTTGCATTTTAAGGCCTTTCCTGGAGTGAGACGAGGAGGCTCTTGACGTTTCAGAAACCGATCGTTGTCCGTGTCCGATATCTTAAGGCCGACCACAAAGAATCCGTCCGTATACAATGCGATGTATTACGTTTCGGAGCAATTGGGTTTCTGCGGTTGTGATTTGCTGGGCCACAGACCAACCGACAATTATCCTGTTTTGTGGCACAGGAGACTCGCCATTCATCCTCTTCCGTTCGCAATTTCAGGAGAAATTCCCAGATGAAACCATGAGAAGATGGAAGTAGGGCTTACTAACAGAGCCGCAAGGTGTTAGGCTGCAGTGGCTCTTTCTCGTTATTAAGCAGGCCAACATCTATCACAACATGCTGCTCCTACGAGCCCTTTTGTAGTCGTTTACCATCCAATAATACATAATCTAACTCAAATGATACCCTGTACTGCTCCTTGGGTATTAAACAGCTCCAATGCGTAGTCTCACTTATTTTATACGCAGTCAAGCTGAGGCTAAGTCGCCGGAATTGGTCTCTTTAAATTCAAAGGTCATTCTACAATTAATTGTGGATATGACGTAGTTTTGAGAATTCTACAGGGAAAAATGAATATAAGAATTGCCCTAGCTGCGTGAAAATTGCAAAATCAACCGCAGATGACTAAGTATGTCATGTTACATCTCAGATTGCTTAATTTGATGACCTTGACGACCTTCCAATTGCATTTCAACTCAATAGCGTCGGCAGTTGCGAAAAAAAATACTGAGAATCAGAAGCTACGGAAAAATAATAAAAATTTCCCCAGTTACCTGGACGCCACCCCCGGAATTTCTCTAAAGCATAAACAACTTAGCTTCAAGTCACTACACCAAATCTTTTTCTCCCTCTCCCTCTAACTATCATTCCCAACGTCCGCACTGTGTAAAACCACGTTAAGTGTATTCATAACCCTTTGAGTGCGCGCAAAATTACAAAAAAAAAATTGTGTTCAGCGAATAGGCACATTTTTGCCTTTACGGTTTTTAATAAGCAAAACTGTCGCATATGGTGGGGCAGTGATTAGTGTGTTGGACTACTGCGCGTGAGGTTTAATGTTCGAATCCCAGAAAAAACGAACAAGTTTTTCAGGGCCCCACCTCTCGCGAACGTCTGACAAAAATCGTATTGTTGTCACGAGAAAGCTTCTCAAAACAAATTGCGCTTCGTATACGGAACAAAACTGTAGGTCCCTTCCATTCGTGCGAAAAATGTAACCCACACCACACAAGTGGTTGCGCGAAACTAGGCCTAGGAACTCAATGAGCCGTTGCGCCAAATATATAATATATGTGTATAGTATTCAAGAAAGCGTTGAGAAAGCTACCGTAGCACTTTTCTCTTGCAAAAAGTTATTGGGAATAGATGGGGTTTTCAACCCCGAATTACTCACTGGTTCTTCATCTCGATTATTAGACCGATACTTACATACGGGGTGATTGTCTGGTGGATAGCCTTAGAAAAAGCTATAAAACGCGATTATCTAAGTAAGGTCCAGCATACAGCTTGTCCGTGCATAAGCGGAGCACTACGTATAATTCCCTCTGCGGCACTGAATATAATGTTTCACCTGATACCCCTCGATATATTTGGCAAGGAAAAAGCAGCGAATGCAGCCGTTCGCCTTAAAGCTATCCAACAGTGGTCAAGAAAAGAATTTGGCCACGCTTCCATTCTGAATAAATTCAAAATCTCTCCCAAAAACACGGACTACACCATCCCACGCCTAAATTGGTGGAGTTGTTCTCTCTGACAGGCTTAATATTAAGCTTTCATTCCGTCTAATGAATCATTGCGGCATGTTCCAAGCGGAAATTTTGACAATTAAAGAAGTCTTATCTTGGCTTAAGAAAAACATCAAGCCAAGCAGCAATCAAATTCCTGGAATCATTCTAAGCGATCATCTCTCTCGGAGATAGCTGAGCAGTTCAATATTCACCTGTGTTGGGTGCCGGGGCTTAGGGACATTCCAGGGTATTGTAAGACCGATGAACTCGCCAGAATAAGAACAACTATACCCATCCTGCCGGACAAATGCTTCTAAGGTATACCAATCGCTACTCGCAAACTCAAATTTAAGCTGGATGCTATCGAGAGTACAAATCTTAGGTGGACAAGTGGTCCTACATGTGTAGCGACAAAACAGATTTGGCCAAAGCTGGATTCAAAACGTTTTAAGAATTTGATTTCTCTCAATATATTGCATATTGGCGCTACAATAGGTGCCATCACTGGAATCTGTCCAATAGGCAAGCATGCTAAAAAGTTGGGCCTTGTGGCGAACGACTTTTGTAGAAGCGGAAGAAACCATTCCTCATCTTCTTTGTTTCTACCCAGCTCTCTACACGAGAAAATTAATATATTTTGAAAAAAACGAAAACAAAGAAAACATGACTTGCTTTGATGAAAACTTTAGACGACTAATTTAAAAAATTAATTTTGTTTGCCACATCGAAATTCGTGGAATGCTGAGTTTTGTCAAACGCCACATTCCCGTAGAAGGAAGCTCCATCTAGGAGCCTCCTATTATAACGATATAGGCGACCTGTGAAACATCGACATTTAGAGCCTCCTGCGCTTCATAAGAAGCTCAAAATGGTTTAACGAGTAGGTAGGGAGAAACGTCCCCCTATGGTCGATGTGATATCATAATGTACCTATTATAGTTCTAAGTGTGTTAGCGATTTTTAGCTGGCAGCCACTTTAACTTGACCTAACCTTTAGTATATGGAATAAGATCTTATATACCCCAATTATGTCCATCATTGGACCTATGTCTTCAAAAATCAGGCCGGAGCTCATGTTACGGTCAATGGAGATTATTACCGAACAATGATCAACGAATATTTTTTCGGAAATATGGATGAAATGTGGTTTCAATATCCGGATGAAATGTGGTTTCAATAAGATGACGCTACTTAACACACGGCGCGCGACCGAAACCATGGACGTATTGAAATCACAATTCGGCGATTAGTTGCTTTAGATAAATGGATCCGTCAATTGGCCTCCAAGATCGTCAGATTTAACACCTATCCATGCGCTTCGTCAAGAATATCCATGGTCGCCATATGCCTGAAATCGTTTTCAAATATTAACACCAGAAAATTTTTGATTTAAAGCTAATTTCTTGTGCTACCATATTTCCTTTTTTAAATTACAATTTCTATCGCAATTTAAAAGGAATGTCTTTTAGTAAGTTTAGCTTCACTGTTGGAGCTACAGAAGAAACTAAGTTCATGCGATGGGATCTGCTCATTTGCAATAACATAACAATTGCACAATTCTTTTACCCCACCGAGCATGACCATGCCTATCACTAACCTATTACCAGCAATATACCATGTAACCTACTGATATTTATAGCAAAACTTATCGCAATACACTCCATTACAATATTTACACAAAATCCACTGATATCAGTTCCCTATTTGATAGTAAATTTTCCTGTAACACTTAAAAGTAAATGTACTCAAAGCGCGCCATCACCATCCTACACCCACCCCATAAAGATTCAATTGCCCAGATAAAGTAAACACGAAGTAGGCGGCTTATATGAAGTGCTTTTATAGCGAAAATAAGAAAAAAAAAAAACCTTACCCTCACACCTTCACACACCCATTTTTCTACTGTTGCCGATGATAATCTCCACTTCGATACTCGATATCGGTCTATCCCGTCTACCCATCAGCCTTTGTTCAAAGGGAGGTTCCTACCGCTCCGCCCTCAGTTTGCCAACCGTCAACAATATTTGCCCTTAACCAAAACGCTGCCACTAAGGATATCAGGTGAACATTTTTGGTGTATTCGTTCTCATCGAACACTGGTAGCGGCGGCGCTACCCAAAAAGGCAGCCACCCACCCTTAGCTTACTTTCATATGGGGGTTTCGGATTCACTCAGTGTGATGTGAACGGTTCTGTTGTTTCATTCGTGGTTGCGCAGCCTCGTAACTGAAGCACAATCAGATTTTTTATTCACTTGGCAGGACCTGTTCATGTGTGAAATCTGTCCCAGATGGTTAGCCGAAGCAGGCAACAGCTTTAAAGGCTGATAGTAGACGTAAACCCAATATGTCAGTTGACTTAGTTATTGGCAGGCGTGGTGCGGCGCAGTAGTAGGGTGGAGATTTGATCATCTAAGTGGGTTTATTGATGGTGATGCGGATGGCCGTATGAGGTGTGTGTGTATGGAATGATGACGGAG
This sequence comes from Brachypalpus laphriformis, assembly GCA_945910035.1. Taxonomy (NCBI): domain Eukaryota; kingdom Metazoa; phylum Arthropoda; class Insecta; order Diptera; family Syrphidae; genus Brachypalpus; species Brachypalpus laphriformis. The sequence continues at coordinate 319,690,552 of OX246753.1, forward strand.
TGTCATCATCATCATCGCTCCCGTCAGCGATTATATGTGGTGATTTAATAATGAGCATAATATTTGCATAAATAGGAAGTGATTGCGGCTTATCGGTTCGATGGAGATGTCGTTTCTCGTTTAATTTTATATTTATTATTCGCTTCCTCTTGGGGATTTACTCAATAAAGTGAGGGTTTATATGCCCTTTATGCCGTGAAATTGATGAACTGCAAGGCGGGAAGATATATATAGTTTTAAGATCAAGGTTATCTAAAAATATCTCTGCAAGACATCTACAGGAGGAAATGGAATTTAGCAGAAGACTGCCACCGACAAGACTTCTAGAAGTTTTAAACTTTAAACTTAAAATTTCTTATACAAAGAATTATGGTTTTGGATTCGAAGCTATAGTGAAAGAGACACCTTAAAGATTATCTCCTATGCATTTATGTACATTGGCTGTATAGGACGGTTGTCGAGCCGATGATGAAGTTGCATGATTTCTCCTTAACTACGAGTATCATCAGCCGTAGATACATTTTGCTGCATTGCATATATACTCGTAGATATCTGACAAACTGATACAAATATTTAACAAATCCATTAATCCTTTCGTCATTGAATGGTGCTGTCTAACAGTTAGTATGGTTCAAAACATCTATTGATAAACTGTGGCAACATTCTAGTGATAGTGGTGGTCACTCTCCATGCGCTTCACTCAAATAAAAGCACGAATTCGATATTGGAGCGGAACAGCTCTAGCTTGATGTTTAAGTCAACCATATCTTCGGCATAGTTCCGAATGTAGACTAAGCCTTGTCGATTCTGCTGATAATATCTTGTTGGTTTCGATCACCAGTCGTAACAATACTTCTTAACTATCGAAACTCACTTGAGCGGATGGATCGCTTAAAATGATTCGCAATTAAGAAAAATACTTTGTTTTGACTTTTCGATAATTCTTTATTAATTGCTTCAAGTTAGCCGTCTAAGCGTCGCCGCAACTTGTCGCTCTTAGAATAATTAAATTACTGGTCGTCGCGTTGACATTGACGAGGTGTCTATATCCACCCTTTTCGCTGATCTTTCATACTATTTGCTTCCGTTCGATTTGGAGTGATGACCACTACTGAACCCATGTTTGGCTGAACTGACTGAATGCTGTTCGGGGTTGTTGGCCACCTCGGTTTTAGCTGACGTTTCATATGTAACTCGCGTTAACTTTCAATTTCTTACCGTTTGCTACTCGCCTGAATAACAGGATTTTACGGAGATTCATAATCTCACCTTACATATGTTGTCTTGGTCACAGCATTTTTATTTATTTTTTTTTTTCATGATTATCTTTCCTGCAAAACTTTTTGAAATCGAAAAACGCACATAGCTATCGACAAACACTTGGAGACGAATCGATGAGCGTACAGCCATCAAGGCTCAGATTGCAGCAGCATCAGCAGTAGAGAGTACCGAGCTAGAAGCCCAATGTCCCGTTGAAAAGAAGGAAGTGCAGCGTAGGGTAGAAGTGACAAACGTCAGTACATCGACCCACTTGACTCAAGTGCTGAAGAAGCAGCAAGCAGGTGTGACGGTAGAACTGTCTACCTATAACATAACCAGGAGCTCTTGGCGGTCGTAACTCCAAACAACATCCAGTGAAGAGTCTAAATGGTAACCTTCTGATTTCGGATGAGGATCAGCTCACTAGGTTAGGTTATGTGGCTGCGAGCTGAGAATCGCCAACGCACTTAGACCAATAATAGGTCCATTGTGATCCCACTGGGGGACCTGCATTGCGATTGATCGGGAAACTACTGACTGCCCAAAACTTGGCTTGGACCAGTAGCGCAACAATCAAGTTTATGATGAAGTGCTTGCCTTACCCCCTAGTGGTGGTCCCCGGGCAACTACACGTATAAACCCTTGTACGTGTAGGCTTAAATTGTAAGTGCGGGTTGTCTAGGGCCTTGATTCTAGTCTAGGTAACGTGGGCCAGCAAACTGCGATACTGAAAACCGACCGCTACAGAAACCGACACTATGCCTCGGATAAGGAATGATCACATGTTGACGACTTTTGGCTATTGTACCCGGACAAAGATAGGTTTCTGGAATGTAAAGACGCTCCTCGACTCGGAAAGCGAAGATCCTTACAATGCCAGATTCATCCAATTGAAAAAAAGAATTCATGCGATATAAACTGGACATTTTGGGGGTAAGTGAAATAAGATGGTTAGAAGCGGGCGAGTACCAGTCCCCAATGCGTAACACTGTACTACTCTATTCTGGGAGACCATCCGGAAGTCTCCAGGAATATGGAGTCGGACTGTTGCTAACAAGAAGAGCTCGCATGGGCCTAATTTCCTGGCAGCCTCATGGTGATAGGATTATGACGGCCAGATTCCGGACTAGAGTACGACGCGTCACCATCATACATTGTTACGCCCCAAAGAATAGTTCGTCTGAGGACGAAAATGAGAGCTTCTACAATCTCTTAAATGCTGTCTTCAACATAACACCAAATGTAGACATTGTCATAGTGATGGGGGATTTGAATGCCAAGATAGGCAACGACAACGAAGGGCTCAAACATGTAATCGGGAAGCATGGACTAGGCAACGGCGAAAGGTTTGTAAATTTCTGCAATGCCAACCGCCTTGTGATAGGTGGCACCATGTTTGAGCACAAGACCTGCCACAAAGTCAGCTGGGTTTCCAACGACAAGCAAGCAACATCCAACAGAATTGACCATTTTGCCATCAGCCGCCGCTTTAGAAGTAGTCTCCTGGACGTCCGAAATAGGCGAGGGGCAGATGTGGGGATAGTACGTGATCACCATCTTATGATAGCTACTCTCCAACTACGTACTGCTGCAGTTCGAAGATCCCACGACAACATAAGAATGCCCAGCTTCAACATTGATAGACTTACTGATCCCTCAGTGTGCCAACAATTAAGGAAGCACTTTTCACAAGGTGTGGAAACAATCAGCAGCTCAATGCCCGCAACCATCCAATACCATTGGTGTGCTGTGAAAAATGTTTTTACATCTGGTGTTGAAAGAATCATCGGTCGATCGCAGGGATGACACAGGGCGTGGCTTTCCGAGGATACCTGAAGACGGATTGACGAAGGAAAACTGCTGAAAGCTTGCACTGCAGCTACCCCCGCAGCAGGGAGAAGCGAGCTAGAGTCCCTACGAGTATATCGCATTGTTGTTGTTGTCTGAGAAATTTGAGACCCAAATTGGGGTAAGACAAGTCTGTATCCTTTCACCAATATTATTCCTTTTGGTGATTAGCGATGCAATTCATGCAGCTTTGTCTACGGGGAATGGAGGAATTCGATGGACTCTTACATCTCAACTGAAAAATCTTGACTACGCTGATGATGTATGCTTACTCTCCCACAGAATTATGGACCTCCACCAAATGGCAGCAGATGTGGAGAGGGGGGCAGATGTCGTCGGGCTGAAAATTAATATGGCAAAACTAAAATTATCAGCCTTGGAACTAACTCATCGGCTCAAATTTGCATTGCTGGACAACCGGTAGAGAGAGTAAAGGATTTCCAGTATCTTGGGAGTAATGTGTCGACCGATAGTGGAACTGAACTGGATATAGCCAACAGGATCGCCAAAACAAAGTGCGCGCTCGGGATGTTGTCCAAAATATGGCGAACCAATGCAATTAGTTTAAACACCAAGCTAAGAATGTTCCGCTCCAACGCTGAATCCGTGCTGTTATATGGTTGCAGCACGTGGAGAGTGATCACTACTATCACCAGAAAGCTGCAAACTTTGCTAATAGGTACCTGCGCAATATCTTAAGGAATTTCTGGCCCAATCGTATCTCTAACGAACACCTTTACGAGAGAACGGGTCAGGAAACAATAGGCATAACCATCCAACGACGGAAGTGGCAGTGGATTGGTCACACATTGCGTAAGGGTGACAGTTCCATAGCGAACCATGCTACGCAATGGAATCCTTTAACTCAGCATGGCAGAAGAACTGGCGGTCCAAGGAAAACATGGCGCGGAGCAGTCGAGAAGGAGGCACGGCAGTTGTGGAAAATTTGTGGAGAACTCAGACACATTACCAGAAACCGTACACGATGGCGCGTAGGTGTAGAAGAGGCTCTTGCACCCACAATGGGATGCAGGAAGTAAGAAGTAAAGTATAGAGCTGGGCAGAAACAAAGAAGGTGAGGAATAGTTTCTTCCTCTTCTTCATCCATGCAGCTCACTAGATGAAGTGATTATTTCGCTACAGTCCTTAAATGATTTTGAACTCTAATGAGCCTTCCGAACCAACAGATTCCCGAATTCGGATCGCACTTCCAGTAAAACTGAAATAACAGCAACAATCAAATCCTTCCAAAAAAAGAAAGCGGTTCATATTAATGGCATCCATGTCCAAGTAGCGCCAAATTAATCGGCAATACTGCTACATCCGCTCACATGGAGAGCATCACTCCCATAGGAGTGGGCAAGAGGGATGATCATCAAGCTTCCGGAAAAGTGAAATCTGATGGATTGTGGAAACTGGAGAGGTATATGCGATCTCCCGACCGTAGCCAAGATGTGTACTAGCTAGAATCATATTAGAATGCATAAAAGAACATTCAGATTCAACTGTCGACGTCGAACAGGTAGGCTTTTGTGCTGGATACTCCTGCATCGACCACATAAACACCTTACGGATCAGAATGGAACAATGCATCAAGTACAGGTCTCCGCTACATGTACTGTTTATTGACTTCGAGAAGGCTCTCGGCATATTGAATTGAGATGCTGTCTGGTTGGCCTTGCGCAGAAGAGGCATCCCAGAAAAACCCATAGCTATTATCAAAACTATATGCGAGGGAAGTAAGTGTCACGTTTAACACAATGGTAAGGTGTTGGAGGATTTCGAAGTCCAAATTGGAGTACATCAGAAGTGCATACTATCACCGCTCACAGCGATGTATTGTATACAGGATTGACGGAAAATAATGATGGAATTCGATGGGCTACGATAACTACCTTAAATACCTCGACTATGCCGACGATGTTTACCTACTTTCACATCGTATAATGGACCATCATCTGATGGCCCAAAATCTAGTAGCTGAGGTAAACAAAGTGGGGCTTAAGATAAATACACCCAAAACAAAGCCCAACAAGTCTCAACTCAATATTGCCGGACAGGTAGTCGAGAAGTAGACAACTTTCTATACTTAATAATTGTGGTCTCGGTTGACCGCGATGGCACCAAACTGGATGTTTGCAGCAGAATCGGAAAGGCAAAACTCCATTCGAAATGCTATCGAAAGTCTGTAGAAGCAATGTTCTCAGCTTAAGAGCCAAACTGCGACTGTTCCGCATTTGTTATTTTCGTCTTTGCTTCTGATTCACAGAATTTTTTCGCCGACCGCCTGATGTCTTAGGAATATCAATCATCCAATAGAGTGAACAATTTTTCCAGCTATATGACCAACCTATAGCCAGTGTTATGCCTTCCCAATAGTGCTCATACAGGTTTTCGTAATTGATCGTACTGACTTTACATACTCGTATTTCAGAAATAATTTATTTATTTGCCTGCCGACAATCAAATTTGATTTGATCAGGACTTAAACGTGGCAATTGACGGAGTTACCGCTACACCATCGCCATTATGTTTCCTATTATGCTTGAAGTTCTTAATGTGTAAAGTGCGCTTACGCGTTTGGCGCCAATTTGTTGCAAATTATTCTACCCGAAAATTAATTAAAACAAAAACAAACACGAAACCGAAAGTCGACCGCCCACGCGAGGAAAAGAAAACGAGAGTGACAGATAGCCACAGATAATACCAAGAGGATCGGGAAAGTGCAACAACAGCAGCCTGTAGGATGCTGCTCCCCCGGTTGTTCAGCTGGGGGTGGGTTTACTTCGAATAGCGATTACTCTGGAATAGGGTTTTTACACACGTTACAAAAATGGGCGCCACTAGATCTTTCAAAGGGATCTAGAAACCTTTTAGAGAAATTGAATGGTATGGGGATCCTGAAATTCTGCAAATAGAAAAGAAAACAACGAACGTGCGTTACAAATGCTCTATAATTCGGAGCACGGCCAATTTATTTAATTAAGAATAGATTTGATATCAACAAAAGAGGTTGAATATAGCAATAGGAAAACCATTTGAAAGTACCGAAAGCTAAGTAGCCGTTGGGGGTGGCCCGCTATCATCAGTTCCGAACAGTTGAAAAAGAAACGTATTGCTAGTGGTCGCATGTCCCGCTTTCATCGAGAAATATACGATATGAGACCCTACCGGGATTTATCTCACACAAAATCCTACACTAACCAAGAAAATTCGAAATATAATTTAAAGAACTTATCTGGCTTTTCCTGAGTGGTAATCTGCTTCCTACTCCTCGCTTCCAGACTGTTTCTCCTCAGAATTCTCCTTCTGCTCCTTCCTTTTATTCCTCCTTGAATCCTTTTCCGCTCTTATATCCTTTCCTTTGGTCCCTTCTGGACCTTCCCGCTCAAAAATATGATCGCACCAACTCGTTCACAAAATAAAACTCCTCAGACTAGCGCTTGTTCGCACTCGCTCGTGGTCAACCAGAAGTGCTGAACTCGCCTCAGCACTTTGCTTACCCGACCGAGAGCTTCTTTCTGCAAATTGGCCTACCGCTTATTCAGCCATTAAGAGTTCAAGGACGGATTTATGTGCAGTACTCCGCTCTTTTGCTGAAGCATGCAACCGTTCCTTGAACGCCGCTATCCAGCAGCTCTTTCCATTTTTCCAATGACTCTCTCTCTCTCTCTGAAATCACCGCCAATAACTGTCAGTTCAGAGGATCGGGTTACGCATTCCCGGGGTTCGCTCTTTACCCTGGTGCCACGTTCACATCAAGCGCTAGCAATTGAGGGGCCAGTGAACGCAAAATGAAATATTCGAAACAATATCGCGAAAAATACAAAAGCGAAGAAGGAATATGAGAAGAAAAGGAAGTTTATCAAACAATGCTTGGCGTTGGACTTAGCGTGGAAGAAAAGAGGTAATTGAATCTAAAAAAAATGTGTCAAACAACGGCTTGCGTCGGACACTCCTGAAGAGGAAGAAGCCTGAGTACCCACTCATATTCCTATTATTTTGTTAAATCCGCGAAAGCTAGCTATCCCGGTGGAATCTCACGCAGATTTGGGGAAAAGGGACTAGCCGATGACGTGCCACTCCATACAAATGATTAAGTGTAAACGTCGGGGTCTCGGCCATCGCTAAATTTGGACTGGACCTCCTTCAGTCCGTTGACCGCTGCTCATGGTCGTGCAAAGTTGTGTTGATTATGTGTATGTGTTGGTATGTTTGGGATGTTTGGGTAAATGTGTGATGTTCACGATGTATCTTGTTGTGTACTCCTCCTTTTTCTTATAGATACATATGCCCTGGTGGTGTGGGCAAGATATTGGGGCAGTCCACACTCTTCTTCATCGTCGCTCGTCTCGCTGATATATGTACATCGTTGGCGGACCGTCCATCTGCATCAGAGGGTTGCCAACCGACCGTTGGGCTCTGTTTCCCGGAGTACCTGCTTTTGTTGCCCCCTTGAAGCGTGTGGAAAGGTATAAGCACTGAATGGCGGAACCATCCATGAACGCTTAACGAGACCACTGCTTCAAGAAGACAACAGGATAAAAATGAAAGGCCAAAAATGGTGGACGGTGGAGAATTGGTAGGATGAAGGGGACCAAGGATTTTGTGCGAAATTTGCACGTAACAAAGTTTTGGATCTGTAGCCAAAGTCTTAATACAAATATTCTTGTTCCTTTCCGTTTTCAAATTCTTAATTACTTTTGATGTGCGTTAAATGTTAAAAACCGTTAAATATTCGAGCACGGAACACTATAAAGAAAATTTCGCATAAAAACTTTCATCCGTTACTATCCTCTACGAACTTATGTTTGCTCTTAATGCTCAAGGACGCGGAAGTCGTAGCGTAACAGCTTTTATAAAACGGTAACTGAAATAATTTATTAGCGTAATTTTATTTGCAAACTAAAACGTTGCCCTCGCTGTGCATTTAAAAATTCACCTCATCCCTTGCCCATCCCGCTTATCAAGGAACTACCAAACATCACTTTCAGGCGAAAGCAACAAAACTATCTCCAACTCATAACATTTTTGATTCCATTTTTATAAGTTTTCAAAAGTTTCCTTCAAGTCTGCAGCTATAAACTGCATTTCCCTGTCAATAAATTTTCACCGACCATAATATCCGTCTGCAGAAGTCTTTTTCTTCGCCAACGTCCTCGTTCATGGCAAAGTATGGTGAGTACCTACGATTCTTTTCGACTCTTTTACGAGTGGCACTGTTGGAATCAAAATTGAACGAAGTGTATGAAAATGCAATATCCTTGTGGGTTGTAAAAGTCCTCATTCACTTCTCATTTTACTCCTTCACACTTAAATTGCAATACTATTGTACAACCATAATATTTGTCCTTGTCGAATGGAAGACTAAAGAACTGCAAATTAATTTGCTACTTCCACTGCAGGAGGAACAGGATATAAATCGTTATTAAGGATATTTATATATACTCCTTTTTTGCGCAAATCCTTTTGACTGCAAGAATGTCTCTCCACAAAAGAAAACGATAAAAATGCAAATTACACTAAGGGAAAACCGGAATATCCTGTCGATTTTCTAAGAAGTTACAACGAGTAAACACCCACAAAAAGTACAGCCGAAAGAAGGTAAAGGATCTCATAAATACTCGTGCTGCCAGAGTGGAAATTTAATGGAAATTACATTTTATAACAGAAAAAATTGTTGTTGATTTCTTTTTATTTAATTTTGATCCTTCTGTGTGAAACATCAAATGGTAGGCGTTGTAGTCAAAATGTCTTGTTAAGGGTAGCCAAGCATAAACTCATTAGTTATGACCGGATGTTGTGTAAAAACCAACAAAAATGTCCTCAGAGAAGATAACAAGGACTTTTTGTTGTTGTTTCGTTTTGTTGTCCATAAACAAATTTTCGCATTGAAGTCCTTATTTTTGCAGAAGGAGGGCTAAGTGCCTCTGGTGAGTAATTTTTCTTTCACCAAATGCAATATGTGAATAACAACAGCAGGGTATATATTCTAGTGAACCATAAGGATAACTGAAACGAAGGTAACTTCATGACATGTGCAGAAGGGAGGATGTGTGTAGCTCTTTGTTCAAATGCTCACTTAGGTAGGGTACCCTTGTTTAATTATGCAGGAATGTCTTGATGCTCTTACCGACTGCTTTGAATGACCCACCTTTCAAGAAGGACGAAGGAGTAGATGGCAGAGAACTGATGGTTCTTCGTCTTTCGCTTGAGAAATAAGATAACATGGAGTAAACAATTTTCGTGATAACAAACGCACACCAAAATAATTCTGCACAAGGATGCGGAGAAATCAGGACTGAGAATGAGAAGGAAGGATATGTTCAGATATTTGTTGTGCTCAACGACGCTGTCCGTATGCATTGAGGTGTGTGATAGTTTTCAGGTGCTGTTTAAGATGGTGTTGTTGAGAACAATTATACTAGAAGTACCCTGTGGGGCCGTTATTTGCGTTTCCACTTTAAAGTTTCCTTAGGATGAAAAGATCTTTCCGGAGCATGCTGTAGTCGGTAAAAGTAGAGAATTAGGTCGAGACATGACGCTGCGTTCTTAAATGGCACCATTCGAGGTGAATGGCATGCATTCATTTTGTGCGAGGAAATTTATACAACGATAGGGTTTCAAAGGATGTTCAGTGTGGTGGAGAAAACTTGCTGAAATGAACATCAAAATAGAAAGAACAGTGCAGTAGCATGCAAGTATATAGGGGGTATACTTCAAGCTCGAGGCAACCAAAATTAATACTGAAATAGATAATCATTTTGTATTTAATTTTATAAAAAGAATGTCTTGTGGCTTAAAGCGCTTTTCGTCACATTGCAAATAACCTGAAATAGTCATTTTGACTTCTGACTGAAACAAATTTCACAGCTAAAAGCATTCCTTACCAAAAATGGATGCATTTATCTGCAATCAACTTCAGGACTTTTGGTTCTTTGACTTCTGATGGTACTAAGCTCCAGAAAATCAAATAGAAGCTAGATAAGTTTACCAAAGGGATTCGTTCAGTGTGACTAATTACGCACAATAATCCTCCTTATTAATATCTGAGATCTGCAAGCGCATAACCAAAACTTAATTCTAACCCCAATGGACAGCTATTTCTCAGTCGATTTTGTTTAAATTGAATTTATAAGATAAATAGCTGCAACCACGGTTTAATGCTTGTCACATTTACATGTCTACTTCTAAACTTCAATACAGCGGACAAAAATTTGGAAATTTCTCTTAGCGTACAAGATTCTAATTTCGTAAGCCTTCAGCAAGATAGTACTAAAAGTAAAACAAAGGCACAATAAGGATGTTCAGAGTTCTATCTAGGGATCTGCATTGCAATTGATGGAAAAAATACCGACTGCACAGAACTTGGCTTAGGCCAGTAGCGCAACAATCAAGTTCGTGATGAAGTGCTTGCCTTACCCCCTAGTGGTGGTCCCCGGGCAACTATACGTATAAACCCTTATATGTGTAGGTTGAAATTGCAAGTGCGGGTTGTCTAGGGCCTTGATTCTAGACTAGAAAACGTGGGCCAGCAAACTGCGATACTGAAAAGTGCCCGCTACAGAAATCAACACTATGCTTCGGATAAGGAATGATTACATTTTGACGACTTTTTGCTATTGTACCCGGACAAAGATAGGTATCTGGAATGAAAAGACGCTCTTCGACGCAGGAAGCGAAGGTCCTTACAATGCCAGATTTCTTCAATTGGAAAATGAATTCATGCTATATAAATTGGATATTTTGGGAGTGAGTGAAATGAGATGGTTAGAAGCGGGCGAGTACCAGTCCCCAACGCGTAACACTGTACTACTCTATTCCGGAAGAACATTCGGCAGTCCGCGGGAATATGGAGTCGGACTGCTGCTAACAAAAACAGCATGCATGGGCCTAATTTCCTGGCAGCCTCATGGTGATAAGATTATGACGAGCAGACCAGAGATCGGACAAGAGTACGACCCGTCAGCATCACATAGTGTTATGCCCCAACGAATAGCTCATCTGAGGACGAAAAGGCGGGCTTCTACAATTTCTCAAGTGCACTTTTTTACACAACACCAAATGGAGAGATTGTCATAGTGATGGGGGATTTGAATGCCAAGATAGGCAACGACAACGAACGGCTCAAACATGTAATCGGGAAGCATGGACTAGGCAACTGCAATGACAAGGGCGAAAGGTTTGTGGATTTCTGCAATGCCAACCGCCTTGTATAATTCGCGTGCGCCGAAGGGATTATTAATACCCTTATACTGAGAACAAGATTTGCCATAAAGTCAGTTTCAAACCACAGGCAAGCAACCTGAAATCAAATTGACATATTTTGCCATCAGCCACCGCTTTAGAAATAGTCTCATGAACGTACAATACAAGCGAGGGGCAGTTGTGGGGATAGTACGAGATCAAGACCTTATGATAGCTACTCTCCAACTAGGCACTGTTGCAGCTCGAAGATCCCACGACAACACAAGAATGCCCAGATTCAACATCCGTAAACTAGGTTATCCCTAAGTGCGCCAAAAATTAAGGGTGCACTTTTCGCAAGGTGTGGAAGCAATCAGCACCTCACTACCCGCAACCACCTAAGATCATTGGTGTGGTGTGAACATTTTTTTATATCTGGTGCTGAAAGAATTATCGGTCCATCGCTGGGAAGATATAGGACGTGGCTTTTCGAAGATGCCTGGAGATGGATTGATGAAGAAAATCAGCTGAAAGCTCGCATTGTAGCTACTCCAGCAGCAGGGAGAAGCGAGCTATAAAAAATGATTAATGTACTCGTACATAAGCGCAATTCACCTCGAACAAATTAAAAATTAAATTTTCAACCTGCGACTTTGATTAGGTTTTTAGCTAGAGGTAATATCAACTTTCTTAACTTCTACTGTCGGCAGTGAAAGGGAAGCAAAATTGTATATAGACCTCATTATGGGCACCTTTACAAAGCTTCTTTACGTTTTATAAATAATTGTTCTATTCTCCTTATGCATGGTGGCGCAAACGTAATGACCCTGTGTTAATTGTTTATAATTTTTGGAAATGTTGTGTCGTAAACAGATGTAAAAAAAACACGACGATAAACAATAGAACTATGCTCTCCTCAAGAACGTGGAATAATAATTCATGAGGTATCAAAACACACCGTGAATTTCATCGAATATATCCCTATTGTTCGGCACCGACAGACAAACCAAGAGCAAGCCATTAAGACAGGAATATTAATGCTGTGCGCGAGGATATGGAAGAGTGTCCAGAAGCAACGAGATGACGAGGCAACCAATCGGGTTTCTTCCAGGCAGTACAACGTGCTCTGGTGAAGGACCTGAAAATATTTCCATATAAAACTCAGACGATGCATCACTGGCCACTAATCCCCTACGGAATACAGCCAGCGCATCATAATACTCTTCAATGAAGAGGACGATTATCCTTCAAATTGAATCATGAATGACGAAACATATTTCAATCCCTACGGATATGTCAACAAGAAGAATACTCACGTTTGGCGCACTAAAACGCCCGTGCTACTCGAAAATCGCCTTTATATCCGTTGAAGGCTACTGTGTGTCAGATGATAAATGAGAAGAAAGCGTCTTTCAAAGCTTGGTCAAAGTGCCAATAGTGACGAAAAAGCTCGCCTCGAAATGGAATGCAGAAGTTGGAAGAAAAAAGCGAAGAAGAAGTGCGCCCAGCTTCAAGCAGCGTGTACCGATGGCCTGTATCGGGAGCTGGAGAAAATGTCTTCCCCGGTTGCTGATGCAAACCAGGCTATTCAGGAAGACACAATATGAACAAGAGCGCAACCATCCTCAAAATAGCCGCCCAAAGAAGGAGAAATGCTGAGGAGAATCGTTCGCCAAAGTTCATTAACAATGCTCATGGCCAGCTTCTAGTGGATGACGACAAAATTCTGCAGAGGTGGCGGCAGTACTGTGAAGAACTTTTAAAGGAACAGTTTCCCCGACTATACTTTCCACCCCTAACTGTGAAGAAATACCCGACATTACAGTCGAAGAAGTTAGTGAGGCGGTCAAATACTTCAAGAAACGAAAAGCGGTTGGGCCAGACAAGATGTCCTCTGAGTTCTGGAAAAAGATGGGAGACGTCGGGTTCAGATGGCTCAGAATTCTCATCTCCAATTTTGTGAGAGGTGATCCAATGCCGAATCAATGGAGGGAAAGCTACCTTCTCCCTGTATACAAAGGGAAGGGTGATACGCGAAACTGTGATAACTACCGTTCGATCAAGCTGATGTCACACACCATGAAGATTATTAAGCAGGTATTAGGTAGCCGATTGCAGAAAATAATACGGCTATCTGATGATCAGTGCGGGTTTGTCTCGGATAAATCAACCACAGATGCAATCCAAAGTATAAGGATCTTAATGGAAAAACATCGTGATTCCTTAAGGGATTTGCATATGGTATAGGTTGACTTCGAAAAGGCATTCGACAAACAACCACGAGATCTGACATGTGTGGCACTAAGACATCGAGGGGTTCCAGAAACCTATATACAGATGATCATGGACATGTACGAAGGAGCAAAGACAAAAGTAAGATGCCCCGTTGGAGTAACCGAAGAGTTCCCAATCAAAGTCGGGGTGCACCAGGGAAGCGTTTTAAGTCATTTGCCCTTTATTGCAGTCCTTGATTATCTGCTTGAAGGTAAAGTGATGGACCCCAAGGTACATCAGTTATTTTTTGCTAACGATAGAACTATCATAAGTGAGGATCCTACATCCCTGCAACGAGCATTTGATGTGTTAGTGGACGTTTTGGAGGGAAATGGGTATCGCATTAGTTAAAAAAAGACAGAGTACTCGTGCTGTCTGTTCTCTGATCCACTCAGACCTATTCCAGACGATGTACAAAACGTATGAGAGTAAATTAACGGCAGCTGAGATGAAGATGTTTCGCATGACAGCACAAGTGACAAAGCTTGATCGAATAAGAAGTTCGAAGATCCGTGGAAGCTTTCACATCAAGGAAATCATCGAACAAAAAAAAGAGCATGACCGGCTCAGTTGGTAATATCAATGCACGTTTCAAAGACATCGCGATGTAGGAAAGGCGGGCCTATAAACGTCTGGATCACACAAATGCGACGACATCGGCATTTCATTGGCCTCAGTAACCGAGTGATCCAAAATCGGGAGGGCTGCCGATATTTTCTGAGGTCAAATAGGCGAACCCCACAGGCGGATCAGTAGAAATTCGGTGAAGTGGGAGGGTTATGATCCCTTATTTTCGGATCATAACCTCGCTGATAAAAGGAAGAAGAAGGCTACTATGTGTTGTGCTCAAAGAGTGATCTGACCATACTTTTCGGAAGACATGACTTTTTGTTACCCGAATTGGAATTCAATTTTAAAAAAAAGTCACTACTTCTGAGCCAAAAAAAAAAAACAAGCTATCAATGCCAGTAAGAATGTTCATTATAAAAAATGCAGATTTTTTCTTTTAATATTAATCGATTAATTTGTCAGTACCTTGTTCAGTTTCTGACGGATCTTGACTCATCAGATATAGTTGCTATCACCTGTCAACTGAAACTGGACTAGAATTTCATTCCCATTTTACATGTTCATTGGCCTCAGTAACTGAGTGATTCAAAATCAGGAGGCCTGCCGATATTTTCTGAGGTCAAATAGGCGAACCTCACAGGCGGATCAGTAGAAATGCGGTGAAGTGGCAGGGTTATGATCCGTTGTTTTCGGATCATAACCTCGCCGAAAGAGGAAGAAGAAGAAGATTACCTATTCTCAGGCTTTCATCTTAAAACAATTGATTTCTTTGAATCGGACGATGTATTAACCAGGATATGTCCATCGTTCGTTAGGAGACCACCCCTTTGGTTCAATATTATTTAAAATGATCCTAAATGAAATTCTTTAGAATATAAAAACCTATTTTTATATGCCCCTAAATGAAGGGCCAATAAACAAAATACTCAACCATTGATGAAGACCACGAAAGACGTGCAGTAGAAAACGGGTTCGCTCGATTTTTCTTGGACGTATCAAAAGCCTTGACAAAGCTTGACATGATGGACTTATTCATAAAACAAGAGTTTTTCTTGTATGAAATATGTTGAAATTCTTGACGCGTATCCGAACGTTGGTTTTTTCACAATCGAACGAGGAACAGAGTACCAGAGGACTATTTACCAGTATTTTCCCATAGCTACGAATAGAAAACAACACTACATATTCTTGCTTTTGCTGAAATGATTCAAAGGGGGCTAAGAATCACTCGTCGTTCGGATTCGGCATTAAAACTGTAGGTCCCTTCCATTCGTGTGAAAAATATAACGCACACAACATGAGTGGTTGCGAGAAGCTAGGCCCTGGCACTTTAAAGAGCTGTTGCGCCAAATATTTGTTTTTGTTTTTTTTTAAGAATCACTCAGAAGTGATGTGAAATGGTAGGACTTAGAGTGAACCCAACCAAAACTACAGTGATACCCTTCATCAAGAAGAGGCAGCTCAAGTGTATGCAACCTATCCTTTTGGAAGGGTTCAGGGTCGACCCACAGAAACAGATCAAGTATCTAGGTCTAACACTAGATAGCAAAGTCCTCTGGACAGAACATGTAGAAGCTAGGGTAACCAAAGCCATCAGAGCACTTATGGTGTGCAGGAGCATTTCAGGAAAAACCTGGGGATGTAGCCTAGCTACACTGAGTTGGATGTACCTGATGATAGTAAGACCCATCATCACTGCGGGGCAGTGGCATGGGTTAACAGAATTTGGCTAACCAAAATGAGGACATCCCTCAACAACGTACAAAGATTTGCCTGCATATGCATAACCTGCATACACAGCAGCACTAGAGGTGATCGTAGATATACCTCCGCTATACATAGTGCTAGAGCGATTCACCAAGGAGACCATATTAAGAATCAGCAAGGAGGGCATCGGGAAAGGGACATGCATTGCAAACAAAGAGCGAGTAACCCTATCCAAATCAGTGCCACTTCTGGAATGGCTCAGAGATGATATGGTCAAGAACTAATGCTTTGAATGGATTTTGACTCAAAGCTGAGCAGCAAAAAATACTGGAGCAGCAAATCAGACACATAACAATTCAAACAACACATATTTAAATAGTACATAGACGGATCGAAAACATCTACTGACACTGGGGCAGGAGTGTACGGACCCAGGACTAGTTACTCAGAATCACGGATAATATTCCCCAGTATATTTAAAGCAGAAGTTCACGCGATCGAAAGATGCGCGCAATTCAACCTAGACAGGAAATATCGAGGGCATTATATCGCAATACTGTCAAATAGCCAACCCGCTATTAAAGCATTGATCTCGCACGAGATCAGATAGAAGCTGGTATGGGAATGCCTCACTAGGATCAACAAACCGGCAGAAACAAAGTAACTCTCTACTGGGTACCAGGACATGTAGGAGTGGGGGGAAACGAAACAGCTGATGAACTAGCAAGAAACGAATCAGACACGCCATTCCTTGGACCCCACAGAATAAAGGAATACTTAAGGAAAGAGGAAGAGAACAAATGGGTCAAACATTGGCACGATATCCCACAAATAAGACAGGCAAAAGAACTTCTGGGGAAACACAACCAGAAAAGAAGTAGAACCTGCCTAAGAGTTAGTGAGAATCGATTTCGCATCTTAGCGGCATGTTGATGGGTCACTGCCGACTCAAGGAGCATCTTAGGAAAGTGGGAATAGAGGGAGACGGACACTGCAGATTCCGTAGGGAATCCATAGAAATACCAGCGCAACTCCTTATGGAATGCAAAGTACAAAAGAAGAAATCACCTATGTTAATTAATTAATTAATATTTGGCGCAATAGCTCCTTAAGTGCCAGGGCCTAGTTTCTCACAACCATTTGTGTTAGGTGCGTTATATTTTTCACACGGAATGGAAGGGACCTACAGTTTGTTTGTCAGACGTTCGCGACAGGTGGGACCATGAAAAATACTTTTTTCTGTTTTCTGGGATTCGCACTTGGAACCTCACGCATAATGGTCCGACACACTAGCCATTTACACCACGGCACCCACCTAGATGCATATCTCCTATCAGAAATGGATTTACCTACGCTGGATCCGCTGAAAATACTCCGGTTTGTTGTAGCAGTTGGACTGAAAGTGCTTTAGACCGAGTATATGATCGACTAGATCCGTAGTATGGCGAGCATAATAGATCTTTTAAAGGTCGCATTGCACTTGCACCTCACTATTATATAAATAATAAATAATTAAATAAATATTTGGCGCAACAGCTCTTTAAGTGCTAGGGCCTAGCTTCTCGCAACCAATCATGTTGTGTGCGTTATATTTTTCACACGAATGGAAGGAACCTACAGTTTAGTGCCGTATCCGAAGGGCAATTTGTTTTGAGAAGCTTTTTCGAGACAACAATACTCTTGGATGTTTGTCAGACGTTCGCGAGAGGTGGTACTGTAAAAAAAAACGTTTTGGTGTTTTCTGGGATTCGAACTTGAAACCTCACTTGCAGTGATCCATCACACTAACCACTTACGCCACGGCGCCCACTATTATATATATCTATCTGTCTATCTATCTACTTTTGCTGATGATATTGCGTTCAAAGCACAACAATGGCAAAAGTTTTATTTTTAGATTTATTGTGTTTAGTCTGAAAAATCTTGTTATTCAGCTATCGATTGTGATTAAAAGTTTTCCGCAACCCGTAACCGAAATCCAAAATTTATTTCAGTTTCAACTGTCTGGATGTACATACATCATATTTTGATTGTTCTCTCCGAGCAATAGCACACCATGGAAAGTTAATTTAATATCACGACTATCTATAGGGGTCATTTAGTATCATGGAAAAAGTTCCAATTTGGTAACAAATTTCTATGTCACAAATGAATCACTAAACAAATTATATATTCTACTTTTAAAACAGAAATAAATACAATTCCCACTAACAGAGAACAAGAAAATAAATAAAAAAAAAACCATGTCTATTAGCCATTAATTATGTTTGTAAAAAATAGAACAAAATACGCTAGGAAATGTGTGTTTTTCCCTCCCAACTGGCACACGAACAACAGAAGGAATATTAATAAATCCAAATGAAAAAACGAGAAATTTGTTATCTGTTGTTCATTTAATTCGCAGAACGTTACCAGTTTTTGTTTTAACCTTGGGTCGAAGTGTAATACAAAGGTGGATAATAAAAAGCTATTATACGCACGAGTCGCTGAAAAAGTAGTTTAACACTTGATAAATATACTATTGCAGGATATGTACTAAATCCCCCACATACAGTTTCGATTAAAAAATCTTGTATGGATACGTACACATTAAGGGCGAATGCAACCCCTTAAGCCGGCCATGGGGGCTGATATTAACTAACAGAGAAAGCCCTTGGTGGTCGAAACGTCAGTGGGTGTGCCTGAAAGATCTGCTTGTGACACGGACATCGAAGCCGTTAATTGATTTTGTTTGTCACTGCAGTACATAGTAGCGCATCGCAATGAAATAGTTGAGATTTGACTGGGAACCATTTTGTCGGCTTCATCTTTCCAATTTAATTTCGTTGGAATTTAATTTCGATGTAGATACTTGTATTACTGGAATGTTATTGGTTTTTCTCTGTTCATGGGGCTGCTTTAAAATCCCTTTTTGATGGTGTTTCATATTCCTTAAGGAATTTTTCCACTTTGCGTTTACAACTAACCGCAACTATTATATTAATTTTTATTTGGCTTATTTTAGATTAAAAATTCTCCTTTTCCTTTCCATTTCAGTACTGCAACAACAGTTAACGTAGATAATAATATCGGGATCAAATGCTTCTTAGTAAAAAAAGTGATATTAGTTTAATGATTGTTTAAAACCGTGACAAAAGGATACAAAGTATAGTAATTTTTAGTGTAAATTTAGAAACACACAAGAATATTTGAAAATGAACGACGATATTTCACCAATGCGGGTGCAAAAGAAGACACGCAGTGCTTCGATATGCGCAACTACAGGCAGCATAGAGGCAGTAATTCAAAACATGCCATCGGGCAGTGCCACGCCAGAGGGTGGTACACCAGGATATCGCCGAAGAAGGCCAGCGACTAGATCACAAAGTGCCAGAATAACAGGTGGAGCTAGATCGGTAAGTTCATAAAATTTCAGTAAACATTTGAAATATTTAAGCGTAACAGTCAGATAATGGGGAAGTTTTCAAAACTTAATTCTTATAAAGAATTCAATAGGGCTATTTATCCTAGATCTCTTTGGAAAATTTGGGGATTTTTATTTGTGAAGACAGACTTGCCAATAATTAACTTTGTATGTTAGATTACTGTGGGCGCCGTGGCGTAAGTGGTTAGTGTGTCGGATCACTACGCGTGAGGTTCCAAGTTCGAATCCTACAAAACACCAAAAAGTTTTTTCACGGTCCCACCTCTCGCGACCATCTGACAAACATCCGAGAGTATTGTTGTCTCGAAAAAGCTTCTCAAATCGCCGTTCGGATTCGGCATTAAACTGTAGGTCCCTTCCATTCGTGTGAAAAATATAACGCACACAACATGAGTGGTTGCGAGAAGCTAGGCCCTAGCACTTAAAGAGCTGTTGCGCCAAATATTTATTTATTTATTTTTTTATGTTAGGTTACTATGAATCTCCTCATACTTTCTAGTCCTTCTTCTAGATTCCATACTTTCGGGTTATCTATCAAGATCTATGATAATCTTTGAGTTCGGGACAGAAAACAGCAAGAGGTCAGAGCAAGATTCAAGTGAATTCTCTGAAAATCCTAGGCCTTCAATAGCTTAAGAGATAGCCTTTAACCAGCATGATTCTTTACCCACAGCCTTAAGTAACATATGTGTGAGAAGACAATTTGAATACACCATCGCAAATGATTTTTTTTTAAGTTCAGCCCTTGCAAAGCTCATACCCAGTACCATTTGAGATTCCTACCTAATTAAACCGCATTTTCTTTCGCAGAATTATACGATACAATGTTTGGGACCCAAGTGCACAGCGACTGGTTACTCATGTTGTCCCAATGAGTAACCAGAAGTAAAATTGAGGCTTTTGATAAACCTCAACAATGTCTTGGGTTCCATATTTCAGGTATCCGCTGATCCCATCGAAGTCTGCGTTAGATGGAGTAATCGATTCCTTGCGGCCACTGGGCATTCACAAAAATGTGTTTTGCTGTTTTCCGCAGATCCTGCATATGGCTGTATCCGATTTTATTTCATCGTTCGCAGTATCTCTTGTCTTTGCGGAATGGCTTTGAATAATTAGTTCTCAGGCTGTTTCTTGCAGTTGTATATATATCTGCATACGGTGTTGGCTTTTCATTTCTGAACGATATGATCGATGCACATTCTCAAGTGATTCGGTTTCATTGTAATCAAACTTATATTTCACAGTGGTCTCGTTATCACATTGGCCACTCCTCGATCCTTGATCTTCTCAACTTCACACATGAAAACATGGACTACACCCCACCAAAGCTGAGATTTGACCGAAACTTCCGTACGAGTATCCTTGAACGGGACAAATGGGATAACTCTCCCCCTGATGATGGTATTTCGGTGCACTTCCGCACAGATGGACCTAAGGCCGAAGGTGGTGCGAAAATTCTGATGAATTTCTACTTATTTCTTTTACAGCCTTGGCAGAACTCACTGCCACTTTTTTATCATCTCTACAACGATCATACAAGAAGGGTCCAAACTCCGACTCATGTGATACTGCAGCAATAGGTTACATGAGGCTACTCCAACTGTAACTGTTTATTTCTTAACTTAATCCATGTCATATAAGAGTTTTTTGAGTGCAACATGAAAAGCAAGTATCATATGAGATAGTCAAGGGCGCCAATGGCTATTTTGTCAACAATTCATCAGACTGGGGCACTAGTTTATATTCACTATACATGTCTCAACCCTCTTATCTGATGGAATGAAACCTTCCATGACCATGTACACCGTTGTGCAGCCTGCATAGTTCTTCATTATATTTTCTCCTCCACACTCCATCGATACGAAAAAAACTGAAGGTCACTCGGAAAATTGTTCGCCGGAAGGTCGAGAGTGTCCTGGTCAAGGCCTAGGTCAAGGCCCTGGTCAATGGATTGCTTCCATACCTTGCGAAAAGAAAAGTAAAAACATTCTGGTCAATATGCACTCACATACATATTTGGCGCAACAGCTCTTTAAGTGGCAGGGCCTAGCTTCTCGCAACCACTCATACTTTAAGCAGTATGAGTCTTTTAACGTGATGTGGTTATGGATTGGTAGGCTTTGATTATGCTGGATTTTGGTAAATTAATTTACCAGCGATTTTTTACGTCTTATTGGTGGTGGCGCAATGTTGCTCAAAACTGGTAACCATTGTGTTGGTGTAGACTGATAATGCTGGAAATTATGTGGATTGCACTATTAAGCTGACTGCCTATTTTTCGAGTATATACGCTATTTAGCCAGATGCCTGCTCCATATTCAGCGGTTGAATACACCATTGCAAAGACTGCAGCGCGCAATTGGGGATGGCAATGGTGTAGTTGTAACGTGGTCAATTGCCACGCTAATGGTTCTTGGTTCAAATCCTGATGTCAGCTAGCATTTATTTATTTCTCATGAAATATATAAAGTCAGTCCGATCAATTGCAAAAGCTTATGTGAACACTGCTGCGAAGGCATAACACTGACAGTAGCTTGGTCATATGGCCGAAAAAATTGTACGCTCTGTTGATAATGATTTCCTTATGACATCGGTTATCGGAAAAAAATACTGTGAATCAGAAGCAAAGACAAAAAATAACAAAAATCTACCCAGTTATCTGGACGCCACCCCTGGAGTTTCTCTGAGGCAAACAACTGAGCTTCAAAACCACTACACCAAAATCTTTCTCACTATCTCTATCTATCCTTTCCAACGCCCGCACTTTGTATAAACATGTTAAGGGTATCCATAACCCTGAGTGCGTACAAAATTATAAAAAAAAAGCGGTTGTTAGGGCTAAAACCCGGTCCGTGCAGCTACGTCTCTTCGAAAACCAGCCTGTTCGTTTATGTCCCCTTCAATCCTTTCGTAGATAAGGCGTTCTAGATTTTTGCAGCAAACGCTTAGGAGACTGACTTGTTGGCAGCTTTGAGCTTTTTTGTTTGTTTTTCCTGTGGGGTAAGATGGAGTTTGTCCCTCCGAGTTTCCGCATTATTCTCCATGCTTTCCTGCAAAATCCAATGAAATCCAAGTTTTCTGTCATTTTCCTGCATTATGCGTGCGCTGTCGAATGACTGCAAGAGATCCTCTGCAGTTTCGTTATCACCATTACATAAGAACTCTCGGTACAGTCTATCGCTTTCTGTACTCCATCCAGGAATGTACTCTTTTCGAAAACCACGTGGGATGTGTTTTTTTCGCGGTTGCCATTACGGCTTCGATGAATCTTCCGTAGTTTTCAGCAGTCGGAGGTATCCATCGGACATTGGAGTTAAGATCAGAGGTGAAAGCTGGCCATGAGGCTTTACCAAAGTTCCACCATGGGTGGTGTCCAGACTAGTCTGGGAGAATTCGCTGTAATTTTGCATGCGGTTCCGAAAGCTAGTAATTTTTTCAAGCAAGTGTCGAACTACTCTAGGTGATGAATAATCGCATTATTTAATTTTATTATTAGAAACTTCACTGGATATGGTTGGTATTTTTGCCAAAAATCGACCACCCAATAACCGAATACATTGCTTCACATGTTCATACTCTTTTGGCCTTTAAAACGAAAGGAAAGTACAAATTCCGTCCATCCGTCTGAGTAACGACTAAGACTGCGAGTATTCATATAAACCGCACCAAGAACAGTTTTCAACATTCACCATGGTAATTCAGTCCAGACCCCAATAAAGCGCTTATTCTACACCAATTTATTCAGAAATCTACTTACGAATGCAACTGTTGAATATTTTAGTCCTATTTGTGCAGTCATCTGCTGTTCGGCATATCATTTTCCAAATGAAATATTAATCTGTTGAATAAATTCCCAGACTTATCCCCATCACCCCCCATGAAATTAATTCAACAAGAAATTGAAAACAGCAAAGTACGAGACTAACTTCAAATCGTGAAGTATTTTCTTCTTGAAATTCTCTTTTATACCTCAGAGATACACTTCAAATTTCATTACAATGAACTCCACTACCATTTTTATAAAAAAAAAAAAAAAACCGCCGATGAGGATAAGAACCATCAAATGCCTTGAAGGTAAGAGAACTTGTTGCCATACACACCCACGAAGAGATATACCAGTTTTATGAGCACAAATTGAATTTCACAATTAAATTCAATTTTTATCTGTCATATGCATACAAATTCCTTGATAAAGATGCTTGCCGCTTTTTCTCATCTAGAAACACGCAAACAGATGCGTATCCCATCTTTCCAGTCAACCACAGCTCTTTCCTTTGTGTCAAAATGCGAGTTATGCTTTCTCATCGTCTGTGTATACTCTGCTAGAAGGATCACGGTAAAGACGCGCAGTCGACATTATCCTTGAGCATCGTTAAGACCAAGCGAAGCGACAGAATAAATTCAATAAAAATTCAGTCTAAGAAATCCTACGACTTCACAGAGGATAAGCGGATATAACTAAGGATTTTCCAGCCAAATCCACACCTGCTTGCAGGCGAACATTTTTGTAGTATCTGCTGGAAGTGACTTTGATTTCAATGTAGTCGAGAAAACTATTTCACCTCCTTTAAGGTGGGAATATGGAAAATGTATCTCATCGATAAACTGAATATCTTGAATAACGCACAAGCATAGGCAATTCCATTATGCAATGGGCTGTGTAGTATTCTCATGTATCTATGCGATACGAACGAATTCGAATAGCGAGAGTATTTTTATTTTCACTAGGAACGTGGCCTATAAATAGTTTTGAAGCAGCATGAGGTCGAATGAGTGCGAGTGGTATGCATTAGAATGGCGTAAATGCAGCAAAAAGTCATTGATCTCTGGTCCAATTAAAGCAAGAAACACATCCTCTTCAGCATAGCATACGAAACGAAGGTGGAATTTATAATGACAAAAGGGACGATGTTTTGGAAATATTCTTCTTTGAAACACAAATTTAGCCACTCAGGGGGAATAACATGCGAAATAGTTGGAAGGAATTTGAAAGTGATTCGCTTGACAGTCTATTTAAAATTTCGTCCACATAGAGTGGTAGAAGTTTGTTGTAGTTTTTAGATTTTGCGAAATGTAATTCAATATTATAGTTGTTACCCTAGAGCTCATTTCGAAGTATTGAATGGTTTTGCAATTTTATATTTAAGACAAAATAATTGGGAATATTGAAATTAACTTTAAGAACAGATCTACGTTTTTGCAGATATTTTCGAAGCAAGCATCACATTCATTATGATAAAAGAAAAGGTTTTCTGGGTCTTAACGTAGCTGATTTGAAGTCATGCTGTGGAGAGATGCTAAACCATTTCTTCTATATATCTACATCCAACAATAGCATGTCTGCTTAAATCGCTAACTCACGCACAAAAGTGCGATTCCATAGTGGGGGAAAAAATACTACTGATAGTCTATTTCTTTTGCAAGTTTTTTTTTTTATTGGTCATTGTACAAAATGTCACATACCATATTCGACGAATTTCACTTTTAAAGTACTTGATCCAAAAAGTTTTAAAAAATACCAGTACAACTGAGTTTCTTTATATGTAGCAGGTAAATAAGATCCAATTTGTATGCCTCAAACAGTTTGCGAGTTCCTGGTGTAGTTGTCCTTGCAATGGTTTTTATGTCATGAAGAACAAACCAAGAATACCAAATACCACTTGGAGCACCAAGTCCCCAGATGCGTCTACTGACAAGGTTGACTTGGAAGAATAACATCTTGCAGACTTATAGAACCAACCTGGAACTCATGCTAAACTCAGTTAGCATCAACGACGTATATTCCACTTTTAGCGCTGACAAACTAATACCCTGCATCGTAGATTCTGCAATGCAGCTGCAGTCATCGCGAAGGCGAAAAAATAAACAGCCATGGTTTGATTCTGTTTGTGAGAAAGCTAGGAAAAATCGTTCAGTTACCTAAGTTTAGCTAGAAATACAGCCACAAACATTGCAAAATCAATGTATCAGATCACGAATAAGGCAAACAAAAACGTATGTATTGAAAACAAAGAGTGTACTCGCTGAGTCTAATGCGATCACTGGAGGAAATCAGAGATAGTCGTTCGTTTTGGAAGCAGGCGCGTTCTGTTAACGGGACGGTTTCAGCACGTGGTGTGCAAATCGAAGCAATCCTACTGGCTATACACTTCGAAAATGATTGAATCCTTCTATGAACTCAGAATCAATTCAGTATGCGCTACAACATGTTGAAAATGCTGCTCTAGATCACACGATCTCAGCTAAAGAAGTCAGTATGGTGATAAATCGCTCTAAGTTAAATAAAGTGCCGAGAGAAGTCAGTGCATACATACGAATTTTCTAAGCATGCTACAGAAGGCTTTATAGCAAAACTTGTGGAGACCTACAATTTTATATTCAACACGGGCGTTGTTCCGTTACGTTACTGACCCAACCAATTAAATACTTGTACTGTAGGTGGCGCTACAGTTCGGGGTGAACCTGGGTCTCAACCAACAAGCCTCTCCATATAGCTCCGGCCTTTAGCTGATTGCCCCCAGTTGCACACTCCAAGTTGGTCGAGGTCCCCTTGAACTTGAGCGCGCCACCTACGGCGATGATTCCCTCTACTGCGTCGTCCCTTGGGGTTAGAATCAAAGACTCTGCGGGCCGGAGCGTTGGTGTCCATTCGCTCTACATGTCCTAGCCGTCTCAGTCGTCCAATACACAGTTTTTTGATTAGATCGATGTCGCTGTACAGCTCGTATAGTTCATGATTGAATCTTCTCCTCCAAAACCCATCAACGCAAACGGGACCGAAAATCTTACGAAGAATTTTTCTCTCAAAGCGACCAATAATATCTTCATCCGTTTTCAATAAAGTCCATGTTTCAGTGTCATAAAGCAGGACTGGGATGATCAGGTTCTTATACAGAGTCTCCTTAGTTGTTCGAGATAGGGCTTTACTGTTGAATTGCCTTATAAGCAAAAAAAAACAGCGATTGGCAAGAGTCATTCTTCGATTGATTTCTTCGCTGATGTTGTTTTAAGAGTTTATAGGAGAGCCAAGGTAGATAAAGTCCCCTACTACCTAGAAGTTATAGCTGCCCGCTATGATGTTTCTCCCGACCCTGAGCGAACAAATCGAAGGGGCGCTGGAAATCATTGACTCCTGGACGGAAAGATGTGGGCTGGCGGTTAATCCCCAGAAGACAGAGTTAGTACTATTCACTAACAAAAGAATAATTCCACAATTCGTAACTCCTTCCATAAGGGGTACTCCCCTGAGTATCTCCGGTAGTGCGAGATACGTTGGCCTGGTGCTCGATAGGAAACTGAACTGGAGACTAAACATCAACGAAAGAGTCAAAAAAGCCACGATAGCTTTTTACTCGTGCAATAGAATATTTGGGAAGACTTGGGGACCGAGCCCCAAAATCATCCTATGGATGTATACCGCTATAGTAAGGCCAATACTAACGTATGGCAGCCTTGTATGGTGGCAGGTAGCCAGCAAAATAAATAACCTAGCTGCTATCACAAAAGTGCAAAGACTAGCGTGCATCGCCACAACCAGTACGATGAGAACGACACCTACAGCAGAACTCGAGGCCATTCTCAATCTGCTTCCGCTAGACATCTTTATACAAGTATCGGCAGCTCATAGTGCCGTAAGATTAAGCCAAACAGATAGCTGGAGACCAATTGCAATGGGTCACACCATGATCCTGCAGAGATATCTAGGCAGTGTATCTAATACAGACTACTTAACGCCTTACCTAGACTTCATAAGACCATTTTCTAGCACTTATCCGAGCAAGGAAGACTGGAAAAATGACAGGACGCCTAACGAGCGATCCTTAGCTGTTTACACCGATGGATCCAAAATGGAAATAGGTGTAGGCGCAGGCATCTTCTCTGAAACGTTTGGCCTCTCCATGTCAGCTCGGCTTCCGAACTACAGCAGCGTTTTCCAGGCGGATGTCCTAGCAGTTACAATAGCAGCTCGTGAGACTGCAATGAGGGCAATACCACGAGAGGATATCACCTTTTTCATCGACAGCCAGGCAGCGATAAAAGCAATATCTGCTATAGAAATAAAATCGAAGCTTGTGAAGTGTTGTAGAGAAGAGCTCAAGGTTCTTGGAACACAGCACGAGGTAAACTTCTGCTGGGTCCCTGGTCATGAAGGCATACCAGGGAATGAGAAAGCCGATGAACTGGCTAGAGGAGGCTCAGCACTAAGCTAAGCTCGAAGCAGGAAACAAAGCCATAACGGAGGCTAACAATAGGTGGACCTCTTTAGATACTTGTGTCACCGCGAGGAAGCTGTGGCCCGCATTTGACAGAGTAAGAACCAATAGACTCATACAGAAGCATAGAAATCCCCCTCTACACTAATAGGAGTCATTACGGGCCATAATACCATACCAGGCTCAGGAGGACACCGCCCACTTTCTCTGTCATTGCCCAGACCTCTATTATTTGAGATATAAGATCCTTGGACAACACTTCTTTGAGGATCTAGAAGAGTTGTCCAACAGATCAATAAATGACATCGCAAACTTCATCAAATCCTCTGGATGGTTTGTATCTAGGGCACAGTGAGTACTTAGTTCTTTTTTTTTTTTAGGATACTTACGAAGACGGTATTTTTCCACGAGGAAGGGATTTCCTTTTCTATCTCCTTTCCCCCCATGGGTATCACAGTGGGTCTATACTGACCTGAGTGTGGTGTGGAGGTTTTCTATCCCCCTACATCTGCCCACTTACCTAACCTAACCTATGATGTTCTGTCCAATTCGTCGGAGTTGATTGTCCCTTCTTGTTGACAGCATATACTTGGTTTTGCACTCGTTTATCGCTAAACCTGTTTTGGCCGCTTCTGCTTCAATGCTTGCAAACGCATCGATGATATCCCCCTGAGTTCTTCCGATAATGTCTATATCGTCGGCGTATGCAAGCAGTTGTACAGACTTTTGATAGATTGTGCCTCCGGTGTTGGTTTGTGAGTTCGGCACAATCTGTTCAAGTACAATATTAAAGAAGTCACATGACAGCGGAGGTGACGGACCTTGTCTAAAACCTTTTTTGACATCAAAGATCTCGTGAGGTCATTGGCGACCTTAATGGAGCAGCGAGTGTTCTCCATCGTCATCTTGCACAGACGAACACGTTTGGCAGGGATGTCATAGGCGGCCTTGAAATCGATAAAGAGATGGTGAGTATCGATTTGGACTTCTTAGGTTTACTCCAGGATCTACCGAAGTGTGAAGATTTGATCGATAGTGAACCTTCCTGGACTGAAACCGCATTGATAGCGGCCAATCGGGCTTACCAACAGCCAAGGTTTCAGGCGTTCACACAATATCGCAGAAAAGATCTTATATGCGATGTTGAGGAGACTGAGGCCTCTGTAATTGGCGCAGTTGAGAGGGTCTCCTTTCTCATGGAACGGGCAAACGATGCTGAGATTCCATTCATCAGGCATACACTCATCTGGCAGAATCTTAGAGATGAGTTCTCTACCAATTCATCACTAGCTGCTGGAAAAGGGCGACCAGTAAGCCGTCAAGTCCAGCAGCCTTGTTGGATTTCAGCTTGGATATTCCTCACTTTGTTTTGGTCAGATGGGCGGAAATTTTTGGTTGTCATCATCTATGGTGAATGGTTCATTCTATCTGACAGCGGGATGTTGGTCTTCGTCGGCGTTATACAGTCTGCAGAAGTAGCTTTTCCATATTCTCAGCACTGACTGTGATTCTACTACGAGGTTGCCATATTCATCTCTACAGGTTTCTGTATGGATATTGCTTCTCTGACACGTTCTTTTGACCTTGAATTGCCTTATTAGCCCAAAAAGCCAGCGATTGGCATAAGTTATTCCTTGCTTAATTTCTGAGCTGGTTTTCAGAATTTATGGCAGTGCCAACGTAGACAAATTCCCATACTACCTCGAAGTTGTAGCTGCCCACTGCAACGTTCTGTTCAATTCGTCGGTGTTGCTTGTTACTTCTTGTGGACAGCATGTACTTCGTTTTGCACTCGTTTACCACTTACCCCATTTTGGCTGTTTCTGTATCAATACTTGTAAATTCACCAGTGAAAGTACGCTGAGTTCTTCCAATTATGTCAATATCGTCAGCGTACTCCTATGTTAGTAGACGTACGGCCTTTCATAGATTGTGCGTCTGGTGTTGCTTGTGAGTTCCCCACAATATATTCAAATGCAATATTAAAGAAGTCACATGAAAGCGCGTCACCTTGTCTAAAACCTTTTTTGACATCGAAGCTTTCGGTGAGGTCATTACCGACCTTGATGGAGCAACGAGCGTCCTGTCCTGACGAACAAGTTTGTCAGGGATCTCAAAACTGGATGTAGCTCTATATAGTTGCTGTCTATAGGTGGTGTCATAGGTGGCCTTGAAATCGATAAGGAGATGGTGAGTATCGATTTGGATTTCTTGGATTTTCTCCAGGATCTGCCGAAGTGTGAAGATTTGATCGATGGTGGACTTTCCTGGTCTGCAACTATACTAGTAGATTCAATCATGCTGTTGGTGGAAGGTTCCAGGCTTTCACACAATATCAGAGAAAAGATCTTATGTGTAATGCTGAGATGGCTGATGCCTCTATAAATGACGTAGCTGATGTGGTCTCCTTTTCTGTAAATCGGGGAACCGATGCTGTATGAGATTCCATTCCTCCGACATACAGCCATCTGACCAAACCTTAGAGATCGTCGCCAGATGTCTTTAAAAGCTCACCCGGTAAGCTGTTGGGACCAGCAGCTTAGTTGAATTTTTCCTTGGATATTGCTTTTCTCACTTCGCTTTGATGAAGTGGACGGAAATGTTCACTATCATCGTAAATGCTGAATAGTTCGTCACGTCTGATAGCGCAACATTAGTCTTTCCACTACTGCTACTCTGTCAGTAGGAGATTTTCAATTCTTCAGCACGATTCTAATTAGCTAAAAATGTCCTTTCAGGCAAGCAAAGGTTTCTTTCTTATACCTATATGTGTCAATCATAGATTCTTTCATTACTTCATAGGACTTTTCAGTTGAAATGACATTGGTAATTTTTTTGATTTACGTTCTTCCTTCGGCAAATAATTTAAGATGCGAATGTCTTTTCAGTTTTTCAGAATTTAGTTCCGTAAATAGACTGTTCTAAACATGTTTGTAGCTATGTTACTTGGTACCATTTAGTTCAAAGGTCTGATACACAGATATTCCGAAGTTCATGATGTCGAACTGTGTATTAGAAAATACTTGAAGAGGAAAACTAATATTGCCTGCACATATCCGTATTTTCCTTCGGACAGCCAAGCAGTATCCTTAAATCCAACCTAGTATGGTCAAAGTCTGGGATTCCTTCCAACTGCTAGTAAGCCTAGCATCTTATAATAATGTCACGATAACTTGGATACCCTGACATAAAATTTCGAAGGAAATTAAAGAACGGATTGTTAAGCGTGAAGAAGCGTCATCATTTATCCCGAAAAAATTCTTTATGCCTCCTCTGGCTTTAAAGTAGTGAAATAAGTTTGTAAGGCAAAACTAATAATACGAACTATTTTAAATTCACCTTCAAATAGAAATAGTTTTCAATGCGAATGACGTTCTACACAGTTGTCATAATGCAGTATTTATTTTGTATCTTTATTCCCCTCGTCTAACTATACCACGCAGCTAGATGTAAATATACAAATAGAATCGCATGTCTATCATCAAATTCATAACAGCATTTCATCGAGTCAGTCACTCTGCACAAGGATAATTACTCAATTTCATTACACATTCACGCCACTCATTCTGCTGTGTGCTCCATTTAATAATTCAATTTTCTTCCTCATCCCTTTCATTCGATTTCAATCCCCATGAAAACCATTAAACTTTAACGAAAGTCATTCAAAGTTGTCCTTGCTAAACACGCAGGAACCCCCCTTCAATTATAAAACCTGAGCTATTACAGTTGTATCCTCGCGCAAAATAAAATGCAATTCATTTTTTTAAAGGCACCCCATGCACCCACCCACAAATCGAAGAACGTCACACATGAAAAATCAATTACACTATCAACAAGGACATCCACACTACACCTAATGACAATTACCCGTGTTAATTTATATCAAGCTTCAGTCAGGACTTCTTTTTTTTGTCGTTCTCTCCACTTACGAGACTATTTCACATTACCTAGGATAATCAATAAACAACACCCCATGTGTA
The DNA here is from genome assembly GCA_945910035.1 of Brachypalpus laphriformis. Lineage (NCBI taxonomy): Eukaryota > Metazoa > Arthropoda > Insecta > Diptera > Syrphidae > Brachypalpus > Brachypalpus laphriformis. The sequence continues at coordinate 319,722,015 of OX246753.1, forward strand.
TGCGCGCAGGATGTGTGTGGTTAAGTACCCGTAGGGTATAATTAAATGCTTCTTCAGTATAATTCAGAATCACACCAAATAGATGGATCCTTTTACATTCTCGGTACTCTGTATACTACTCGTGACCGGAAATTGGTACTTAGCTGTAGTTAATATCACGGACAGTGCATAATGAGGCGGAGATTTCAACCAAAATATCCCAACCCACGCGACACGAAAGGATCGTATTCCTTGAAAGCTTGAAAGAGAGAAAGCAAAAAAATTGGTTCTCATTTCTCTAAATCCAATAGTCCTGACAGTGAGTTAATTAGTGAGTTTCTTTCATTCAAATTCTCACATGTACAAGGAGAAGCAGCTGTGGAAATTAATTTCCGCTTTAGAAGAGTCTCGAATTCGAAGGAGACATGGGTAGGGGTTGAAGAAGGTGGAAAACAAGACGCGTTACAAGGATCCCCATATCACATGAATCAGATCTTAATTCGATTTGGAGTGTGAAAGGAATTTCACACGAGCTACAGCATACTTAATTAAATCTTTTCAACACCAACTTCGGAGAATGGGTATGGGGCTAGGAGAGTGTGTAAAATAAATTGAGGTCATGTAGGAGGGGCGTAGGGAATGAATTAATCTTCATTGTTGTCGAAAAAGGGTAATGCATACTTAACGGGCCGTGACAGGATAGATTTCTGTCGATACTTAACAAATAAGACCAATCAGATGAAGGAAAAAAAATTCAATTTGTTTCTCTGAATGTGGCCCGAAGGACTAAACGTGCTTGATTCATAGAGCTTTTCCATACTATTTGTACACATTTGTTTACGACTTTCCTCCTTCAATAAACTTTCATTCTTTTCACATTCAAGGTTCGAAGAAAAACCCAAGCCCAACAGCAACAACAACAGAATCTTCAAGAAACCCGATCGTACTGCACCAGTGAACCACGACTCAGCGAAACGGAAACACCACCACAGAGACGTAAACTATCGCAAAGGAGACCGCAGCATCAACAAGGTAAGGTTTTCTCCATCCCAAATTTCTAAGAAAGAATCACTCTTCCATCTCCTTTTCTATGGCTCATCGATTTCAGTTTATTTCGGAGCTACAACCAGAGCACTCCTTTAGAGCCTTCTGAGCCACTAAAAAGGGACATTTGTGCTTTGTATTCACTTAATTTCTTTGACACTGTAACCGTGCAGGCAATAACCTATGCCTGAATGGCCATTCTGAATGGTGGCTGTAGTATTTTCCTCCTCCTGACTGTTTATCTATTGAGTGTGTTTCTGACAGGATGGTAAATGAAGTTGATACTTTTTGGGGAATACGGCTCAAAGGACCAATAGTAATGGCAGATGCTTTATTCTTCTATCAAAGAAATGTATGACAAACTAAAGATGTTTTGTGGATTTGAAAAGGAATTAGGGGGATGATTTGAATAAGGATCGGGAGTGTATACATTCTTTCATTATATCTTGAAGAGTGTACAATGGGTGGGAAAGGAAAAAATCGGGTAATAAGTATGTTAAGGACATATTTGCTTTAATACGCAGAAGGTTGGGTGCATAAATCGGCTTACACTACAAAGCTTTTATACAGGTAAATAATTAAGGATTTTAGTGGATCAAAGCAATCTCTTATGAGGGGCTTACTCAAAGAATAGTAATACAGCCTTTAAGAATTGATCGTGAAAAAATCTTGGAATTCCAGAGTGCTTTAGAATTAACATTTTACTTTTTTTTTTATTTCGAAACTGATAGTTACATTTGTAGGTAGTAGATAGGTGGTAGGTATCGTTTTTCTCGAAAATGGGTGGAACTATTTCAACTAAAGTGTCCAAGTACTTACCATATTCATTAAATTTGTTTACCACAACAGCTAGTGTAATGAAGTAAGTACTCGAAAAAAAAAACACAGTGTATCAAAAATGAATACAAACAATTTTGTCTTCTCCCCTAACAGATTAGATCCAACGCTTGGAGTATGCAAAAGACGAAATCCAAAGTCCCATTTGTGGGTGGTAGTGGCGCAGTGGTTAGTGTGTTGGACCACAGCGCGTGAGGTCTCATGTTCGAATCCCATAGTAGAGTAGAGAGATCTTAACGAAAATGTAGAAAACGAGTAAAACCACTCTGCGGTGAAGATAAGAGATTTCTTATGGTCGAAAATTAGTGAGTGGAACCAAAAAATTCGCTCACTTTCCTTGAGGGTAATTCTACTCTGAACCGTGTTTATTGAGCTTATCGGATATCTCAATTCCGGTGATACCGCCGTGCTCTAGGATCCAAACAACACTTAAAGCGATCTCTACAAATACCCTACACCTAAACCGTAATGGTAGCAAGTAGACAATCTTCCCATACAGTCTATGAAGAGGTTTGTCCTTTTAGGAAAACTGGAAGCATCGGAAGAAGTGGTCATTAGGGATTATTTCCGGTCCTGGTTGTTTACTACGATTAGCTATTCAACATATGTGTACTCGCCTTGGTTAACAACTCTCCACTTGAGCGTAGTCATCTGAGCTCCCTCTACCAGTGGATTGACGGAAATTGATCACATGAACCCGATGCTAGCATTTGAAAGGATATTCACTACAAGAATTCCTGGCAGAATGAACTGGAAGAACCGAAGAACCATGAAGAAAAAGGACCTGGCGTTCTATACTGACGGACCTTATTGTGCAGCCCTAGGAATAGACCACTCCTTAAGAATAAGTAATATCGCTGGTAAGACGATCACCTTCTGTCGGCGTACCGCAAGGAAGCGTTCTTGGGCCGCTTCTCTATTTGCTATATACTCGTGATATACCGAACGAAGATGGCACTATCCTTGCTACGTTTGCCGATGACACCGCTATCCTAGCAGTAGGTAAAACAATCGAAGAAACGACTGCAAAATTGCAAAACGCACTGAATAATGTAAATGAATGGCCGAGGGACTGGCGGATCGCCCTCAACGAATCTAAATCTGTTCACGTGAAATTCACTTACAAGAAAATTAATGACTTGCCAATTTTCATAAACTCGGGCCGAATACCTTTTGCAAACGAGGCCAAATACCTGGGAATTACACTCGACGCAAGGCTGAAATGGAATTCGCACGTGAAAATGAAACGTAAAAAACTCGAAATCAAATATAGAGAAATGTACTGGTTACTCGGAAAACATTCCCAGCTAAGTACTGAGAACAAACTGCTTTTATACAAGCAAGTGCTAAAGCCGGTGTGGACCTACGGTATACAACTTTGGGGTTGTACCAAGAAAACAAATGCCAATATTTTACCAGCTTTTCAAAATAAAGTGCTAAGAGAAATTGTCCAAGCACCGTGGTATAGTAGAAACGACGATATCCACAGGGATCTCGGGATTCCGACAATCGAAGCTGAAACTAGAAGCTTCGCGAGAAAGCATAAAAACCGACTAATCGGACATGTCAACAATACAGCCCTACAAATTTTGGATGAGAGCAATTTATTGCGCCAATTACAAAGGACAAAACCTTTCGACTTGGCGAGATAATGATTAACCGCGTCTAGATTGCGGAATATGCAGGATCCTTCAGTGGAAAGTAACCTGCCAAACGATTCTATTTCTTGATAGAAAAATTGCTTGATAAGTTATTACTCAGTTGCGATATCTAACAAATTTATATCGAAGGGTGGTGTTTTTTAGTCAGTAAGAATCTGACACTACTATGAGCACGCGCTTGTTATTCTCATAGTGTCTATGGAAGATATTTCACCTACCCTCGGGAAAAAAAAAAACCTTCTGTTAAGGGTTTGGGCTCTGCTGTAATCAAGTCGGGGTTTGCGGAAACCTGCAAATCACTCTAAAATGAGATATTTAGGGCCAATGCGGTGACCTTCTGCTGGCTACCAGGGCATATGGATATCAAAAGAAACAAATAGAAAGCTGAAACCACCGGTTGAGCAAACAGATGCTGGATTCATCTGGAAATATGCGCAATGGCCAGGGCGCTTTGGCCGGCCTTCAGCGAGAAGAGATCAACCTCTCTGGTAAAATGTTGTCATTATGATGCACGAGTTGCTTCTGGCATAATTACTGGTCATTGTGCGATTGGCTTTCACGCGGAGCGACTCGGTTTGCTGCAGTTACAGGAGCGAAGAAAAAATTGGAACTGTTCGTCACCTGCTGTGTGATTGTTCTGCCCTATCCGTCCGAAGAATGGAGACTCTTGGTAGTTCGAATTGCAAAAGCAAACCAAAAGAATTATGGCGGCTTGTTAATCAGATATTGGGAAGAACACCATCAAATCTGACGACACCTGATCCAAAAACTTTTCATGTGAATCAAATAAAGAAGGTCTTGCAAATAAGTTTGCAAATCAACTATCACTGGAGGTTAGTAATAAAGTACACCAATGTAGTCAGCATGTATCTAGAGGAAGTCACTATAAGAGAAGTACAAAATGTACTCTGCACATTAACTGACATCAAATCACCGGGTATAGATGGCATACGACCGAGAGACCTTAAACAGCACGTCGTGTTGCTTTCGCCAATAATCTGCAAACTGATAAATAAAAGCATAACACAATCTCAAATCCCTGAAATGCTTAAAGTGTCTATAGTGAGAGCAATATACAAGAGTGGCAAAAAAAGTGACATAGTGAACTACCGACCTATCTCTATCTTGTCAGCAGTGGATAAAGTACTTGAAGGGGTAATCTCAGATAGGCTTTACCAATATCTAGAAAGAAACCAGTTTGGGTTTCGGAAGAACAGAAGTATAAATCAATTATTAGGAGAGTTCACTAATCAAATAAATAGCAACCTAGATAAAAACCATAACAAAGTAGTCCTATTCACCGACTTTAAAAATGCCTCCAATACCCTCAGCCACCAGAATATATTACGGCAACTAGATAAAATCGGCGTGCGAGGAGTTATCTTGAGGTGGTTTGAAAGCTACCTTAAAAATCGTAGCTTTAAAGCTAAAATTAAGGAGCGCTATAGCGATCCGGAAAACACATTACATAGAGTACCGCAAGGATCAAAACTCGGGCCGTTACTTTTTATTATATATGTTACTTACTTACTTAGGTGGTGCTACAGTTCGGGGTGAACTTGGGCCTCAACCAACAAGCCTCTCCATTTAGCACGGTCTTTAGCTAATTGCCTCCAGTTGCACACTCGAAGTTGGTCGAGGTCCCCTTGAACTTGTGCGCGCCACCTACGGCATTGATCCTCTCTACCGCGTCGTCTTTCGGGGTTAGATTCGAAGACTCTGCGGGCCGGGGCGTTGGTATCGGCATAAGCGAGTAGTTCTACAGACTTGAAGAAGATTGTACCTCCGGTGATGGCTTGTGAGTTTCGTACAATTCTCTCAAGTACTATGTTAAAGAGATCGCATGATAGCGCATCGCCTTGTCTTGACCTTTCCTGACATCGAACGGTTCGGTGATGCTGACGATCGGTTTTAGGCGTTCACACAGTACGGCAGACAGGATCTTATATGCGATATTTAGGAGACTTATACCTCTGTAGTTGGCGCAGTTCAGAGGGTCTCCTTTCTTCAGGATCGGGCAAACGATGCTGAGGTTCCATTCATCGGGCATACTTTCGTCCGACCAGATTTTACAGATGAGCTGATGCATGCTCCTTACCAACTCATCTCCTCCCGCCTTGAAAAGTTCAGCGGCAAAGCCGTTGGCTCCAGCAGCTTTGTTGGATTTGAGTTTAGATATCGCTATCCTCACTTCATTCTGATCGGGTTGACGGGAGTCTTGACTGCCATCGTCACTGTTGAATGGCTGATTCTGCTTGACAGCGGAATATTGATCATCATCGCCGTTTAACAGTCTGCAGAAGTGTTCCTTCCATATCCTCAGCACCGACTGCGATTCTACTACTATGTTGCCATTTTCGTCCCTGCAGGCTTCTGTTCTGGCTTTGAAACCCTGGCATGTTCTTTTTACCCTTTGGCAAAATTTTCGAACATTATTCCTGCAATAAAGTCTCTTAATCTCCTCGATCGAGCGCTTCTCATGCTCTTTTTTCTTCTTTCTGAGAAGTCGATGTTCCTCTTTTCTCCTGCGCACGTAGAGCTCGTAAGCAGCTCTAGTCCTTCTATGCAGCGCCGCTTTGTACGCCTCTTGTTTTGCTGCATGTGCTTGCCGGCATTCCTCATCAAACCAGGGGTTTCGTTGTGGTGGGCGAGAGAAATCCAGTACATCAGAGGCGGCATCTCTGATGGCTTTTTGGCAACGCTGCCACTGATCTTCCGCATTTGCTGCTGGCGGCATAGTACTAAGATTGAGATTAGAAGAAACACGATCGGCAAAGGTTCTGGCGGTCTCTTGCGATTGTAGCTCTTCGACGTCAAATTTCCTCACAGCATTTCGTTGATTTCGCTCCGTTCTGGATATCCTCATCCGTACCTTGGCTACAACTAGGTAGTGATCCGAGTCCACGTTGGCTCCTCGGAAAGTCCGGACACCCAGAATACTGGAAGAGTGCCTTGCATCGATCGCAATGTGATCGATTTGGTTGACAGTTTTTCGATCAAAGGAGAGCCATGTTCGTTTGTGAATATCGAGACGTGGGAACCGCGTACTAGCTACAACAAAGTTTTGCCCCGCCGCAAAGTCGATTAGCCTGAGTCCGTTGCCGGAAGTGTTGTCGTGCAGGCTGTGCTTTTCGACCACGCTACTAAAGACTTCCTCTCTTCCTAGCTTTGCGTTAAAGTTGCCTAGGATAATTTTAACGTCGTGGCTAGGGCATTGCTCATACGTCTTGTCCAAGAGCTGGTAGAAGTCATCCTTTGTCGTGTCGTCCTTCTCCTCGTTGGCAAATTTAGCCTTGATACGGATAGTCATGAGGCGCTCGTTCACATGCCGGAAACCATATAGAGCGCTGGAAACAAAACTTCGGCAGTCAGCATTCGTGCTGTTTCATCTCGCAAAGTTTGCACAGCGGATATTCTACGGCAGTGCTATTTTGGATTATTAGAATCGCATCTACGCCATGGTATATTAGCGTGGGGAAATGCACCTCAGATTCAGTCATTACAGCAAATGCAAACAAGAATTCACAAAATAATACGCCGCGTAAGGACAGCACTACGACCGAAAACAGATCAGTAACAAGATGAAGTTATTTCGAGATTTTGGAATGAGAACACTTACAAAATTCCAGTTCAACATAACTTCAATACACGAAGAAGACAGGTAGGATGATACAACATCCAGCGACACTGGAATGAGTATGGACGTAGGCGACATGAAGTAGCAGTACCGAAAATATTTAATGAACTTCCAAGCAATTTTAGAAATTTTCCAAAACATCTTTTATTAAAAAAAGCGAAACAGTATTTTTGGAACATAGAACAGAATAAACATCAAGAGATGTGTGTACATATTTAGAGATCTTTTACTTTTTTATATACAAATTTTAACCTGTAAATTAAGTTAGTTTTATACATATTCAGCTCAACGCACATAAAAAACAAGAAAAAAATATTATGTAACTAGTCTTCTGCAGATAAGCTTTGCAGATAATTATATCAAAATATTAATTATTTATGATATCAATAAAGAATTGAATTGAATTGAATTACTCTCGGAGCTGGAGGACTTAGGTAATATAGAGCTGACGGACCTCCTGAGATTCATATTACTATCTGGATGGTTCTAACAGCGGTCTGTCTTTACAGCGTTCCCAAGGTTAAATAATTGGGCACAATGGACCCGAACTGTTGGTCTAAGTAAGCAGTTACTTTTTTATCACAGGGCACCCATCTACCTAACCTAACCTATCTGAGCTCCCTTCAGACGATCTGTTAGCTATTGGCTTTGCCAGCGTCAATAAAATCAAAGCAGCATCTTTTCGATATTATGGGAAGTTTAACTATCTGAATGTTATTGTTTCGGGTTAAATTATTCCCGTAGGTTGGTGAGAGTTTGAAGATTTTTCTTTTTTATTTATCCTTCTTAAGTTGACCACTTTAATAACTGACTAGGTCATTCCAACAATATTCTTTGTTTCGTCCTTCTTATTGGCAGTCAAACGATAACCTGACTGCTATTATCCATTCATCATCACCCGAATGCCAAACTCTGACCAGGCTGCCAAATATTACAATAAAAGTGTTGTTATTCCCCAACTGCCTCACTTCAATTTTCTAAAAGGATATGCAATAAGTTTTGAAGTTGCGGTTACTTTTTCCTTGTCCCGAAACACATAGTCCTGTCAAAACGTCCGTATGCCAAAAATACTTTTCCTCCATCATACATACTTCGTACGTATGTATGGTTCCTGAAAAACTTTGAAGAAAAAAATACAAACATGTAGCCGCACACCATGTTGTAAAGTTAATTTATTACCTCATCGAAGTTTTCAAAAAAAAAAAAAAACCTAAAACTTTCAACTGTACCTGTATATGTAAGTGCGGTTTTTGTTTTCCGAAAATACATCCATGCCCATATCCATGTGCTTTCCACATACTGAACCGAAAAGTAGTCCTTTGTAGTCCACACGAAGTAGCTCTATTAATTGTGATGCATTGTCATGGCATACAAAGTGCTTTCAGGTGTATGTACGGCTCCTTGCCCTAAAAATGGTCGCCAACAAACGGAGGTAGTGGGCAGAACTTTGGAAATGAAAAGTTCTGTGGCACCACTCCACTCTCGCCGAATTATTACCGAGCCAAGTTTATTGATTTATATAGAGATTCTAGTTTGAAAGTCAAAATTTTGTTTATCCTAAATGAAGGACTCGTGCATTATTTGCCTAGAAATGAAGTTGCTATCAAATTTTCTTGATTGAATGAGGGTATGAACTCCTGCCTTCACTAGCACACAAAGAAGTATCCATTAATCGAATTTTGCCTCTAAGTGGGTCCTACACCAGTCCAGGGTTACACGCCGGTGTAATTGGTTTTTTCACTCATGAGCAGTGTCGACTTTTATCCTTCTGCCTGGATATTGCGATGCTCTGCTTTGGGGCGAATTGACCAATTATCCAGAGCCAGCAATGTACAAGTAAAATGTTTGCTTTGTGAGGATCTGGTTACCGAAACGGTCTTCGGACTTGTGTGGAATTAATCATTTGCTTTTGGGGATGAAGCCATTCGAGCGATTGGTAGTAGGTTTCTGTTGAATTTTGCATTTACGAGTAAGAGATGCAACATAAATGTTACACTTTAATAGGATGTCCTTTGGATTTTGTCTGGGACGAAGAAAGAATAACGGAAGCTTCATGGAATTTTAATAAATAACTTCGAATACAATGCAATAGGCCTGTCCTTCGGATTGGAAATCTGTATAATTTGGTTATTGTTGGGCTTCAATTTATACTCCATTATAAATATTTCAGTTCCTGTGCTCCTGGGAATATTTCTGAGATTTATGTAGGTCTTTAACTGTGTAAAACTAAATACTTGTAATTCCATTGTCAGTTGAAGTACAGCAATTTAATGGGAACAAATCGCCTTATGGATGTCTTATGAAAACTTGTTTGAATTACGCAAGAGTTACATGAAGAGTTAATTCCTCTTAGAGAATGAGTATGGGAATAGAGATTGATAGTTATGTAACTAGGATTTGCAAAGCAAACGAATAGAGTATACAGAAGCCATCTCAGAGATTTTTGGAATTTGTGCGGTATACTATGTATTTCACAAGTTCGTTCTGATGAATAGTAAATACATATCTTATGGATATATTGTAATTGCTTATGGATGGAAAATATTGCATAGGCACCGCGCTATATTTTGTGTACTTACTTACTTTACTTATGTCCTGTATCCCCTTGTGGGTCCTATGGCCTCTATAACGCCTATGCGCACTCGTGTACGGTTTCTGACAATGTGTCTCAGCTCTCCCCAACTTTTTCCCGATTGCCGTGTCTTCTTCTCGACCGTCCTGTCCCATGTTCTCCTAGAACTGCCTGGTCTTTTGCAATCCTGAATTAAACCGTTCGATTGCATAGCATGGTTTGCTATGGAATTAGCCCAATTCACTGCCAATTCCATGGTTGGATGGTTGTGCCTATTTATTCCTGATCCGTTTTCAAGTAGAGATGTTGGCTAGAAATACGATTGGGCCAGAAAATCCTTGAGAAGTTGCGCAGGCACCTATAAACGAACGCTTGCAGCTTCCTGGTGATAGTAGTGGTCACCCTCTACGTTCATGCCTATAACAACACGCATTCAACATTGGAGTGTAACAGTCTTAGCTTGATGTTCAAACTGATTGCATTGCTTCGCCATATTTTGGCCAACATCCCGAACGCGGACCTGGCTTTGGCGATCCTCTTGGCTATATCCAGTTCAGTTCCACCATCGGTCGAGACAATACTTCCAAGATACTGGAAATCCTCTACTCTCTCTACCGGCTGTCCAGCAATGTATATTTGAGAGGATGAGTTTGTTCCAAGGATGATCTTTTTAGTTTTTGCCATATTCATTTTTCGCCCGACGACGCCTGACGACCCCCACCACATCTACTGTCATTTGGTGGAGTTCCATAATTCTGTAAGTGTGTCAGATCCTTAGATATTAAATCTAACCTCCACTACCTCAGATTCTCCACAGGCGGATTGCTCCGCTGGGTGAGTTTTCCCGACTACACGGCTGTCCTTGTCTGTATTTGTAACACTCTTCTCTGGCTTTCAGCCTGTCTGAGCTTGCTTTTATTCGGTACTAAACGCGTTTCAGCTGTTATCCGATTATAGCATCTCTGCTATTACAGGTATACCTGGAGTATTAAGTGCACTATTTGCTTCACCTTTAAGTCTTCATTTTTACTCAAGGAGTCTTGGGCAGATAAAAACGACATGTCCAGGGTTTTCGTAGTATCGAAGACATGCTGGGCATTCTGGCGGGTCGTCGGTTCTAAAGCGATGGAGGTATCGACCATAGCCGCTGTGATAGCGATATCATCGGCAAAACCCACTATTTTCATATCCTTGTATCCTATATCTGTCGAATATTGTAGTAGTAAATTAAAGGTTAGGCTAGGGGCTGTCGAAGCAGTTGTAGCTTCAGTTTGAGTGGAAAACTCTCATTCTGAACGGTGGTCTACCAGCTGAAAGTTCTAAGTTCTGGGCAATGGAGGTCAATGATTTTCAGTTCCATGGTTACCGCTGACAGTGTGCTTGCTTATCAAGATAAGTACAGGGTGTCCGCCGGGAACGTATACTACTTTGTTTTGCCGCCATTTTGGTAAACATTAGTCTTGACAGTTCATATTTGGCAGTCGTGAAGTAGACACATGGCAAATTTATTATGGAAAAATATTCGATAAACCAACGTCTTTTAATCGTTAAAACATTTTATCAAAATCAATCATCGATTACTGTGACGATGAGAAAGTTACGTGAAATTTTTGGGAGAAACAACGTGCCAACAAAACGCACTATTTATCGTGTAGTGAATGATTTCGAAGAAAGAGGGTCTGTAGGTAATAGGCCCAAGCATGGGCCACAACGTACTGCAAGATCGGCTGAAAAAATTACTGCTGTTCAAGGAAGTGTTCAAAACAATCTTCAAAGAACAACTTTGGCCAGAATTTTGCACAAGGATTTGCATTTGTTTCCATTTAAGATTCAGTTGACACAAGAGCTTCTTCAAGAAGACCATTTACGCCGCCGTATATATGCCAATACGAGACCTCTTTCCACAACAAGTTATTTCAAAAAATGGTGATGCTGATTGGCCTCCACGGTCGCCTGATTTGACTGCTCCTGACTTCTTTTTATGGGGATGTCTGAAAAGCAAGGTTTATGCAAACAAAGCAGAAACGCTTGAGCAACTCAAATAAAATATTCATGATGAAATTAATGAAATACTGCGTGAAATGTGTGAGAATGTAATGAAAAATGTGCTCAAAAGGGCTCGCATTTGTGAGACTAGCAGAGGCGGACATTTACCTGATATTGTATTCCATACATAATTGCCGACATTAAATAAAACATTTATCAATATAAGATCCATTCTCTTTCATTTAATCAAAAATTATAAACAAGCAAAGTAGTATACCTTCCCGGCGGACACCTTGTATGTAGGTGGTGACAAGTTTCTCTGAGTAATCACCCTCTAAAGTATCTTTCTATCCGTATCTATCGTATATACCGAGGTCTTGAGACGACGTTGTTTCACTTTTGGATATTCTGGTCCAATAGTATTGCTTGCTTTGGTAAAGGTTACTTTGATTGAGCGCCAGGCGGCTGGTATGTGCTGACTTGGCTAGTCCACTGGGGCTTGAATTAGGGCTTTCACTGCTTTTAAGGCCTGTTTGCTTTTGGTTTTTTTTATAATCTTCTCCCAGGAAAAGCGAACCTATAGTGCTGAAACAGCGCTCTGGGATATCTGCAGATGTCCGTTGATTCTGCTGTTTAATGTAATCTTCTGGAAATACGATTTCTGTGAGTGAGTTTAAAAGATTGCTGGTTCCGTAACAAAAAGGATTTTGGTGAGAATTCTGGTTTGCGCGGTTGTCAGATGAGCATCTGAATTGTGCGCTCTTTCAGTCTGTCTATTGGGACGTCTAAATGTTGCATTTTCAGGATTTATTCTTCGAAGTTCTTCGGATCATCTCTAATGTTAGAATCCTTAGTATAGGCATAGGTCTTCTACTCGTCTTCAATGAGTCAACGGTTAGGGATTCGAATTTAGACAATGTCATGGAGCCGAGCTCCAAAAATGAGAACAATATTACAGTTCTGGTCTAACTTGTAATTTATTTACTTACTTAGGTGGCGCTACAGATCGATGTGAACCTGGACCTCAACCAACAAGCCTCTATATTTAGATCTGTCTTTAGCTAATTGCCTCCAGTTGCACACTTCAAGTTAGTTGAGGTCCCCTTGACCTTTTGCCGACCACCTACGGTGAGAAGGCCCTCTACTGCGTCGTCCCACCGAGTTAGATTCGAAGACTCTACTGGCTACGTTTTCAGTATATGCTTACTCCAAGGGTGTTGTCCGAACTAGTCGGAGAGAATTGCTTCTCAATAACCGTACGCAATCGCCATACCATACGACCAGTGTCATTTAGTTGAATCTATACAAGTCTTTGTTGATCTCGGTAGAACCCTATCTGGCGATTAAATAGACATAAGTTCCAATTAATAATTTAAATTGTGACTACTGCATCCTTGTTCCGAAAAATAATCCAATTATGACTTCTTTGGTGGTCTGGAACTTTAACGAGCAGACTTCCAAATAAAATTTCTTCAAAGGATTTGTAGTATTATGGTTAGCCAGTTGCTTTCTACTGTGGGCGAAGTCTTTTTCACAAAAGATAAAATCATAGTACTTATACAATGAGTAAAACCACCACAGCCATTCTAAGAAATATCTTCCATTAAATAAAACCACAAGATTTTATAACTCCTTTAAAATCGAATTAACTAATTAGACCACAATAGGAGACTGTCCTCATAGAATACCCATTGGAAGCTACTTTCTGGTAACATCTACATACCATGTCCTTCAAAAGTTCATTTCAAAACTATTAGTGAACAATAAAAACTTTCTTTACAAAATGTAATCCCCTGTCTTGCGTCCTTCGCAAGGATATCCCTAAACAAACCCAAAGTACTCGCAGTTCAAGCACGTGGGATAAAATTTGAAAACAACACCCCTGGTCTGCAGAGCACACCGCAGGTGGTCTTTTCTCTGGCAGGCTGTCCCTTTATTTTGGCGAGTGAAACTTGTAAATAAGCCATCATTACTTTCCTAGGGGGCACAGACAGGCTAAAATATTTGGCAGGATATCATTCCTTTTAACAAAGAGTGAGGGTGGGGGGAGGTAAAGCGGCCAAGCATCATCTATAGGGTCGGTTCCCCACTGTAAAGGTACATTTAAACGAATAATAATGCGTTGAACCTACTTTAACGAAGGATAACGTTCGCAACGCAATTCCTTGCAAGGAGATATATATGAGCTATGTAATAAAATTAAGGACGTAATGTGTGCGTTCCTCACAGAGTGCTACTTAAACTTTTATGTTTAAGAGCGCGGATTCGTTTATGCGTTTTGTTTTCCATTCTTTTTTAGTCCTACTGTGGCCAATGTTCATTTTAATATTGCCTTGCGGGAGTAGTAGCAGCCTTTCGGTGCGCGAACGAATGAGGGAGGGTGGAAAACCTAAACATCTTTACTTAATCTTTTATTGAATATCATAGCAATAAAATACAGACAAGCATTCACCGTTTCGACGACACAGAGGCAGATGCCTGTAACGCAAAGTAACATATTCTTGGAAATATTTTTCGTAAAGATGCCTGCGGTTGACGGGGGTGCTTCTGAGGAGCTATGGCGCTGGAAGCCATTAATATCGGCATAAATTAAGAACGGAAGTTCCTTGTCGTGGATTATGGTATTAAAGTCCCCATTTTTCCTCCCTCGTTGGGTGTGGGTAAACTTGAATTTCATATTTCTGTGGTTGCATCTTTTTGTTTTATTTAGGAGAGAAAAGGTGTCCTGCGAGTAATACCCGATCGGGGAAATATGCTTGATGGGGATTTAACAAGTTATTAAAAAGTCCTCGGAGCTACATTTAATTTGAGGTGGCTTAACGCATCTTTTTTCGGCTGAGTGGTAAGCAGCGAATAATTTCTTAATTAGGCGCGGATCAATATGAAGGTAGGTGCTGTGTCGGAATTCTTTGGGAGAAGTTTTGCATTTTTTTGAGTATCTTCTGTATGTGGGGGACGAAGATCTAATCAATTAAGATTAAGAGACATGTTGTCAAGTGAAAAGACAGCTAACAATGGATTTTTCTAGGGAGAATGTGAATGTGAGAATGTGAGGAGGTACAGGCATTTTGACTGGGGAAGATCTATAGACAGTACAGGGTAGGAGTCACATTCAATTTATTATATTTAAATGGTAGGTGAACCATTAACTTGGAAATTAATTCTTTTCTTGATTCACACGGTCTCAAAAAATTGTGGATACACATGTGTATCTGTGTAATCTTGTAGATTATGCAGGGCGGCCGTTTTAGGGAAAAGTTTTAGAGAAAATAAAGGTTAGTGAGAAAAGGAAGCAAAATTCTTTGGAATATACGTATACCATAAACTTGTTTTGTATAAGTATATGGCTCGGGAAAGTATAATATCAAATAGATTGGAATATTATTGTTATAATTCGTTCTTTTTTAGCATAAATTGAGTTTACAAGAATTGATTAGAGAAAAAAAAAAGAAAAACTGACGTGACCAGACTGCAATAAATTGATATTGCGATTACAAGGGATGCCAATGGACCAAATATTCCGTCTATAAGGCATGTAATTAAGACTCACAAACTCAGTTTTTGCGTAAAAATTAAGGCTTATTTGGTCTGTTCTTAGTGCCTTTTGGTTTGCGGGGTGGTTAAGATATTTATCGAGTTGAAGATGCTTGGACCCTGTTTGCACAATCATGATATTTGCATTCTGACGAACTGTGGTTGCCTTAATGCAAGATTGAACAGAAATACCAAAAAACTTGATAATGAAATAAATGCTACGTACAAAGTCCGAATAGCCAAAAAACTCCTGTTTTTGCAGTTCCGTATGGGATGGGTACGATTAACAGCATTTTAAAACCTCGTTTTCAAAATCTCGCATAACAAAATCTCGCATATTCAAAATCTCGCATATTCAAAATCTCGCGAATTCAAAATCTCGCAATACCAAAATCTCACAAACCGAAATCTCAAAAACTAGAATCTCGCATTGTAATAAAATATTTATTAATTCGCGGGCGCGAAATTTGATTACAATTCCAAACTCAAATAATTGCATTATTTTAAGTATGTACATAACACAAGATTATTGCTAATAAGAGAGAGAGAAGAATTAACAGTTTGTTGTCATGTACCTAAAGGAACACAGTTATTTATATTGCTAGCATTATAAGCACACAATAATCAGTTCCGCTACGGGTATGTTAACAACTGCCAGGCAGGCGCCTGGAGCTAAAGTTTATTTTCATGTATGCACTCACTTTCAAAATCTTATAAATTTCAAATTTCATCATGAAATAGGAGTAACTCCTAACTTTTGATAATGCGAGATTCTCCTGTATTTGCGAGATTTTTATCTTTCAGAGCGAGATTTTGATAATGCGAGATTTTGATAATTCGAGATTTTGAATATGCGAGATTTTGAATATGCGAGATTTTGATTATGTGAGATTTTGAATTTGCGGAATTTTGTTATTCGGGATTTATTTAAAAAATGCGAGATTTCGTTATTAGAGATTTTGGTTTGCGGTCAATCGTTCTGCTCCCGTTCTGTATTTTTTTCGTAATGCAAGGGCTTGCCTTTGGTGAGATTCCTTCTCCAAGCCTGAAGAACAAAATATTGATTTCTGATTAAAGCATTATTGGCGATCAAAACACCAAGCTCGAGTATTGGGAAGACCTAGAAAGCGTGCTGCAAAAATTTCCAATGGAAGAGTCACGCATTCTATACGGCGGCGGCGATCTAAATGGTCATGTGTGTGAAACTCGTGATTTCTTTAAAGAATCGTATGGATGGTATGGATATAAACCCTTGAAATCGCGTTAGCCTAACTCGCTATTGTCAACACATAAAAGTGGTAGAAATGCGTCGTAAATCAATTTCATCTTTAGTGATAGACATCGCTTCAGACATTTCATAAATTGGAAAGCTATTCCAGGTGAGACTCCCACAACGCAGCGTAGACTAATGGTAGCGAAATTTAAATTTGCAACAAACATAAAGAGTTCACGAAACAAGGAACCCAACAGCCAAGATTAAATGGCATAACCTGATGGTGGAATGGAAATTTACAGGAAATAATCTGCTGAAAATGAAAACTGCTTCAATTTCGGGCTTGGAAGAGTATCAAAAAATATACAAGAAAGACGTCAGGCGACATACTGTCATTGTGAGAACAAATGCCACGCAACACTTTATAGCCACCTCGACACGATTGTGATTCAAGCGGATATAGCCAAATAGATAAACATTGTGACAACGCAACAAAAGATACCTCACCTTCGAAATGCATTAAGGACAAAAACGACACTATGCTAGCGACAGGGAATATTTCAAAGAATAGCGAAGATTTTGAGATGCCAAATGTCCGAATATGCTTAAACTACATAGAAGAATGAAAAGAACACTTCTCGTACTCTAAAATGTATAAGATCAGTGCATCAAAATACTGGCAACTATTTCGAAAAATCAAGGTGGCTCATAGGGATCAAATCAACAACAGGCACGATACAAAAAACCCAAATATTCGTGGAGAAGCTTATGTTTAGGAAAAATGATCTCAACGTGATATCTATTTATCCAGAAAAGCATCTGATCGAGTCCCACGACGCACGACTAGTACGAAAGGTACCGCTCAGTGCAGTACTATTCGGTTAAGCACCTTTAACTTTCTTTGCGGGTCATTTAATCTTCTTCTCCAGACTACCATCGTTTGACTTATTTGCCACTTTGGTTTCTCATAAAATGCCAAATGGACAAATTGTCCATCTCCACCCGATTACATTGTTTGACAAAAATTAAAATTCCCATTGGCTGTCAAACGCTCTCAACGCTGACAAATGATTACACTATATGAAATACCTAGAGGTTTGATAATTTATCAAGCAGTGCAACCGTAGCTTTAGGAAACTCGAATTTGAAACGTAGCAGGATATTATATGTTGTTATATATGCCACCTACGCCGAGGAGAACCTCTGCTGCGTTGTCCCTTTGGGTTAGATTCGAAGATTCTGCGGGCCGGATCGTTGGTGTCTATCCGATCTGTATGTCCTAGCCATATCAAACCACCAATACGTATTTTTTTGACTAAGTCGATATCGCTATCCAGCTCGTATAGTTCGTTCATCATCGAAACTTCCCTTCCAAAACCCGTGAACGCAAACGGGATCGAATATTTTATGAAAAACTTTTATCTTGAAGCGACCAAGGATATCTTCAAATCCGCTTTCAATGAAGTCCATAATATGGCACCGTGAGTTAGGACTGGGATGATCAGAGTCTTACATAGAATCCCCTTAGATGTTCGAGATAGGGCCTTACTGTTGAATTGTCCATTATCCCAAAATCGTTCTTCGCTTGATTTCTGCGCTAGAATCTTCTCCAGAACTTATAGCAGAGCCAAGGTAAACAAAGTCTCTTACTACCTTGAAGTTGTAGCTGCTAACTGTAACGTTCTGTCCAATTCATCGGTTTTGATTATCTTTTCTTTTTGACAGCATGAACTAGGTTTTATTTGTCGCTAAACTCATTTTGGTCGCTTCTGCTTTAATGCTTGCAAACGCGCCGGTGACAGCCCACTGAGTTCTTCTAATTGTATCAATATCGTCGGCGTAAAGCAGTTGTTTGGGCTTTTGATAGATTGGGCCTCTGGTGATTGCTTGTGAGTTCCGCACAATCCATTCAAGTGCAATATTAAGGAAATCACAAACAGCGTGTCACCTTGACTACAACCTTTTTTGACATAAAATGTCTCGGTGAAGTCGTTACCAACCTTAATGGAGCAGCGTTCGTTCTCCATTGTCATCCTGCACAGATGCACAAGTTTGACAGGGATGTCAAAACTAGACATGATTCTATAGATGCTGTCATAGGCGGCCTTGAAATCGATAAAGAGATGATGAGTATCGATTTGGACTTCTTGAGTTTTCGAAGTGTGAAGATTTGATCAATGGTGGACTTTCCAGGCCAATTAGATTGTTAATAAAAAGTTTCAAGCATTCACACAATATCGCAGAAAAGATTTTCTATGCGATGATGAGGAGACTGATACCTCTATAATAGTCGCAGTTGAGGGAGGTCTCCTTTCTTGTGGACGAGAATGTTACCAAAGTGTACATTAAATATAGATATCCATTTAAAAACCGATGTGTTTTCAGAAGGACGAGTATAATCAAAAATGTCTAGCTTTTGTTTTACCAGGAGTTAAAAGAACCGAAGGACTTCACCACTGGGAGCCATTGTATCTGCTTATGGCCTATATCTGTCTGACCGTCATTAAATACATTTACCCACTATGGTCCCCTAGGTAGGGTATCAAAATTCTACACCACCCTCTTCCAGTCTTCTGCAATAAAATCGCTTATAATCAAATTGCTCCGTTTCCCAGTACCGACCATTATTAGAACAAAATTCTAAATATTCGCAGGCCCAAACTAATCACACCAAAACATTGAATAGAATCGTTGGCACGTGGACCAACGTGACTAGCATTGCCAAAAACCAAAACACTTGGTGACATTCTAAAATTTGCCCCTAAAGTAATTTTAAAAATGTATGTATCCGAACGAAAGCGTCATTAACCTGCTTTACTCGTGCCGTCATTTATCGGCAATAGTCTCAAGGTCATCATAACTTTTCACCATAAACGGCACTGCTTACCCTCTGCAATATTTTCCCTTAAAAAGTGTCAAATAAATTTATTGGCCTTCCACCAAGCACTGACCCTTTCCGTAAATTAAAAAAAAGGGGAAACCTGTCGGTCACTTTCTAGTAAGGGTTGGATGGAAAAAAAAACAGCCCCATCCCTGACAGCAATACCACCTCGATGAAAAGAGGAAATCCGGAGTTGGGACTGTGATTTACTTCCAAAACTTATGAATCCAAGTCGAGGTGTGGATGTGTAAATGTTATTTTGCTTTTGGTTTTTTCCTCATCATAAAAACACCCCTGACCCAGATTTTTCTACACTCCCTCACTCTAGTCTATCTCGGTATATAGAAATGAATTGACATGAAAGCAAAATGTTGGTGAGGAGATTGACGTTAAATGACATCCCACCGAACTCAAAGTCGACACCTGTTGAGAGCTGAAATTCAAACAGAGCACAACCCCGGTGAACAACTTGCGGTTACCATCGAACAAGGGTCACATGAGGGCGCCTATTTTGGGGTAAAATGTCTAGAAGAGGAAGTTAATTTTAGACACAAGCAATGAAAGGTTTATTCTTTATTTTTTCTCTCCTTTTTTATTCCAGGAATTTTTTTATTCTTACCATCGGATAGGAAAAGCTTAATTGGAAGCAACATTCCGAGCGACGGACGTCGCACAAAGGCGAGCAGAAGTTGACGTGACTTATTTGGCTGTTTGACTGGTTGACTACTTGGCCCCGATGGACGTGTGTGATTCTTGTGAATAATTGAAATCGTTTCGGTTGTCGCGCAAGTGTTGCATTAATTGGTTTTAATAATTAAGAATTTTCCTCTCAGTAATTTCGTTGCAATTTGCAACTTGTGACAGATATGATCATGCAGTCGTAATATTATATTTATGTCTACATGAGCTTGATATTAATTGGAGACTGATTATCGTATAGTCTTGGTTACAGATGTGTGATGTCGCTTTTGATGGTATAGCCTGGACACGCTGACATTTTGTTTCATTCAAAATATATGTTTCGGGTGTCAAAAAAACATAAAAAAGGAATAGAGTATCTTCTGCCCTTTGGCCGATATTAAAACGTCGGAAAACTGTAACAAATCTTAAGCTAGAAAGGTCACAACTAAGGACAGCTATAAGAATATTTTCTGTTCACTGTCTTTTAAGAAAGCGCGCAATGAGACTAGGACTGTCAAAGACAGATACTGTGACTTACGTGTAGTAGAGGGTATTGCATATACACATATCTTTATTATGTGAGTGTTTAAAAATTCGCGTTACCAGAAGGAAACACTAAGGCAGTTATTTTTTTAATTATCTAGTGGAGAGAGCTTCTATTAACCACATTGAAATACTGAAATTTTGCAGGAAAATTAAAGGTTTGCAAAGAATGGTCTTACATGGCGATGGTCCCATTACAGTGTCTAGTATTTTATGATATCTTTATAACCCTCCTAAACCTTATTTCATTTCATTTATTATCAACTTTGTATCTTTTACATTAGACTGTAACAATCTTTAAAAAAGTAAAAGTGTAGTTACAAAAAAAGCATTATTACATACGAATGAAGTTGATGATGCTAATTATTATATATTTAAATACTTATGTATGAAAAAAATAACAGTTAAACAAATTCATAAAACGATTTTAAATAAGTTTCAAGCTAATTTTAAAATTCCATCTATTAGCCAGATAAAGAAAGAGATATTCATCAAATCGATCATTATTGTGTAGCCTTCTAATGCTGAGGGGCAATGCATTCCAAAGGCGGACAGCATGAGGGAAAAACTGACGCTCAGTAATAAGGCATGAAAAATAACGTTGCAAAATTTATCCTAGCCTGGACTTCAGAACTCAAGTTTTCTAGATTCCTCCACAACTACCTGTTTTAGGCGATCTACTTCTTTGTCATATTTCCTTACATTGCATATAAAACCCCACAGCATACAGGTCATATTTTCTCTCTAGGTTTTTCATAATATTGACCGCATTGATCGAGTTTGTGCTGGGGCTCTATCATGTTAACTTTATTTCAAGGTCTTACAATCAACATATTTTTGCAACTTTCGGTGTCAAAAATTACTATTTAGGCTAGATAGGGATAGATTAGACACTTCAAGCTTCTTAACTTTTTTTTTTTCCGAGTGTAGGTGAAAAATCTTCCATAGACACTATGAGAATAGCAAGCGCGTGCTCATAATAGTGTCAGATTCTTACTGACTAAAAAAACACCAACCTTCGATATACACTTGTTAGATATCGCAACTAAGTACAAATTTATCAAGCAATTTTTCTATCACGAAATAAAAACGTTTGGCAGGTTACTTTCCACTGAAGGATCCTGCATATTCCACAATATAGACGCGGTTAATCATTATCTCGCCGAGTCGAAAGGTTTCGTCCTTTGTAGTCGGCGCAATAAATTGCTCTCATCCAAAATTTGTAGGACTGTATTGTTGACATGTCCGATTAGTCGATTTCTATGCTTTCTCGCGAAGCTTCTAGTTTCAGCTTCGATTGTCGGAATTCCGAGATCCCTATGGATATCGTCGTTTCTACTATATAACGGTGCTTGGACAATTTCTTTTAGCACTTTATTTTGAAAAGCTTGTAAAATATTTGCATTTGTTTTCTTGGTACAACCCCAAAGTTGTACACCGTAGGTCCACACCGGCTTTAGCACTTGCTTGTATAAAAGCAGTTTTTTCTCAGTACTGAGCTGGGAATGTTTTCCGAGTAACCAGTACATTTCTCTATATTTGATTTCGAGTTCTTTTCGTTTCACTTTCACGTGCGAATTCCATTTCAGCCTTGCGTCGAGTGTCATTCCCAGGTATTTGGCCTCGTTTGCAAAAGGTATTCGGGCCGAGTTTAGAAAAATTGGCAAGTCATTAGTTTTCTTGTAAGTGAATAGATTTAGATTGGTTGAGGGCAATCCGATAGTCCCTGGTCCATTAATTTACATTATTCAGTGCGTTTTGCAGTTTTGCAGTCGTTTTTTCGATTGTTTTACCTACTGCTAGGATAGCGGTGTCATCGGCAAACGTAGCAAGGATAGTGTCATCTTCGTTCGGTATATCACGAGTATATAGCAAATAGAGAAGCGGCCCATGAACGCTTCCTTGCGGTACGCCGGCCGACATTTCTTTGAGCTTAGAGTATTCGTTTCCATGTCTAACACGGAAGAGTCTATTACCGAGATATGATTCTAAACTATCGTATAAGCATACAGGGAGAACTTGTCGTAGTTTGCATTTCAAGCCATCATGCCACACCTTATCAAAGGCTTGCGAGATGTTAAGAAATGCGCTTGAGCAAATCTTTTTTTCTTCAAGTGCTTTCTCGATTACGTCAGTAATTCTATGCACCTGGTCAATCGTCGAATGCTTACTTCTGAACCCAAACTGGTGGTCAGGGATAAGATTATTTTCTTCTATAACCGGTTGGAGACGTCTTAATAATATCCTCTCGAAAATTTTCGATATGATTGGAAGAAGTGAAATTGGTCTATACGATTTTACTTCATTTACCATCATCATCATTTACCATTTACCATTATGACTTCCACAACTTTCCATTGGCTCGGCACGTGTTTTAATCTAAGTGCAGCATTTACAATATGGAGAAGCTTAATCGATGCTTTTCTAGGTAAAACTTTGAGACTTCCTCCGGTAATCAAATCATAACCAGGAGATTTCTTAGGGTTTAGATTCTCGATCTCATGTTTGAGTTCCCTAAGCGTTGTACTTGTGAGCGTTAAATCGTCAGATGGTAAATCCAGCCTATTGTGGTTGGCGTAAACCACTTGATCATCGTACGGTTTAAAGGTTTCTTCCAGGTGGCCCGCAAAGACGTCCGCTTATTCTTTATCTTCCCTTGCCCATTCATTTTGATTTAATTTGGTTGGCAGCGCGGGGCTTTGGGCCTTTTGGTGCCTTTTACAACTTTCCAAAGTGAATAATTGGAATCTTTTTTCGCTGTTAAACTTTCAAGGTATGAGCCTATTGCACAATGCTTAAAATCCTTAATAGTCTTCTTCAACAAATTGCACAGACGATTCAAGTGTGCTTTATGCTGCGGAGCACGACTCTGTTGCCATTTTTTACGAGCTTTTCTTTTTTCCTTGACCAATTCTTTTATTTCCGGAGGATATCGTAAACCGTATCTGACCGGCGTTTTCCTTGGATTGGGCGTATTATTCCAAGAGGTGAGCTGTACGATCTCAACGAAGCGATCAACTTCAACCTCAAGTACTTAGGGTGTCGTAAGTAGAACGCTTAGTTCAATATTATCTTCAATTTCGTTCCTAAAGCCTTCCCAGTTAGTTGTTCGACCAGTTAATCTCGCTGGCTCTAGGTTATAGACTAGTTTTTCGCTGATTGTTAAAATAACCGGGGACAGATGACAGATCAAAGCTCTCTTTAACTTTTATGTGGTTGGTAGATATTCTTTTCACAACGAAAAAATCGATCAGATCAGGTATTTTCGAAGTATCAGTTGGCCAGTAAGTCGGTTTACCCGTCGAATGGATATCACAACTGTACTCCATACCTGCCCCATAGAACATTCTACCTTTTTTTGAGCTGTATCTTGAGCCCCAGAACGTATGTTTCACATTAAAGTCGCCGCCGATGATAAAATTAGGTTTCAGCGATTCAAACAAGTTAGTAAAATCCGATTTTTCAAGCGCGGAACGCGGTGATCAGTAGATGAGATTTTAAGAGCACGCTGACTATTTTTAACTCGAATCGTGCACAGTTGCAAAGTTTCAAGCTCTATCTTTAGGTCTTTGGATTGTTCGATGCAGTCTTTCGTAAACAAGGATGATCCGCCTCTCGCTTTTCCCGAAGGGTGACAAGCGTGGTAATCATTATAGCCTTTTATTTTTAAATGCGATTCGTTTTTTAGAAATCAAGCAAATATCAATATCGTTTTCACGCATGAATATTTCCAATTCGTCGAGTTTTTGCAAAAGTATGCGTTTTCTGAGAATTATGTTCAAGCTTAACCAGCCTATCGAGAATAATTTTATTTATTTTGCTTTGTTCTTCAAATTTCTCAAGAATAACCGACAAAACATGAGAGACAGGGTCCGTCGAAATTTCAACGTTTTTTGGTTTTTCGGATGCCGTGGCCTGAGCGTAAGTCTACACTCCTGCTATCCGAGGGCCATTAGCTGGCGGCTTTTTCGATGTAAGCTTTTCAGTACAGTTTCTTTTAAGAACTGAGGTCGACGACTTTTCTGTTGTCACTCCTTCCCTCACCTTTTTGTGCTCTGAACCCGGTAGTTTTAGTTTAGCTAGTTTCTCCTGTGCACTCATACGCTTTGGCTTAGTTTGCAGCTTAGACTTCGCATTTAGGGGCTTAAGGAGCACATCTCTTCGTTTTTGCAACTCCTTAGCTACTTCACAGCCTCTATAATTTGCCGGGTGCTTTCCCTTACAAATAGCACATGTTGCAGAGGTTTGTTTATTTACTCCACAGACTTGGGAGAGGTGATTTCCGGCGCATTTCACACATCGCGGTTCTTTTTTGCAGCACATTTGTGAATGGCTAAATCCTTGGCAACGTTTGCACTGCGGAATCATCCTTAAATTTCTACGCATGGGCTCGATTTTGACCACGATATTTAGTATAGCTCTAATTCGGCAGATATCGTCGATATTATCCGATTTATCGAAGGTAAGCATAAAAAGCGGAAGTCTTTTTCTATTTCCGTTTGCTGCTTCTCCTTCTTGATGATATTAACTGCATCAAGAATTTTAAAGCCTTTGGCTTGAAGGTCAGTCATAACCACTTCTTTGGTGCATGAGGGGTGGAGTACCCTTGCAACGACACGATGTTGCCTTTCTGACGATGTGGGTTCTTAACTGTCCATTACTTGCCACGCTATCCAATTGGCACAATTGAAATCTCAGACCCAATAGTGGACCACTGCCAAAATAACGACTTGAGAAGTCATATTTATTCTTGCGCAGATCTGTATAGTAACTATGGCTTATCATGGTTAACTTTTTTCTTATCTAAAATTCTGGAGCTCAGATCGTAAATCATCACATAGGAAGCAGCAAGTGTTTCTTATGGCAAGGATGAAGAACAAGAGATGTCGTTAAGCATGGGCGCACAATTTGCCACTGGAAAATTTTAGAGAGTGTTGCGAGCCAAGAAAAAATGGCTCATTCATTGCCTTTCAATTTTGAATGAGATTATGCCTTCTTGATTGTCAGCTCTATAATCGTTTTCACTTCTGAGTACTGCAGAAATACTAACTTTCTACTTAGATGTAACATCTTCGACTTATCCTCAGCTCTTGCGATTAACTTAAACTTTTGTTCTGTATCACCTTGTGGGTCTTGGGGCCTCTACTACGCCTACGCACCATCGTATATGGTTTCTGGCAATGTGTCTCAGCTCCCTCCAACTTTTCTCCAATTGCCGTATCTCCTTCTCCACTGTTCTGCGCCATATTCTCCTCTGACCGCCAGGTCTTCTGCCATCCTGAGTTAAGGAGTTCAATTGCATAGCATGGTTCGCTATGGAACTGTTGTTCTTTCGGAACGTGTGACCAATCCACTGCCACTTCCGTCGTTGGATGGTTATGCCTATTGCTTCCTGACCTGTTCTCTCGTAAAGGTGTTCGTTAGAGATACGACTGGGCCAGAAAATTCTTAAGATATTGCTCAGGCAACTATGAACGAACGTTTGCAGCTTCCTGGTGATAGTAGTGGTTACTCTCCACGTGCTCCAAGCATACAATAACACGGATTCAACATTAGAGCGGAACAGTCTTATCTTAGTGTTCAAACTGATTGCATTGCTTCGCCATATTTTGGACAACATCCCGAACGCGGATTTTGCTTTGCGGTCCTGTTGGCTATATCCAGTTCGGTTTCATCATCGGTCGGGACAATACTCCCAAGATACTGGAAATCCTCTACTCTCTACCGGTTGTCCCGCAATGCATATTTGAGCAGATGAGTTTGTTCCAAGGCTGATAATTTTAGTTTTTGCCGTATTCATTTTCAGCCCGACGACGCCTACCTACCTCTGCACATCTGCTGACATTTGGTGGAGGTCCATACTTCATTCTGTGAGAGAGTAAGTGTTACGAAAGCAAATTAAAAGTTAGAAAATGAACACCTCTGCTAACTTCTTAAGTAGTTTAACAAAACTTTATAGTTATCAAAAAATAGAACACATTAAAAAGTTAAAGGACAAGTTAAAGAAAAGCAACTAAAAAGTCAAAGCGACAGCTCCGGCACCTCAAATCAAAGTACTCGCGATGATATCATCTTGTTTTCCTCCTCTTGAAAACCTAGAATCGTTTCGGAAATGGGAAAGATAGGATATTAAAGAAAAGGGTGTGTTGAAAAAGAATAAGTAAACGAAATAAGCGTGTTCAAACCGCATCATGTATACTTTGTTGCATCGTCCGCTATAGGATTACTTTTCGTAACAGTAAGCATACATCGTCAGCGTTGTCAAGATGTTTCAGTTGGGATGTAAGAATTCCTCCATTTCCCGTCGACAAAGCTGCACGAAGCACATCGCTAATCAACAATAGGAATAGTATTGGTGAAACAATACAACCTTACTCTTCCCCACGTTGGATCTCAAATTCCTCAGACAACGTTCCTCTGTGTAGAACGTGCCGTTTGGAGCCTTCATATATAGCTTTGATAATAGCAAATAATTTATCGCGAATACCTCTCCTGCGTAAGGCACGCCAAATAAACTCCCGGAAGCCTACTTGTTTGACATCGAGTGTGTCTTCGAGATGTTGATTGATTCGCTCCAGGGTGATTTTAGCTATTATCTTAGCTACAGCAGACAGCACGCAGATACCCCTCCAGTTTCCGCACTCCATTAGGAAGCTTGACGATCTTTCCCTTTTGCCACTCGTTAGGAAAGCCCTCAGCTTCCCAAGCTTTCTCTATAAGTGGAAGCAGAAGCTCAGCCGATGTTGTTGGCGCTGCTCGTAAGAGCTCTGCTGGAATACCGTCAAGTCCTACCGCCTTCTTGGTTTTGGATGCTTTGATCGCGATAGTAATATCATCATTACTGGGAGTCGTGGTGCGTATTCGGGCATTTCTCATTTCTGTTACCTCAGTCTGATTTGGGAGCATATCGCTAGCGAATACGCGGTTCAAAACCGTAGCAAAAGGCTCCTTCTATCTCTTGAGCTGGTCCTCATCCAAAAAGAGCAAGAAGCCGTCTAGGCTTTTCACTGTGTGTTGGCTTTAGCTGCGACCACCTTTTAGCTTTTTTTAGCGCGTTGATGTAGTTGCGCTTGTCACGTCACACGCTATGCTGAACTTCTCTCATCTTCATGCGATATACGGACTCTAGCTCGCTTCTCACTGCTGCTGGAGTTGATGCGATGCGAACTTTCGGCTATTTTCGTTGGACCATCCGTCTTCAGGTATCCTCGGAAACCCACGCCCTATGTTATCACTGCGATCGACCGAAAATTCTTTCAGCACCAGATGTATAAACATTTTTCACAGCACACCAATGGTCTTTTATGGTTGCAGGCAGTGAGCTGCTGATTACTGCCACACCTTGCGAAAGGTGCTCCCTTAATTGTTAACGCACTAAGAGATCACAAAATTTATCGATGTTGAACCTGGGCATTCTTGTGTTGTCGTGGGATCTTCGAACTGCAGCATTCCGTAGTTGGAGAGTAGCTATCGTAACATGGTGATCTCGTACTATCCTCACATTTTCCCTCGCTTATTTCAGACATCCAGGAGACTACTTCTAAAGCGGCGGCTGATGGCAAAATGGTCAATTTGGTTGGAGGTTGCCTGTCGCTGGAAACCCAGATGACTTTGCGGAAGGTCTTGTGCCCAAGCATGGTCCCACTTATCACAAGGCGGTTGGAATTGCAGAAATCTACAAACCTTTTGCCGTTGTCAATGCGGTTGCCCTTTGTTGTCGTCGCCTATGTTGGCTTTCAAATCCCCCACCACTATAACAATGTCTCCATTTGGTGTTGTGTTGAAAACGGCACTTAAGAGATTGTAGAAGCTCTCCCTTTCGTCCTCAGACAAGCCATTCATTGGGGCATAACTGGCCGGAATCTGGCCGTCATAATCCTATCACCATGAGGCTGTCAGGAAGGCAACCAATGAAGGAATCTGCCATTGTAAGGACCTTTGCTTCTCGAGTCGAGGAGCGTCTTTAGATTTCAGTCACCTATCTTTGACCGGATGCAATAGCAAAAAGTCGTCAACATGTAATCATTCCCTATCCGAGGCATAGTGTCAGTTTCTGTAGCGGTTGCTTTTCGGTAGTGCAGGTTGCTGGCCCACGTTATCTAGTCTAGAGTCAAGTCCCTAGCCACCCCGCACTTACAATTTTAGCCTACACGTATAAGGGTTTATACGTATAGTTGCCCGGGGACCACCACTAAGAGGTAATGCAAGCACTTCATCACGAACTTGATTGTTGCGCTACTGGGCCAAGCCAAGTTTTGAGCAGCCAGTAGTTTCCCTATCAAGTCGCAATGCAGATCTCCAGAACTACCCATAAAATAAACCGGAACTTATTTTAAAATTCTGGAGGCATCCAATTTTGACGTTTACAAGTTCGCCAAGGTTAACGATAAAGTTGGCTCCGAGATGTGCTTTTCTTCGATTAAAGAGGTCCGGACATGTGCACAGGAGATGAGGGATTGCCTCCGCTTCCTCTTTGTCCAGAGAGCTTCTGCAAAATTCATTTCAAAGGTGGCATTTCCTTTAAACAGTTGGATCATTTGAGATCCAGTTAAGGCCATTTCCCCAGTGATGTGGCGTGCGTTCAGTTTGAGTAACAGTTTACATTTAGCGAGAGGTATGTCGAGATTCCCTTCTCTGATAGAAACGATAAAGTTGTGTAATGCTTGGTGTTTTTCGTCTTTGTATAAAAGTAGAATTTTTGTGCCATGAGGAATTCTGTACCCGTTCAAGTGAGTTTAGCCCCTAATATAGAACAACTGGTTCATGTTTGTATTAAAAAGACTTATTCACCTTTATACAGTTTAGACTTAGTTAACTTTGATTAATTTGCAGACGGTTGTAAATTCTTCGAGAGTGCGCTGAAGCTACTACAGAACACTCTAGACTTTGCCTCAAGGAATTAGATGATACTTCTTCTTCCTTTTATCAGCGAGGTTATGATCCGAAAACAAGGGATCACAACCCTCCCACTTCACCGCATTTCTACTGATCCGCATGTGGGGTTCGCCTATTTGACCTCAGAAAATATCGGCAGGCCTGCCGATTTTGGATCACTCGGTTACTGAGGCCAATGAAATGCCGATGTCGTCGCATTTGTCTGATCCAGGCGTTTATAGGCCTGCCTTTCCTACATCGCGATGTCTTTGGAACGTGCATAGATATTGCCTTTTTTACAGGGTTCAAATGATCTCTTCTTTGAACGTGGCAATACCAGCTAAGCCGGTCGCGCTCTAATTTTCGTACGATGGTTTCCTTGATGTGAAAGCTTCCACGGATCTTCGAACTTCTTATTCGATCAAGCTTGGTCACTCCTGCTGTCATGCGAAGCATCTTCATCTCAGCTGCCGTTAATTTACTCCCATACTTTTTGTACATCGTCCAACATTGTGAACCGTATGTGAGCGCTGGACGTACAACTGCGGTGTAGAGCCTTCCTTTCAACTTAGGGGGCATTTTTCTGTCACAGAAGATAGCGGAATTTTCTCGCCACTTCATCCACCCTACGCTTACACGATGATTGATGTCGTCATCACAAGTTGCTTTGCTATTGATCATAGATCCCAGATATTTGAACTTTTCGCACTTGGGAAGCACTGCTCCATTCAAATAAATGTCTGGAATAGGCCTGAGTGGATCAGAGAACGGGCAGCACAAGTACTCTGTCTTTTTGAACTAATGCGATACCCATTTCCCTCCAAAACGTCCACCCACACATCAAGTGCTCGTTGCAGGGATGTAGGATCCTCACTTATGATGGCTCCATCGTCAGCAAAGAATAACTGATGTACCTTGGGGTCCATCACTTTACCTTCAAGCAGATAATCAAGGACTGTAATAAAGAGCAAAGGACTTAAAACGCTTCCCTGGTGCACCCCGACTTTGATTCGGAACTCTTCGGTTACTCCAGCGGGGCATCTTACTTTTGTCTTTGCTCCTTCGTACATGTCCATAATCATCTGTACATAGGTTTCTGGAACCCCTCGATGTCTTAGCGCCACCCATATCAGATCTCGTGGTTGTCTGTCGAATGCCTTTTCAAAGTCAACCAATACAATATGCAAATCCCTTAAGGAATCACGATGTTTTTTCATTATGATCCTTATACTTTGGATTGCATCTGTGGTTGATTTACCCGAGACAAACCCGCACTGATCATCAGATAGCCGTATTATTTTTCGCAGTCGGCCACCTAATACCCGCTCAACGATTTTCATGGTGTGTGACATCAGCTTGATCGAACGGTAGTTATCACAGTTTCGCGTATCACCCTTCCCTTTGTATACAGGGAGAAGGTAACTTTCCCTCCATTCATTCGGCATTGGATCACCTCTCACGAATTTGGAGATGAGAATTCTGAGCCATCTGAACCCGATGTCTCCCATCTTTTTCCAGAACTCAGAGGGTATCTCGTCTGGCCCAACCGCTTTTCGTTTTTTGGAGTATTTGACCGCCTCACTAACTTCTTCGACTGTAATGTCGGGTATTTGTTCACAGTTAGGGGTGGCTCTTGGAAAGTATAGCCGGAGAAACTGTTCATTCAAAAGCTCTTCACAATACTGCCGCCACCTCTGCAGAATTTTGTCGTCATCCACAAGAAGCTGGCCATGAGCATTGCTAATGAACTTTGGCGAACGAATCTCCTGAGCATTGTTCCTTCTTTGGGCGGCTATTTTGAAGATAGTGGCACTCTTGGTCTCATATTGTGTCTTCGCAGCTCCTGGATAGCCTGGTTTACATCAGCAACCGGGGAAAATATTTTATCCAGCTCCCGATACAGGCCCTCCGTACTCTCTGCTTGAAGCTGAGCGCACTTCTTCTTCGCTTTTTTCTTGCAGCATCTGTATTCCATTTCGAGGCGAGCTTTTTCGTCACTATTATTAGAGGGGCACTTTGACCAAGCTTTGAAAGCCGCTTTCTTCTCATTTATCACTTTCTTAGCTTCATCACTCCACTACCATGTTTCTTTGGCGTGTTGATGGTGGCCTTTTGAAGCTCCTAGCAGTGATTTGGCCTTCTTTAAGCAAGTTCGCTGTAGGGAATCCCACATATTTTGTGCTCTGCACTCTTCATCCTCAGCTCCGTTGATGGTGTGAGAGAGGTAATTTTTCATTACGAAAACAAAAGCATCGCCTTTTTCTTTGTCCAGATTGTACCACTTGATTTTCTCACAGACCCCTGTTTGTTTGCTTTTCTTTGGTGTTTTCATAAATATTTCTGTTAGCAGGAGACGGTGTTGACGAGCGATTGCCTCTCCCAGGATCACTTTGCAATCTTTTACCCGAGGCTTCATGAAACTGGCTACCAAATGGTAGTCAATCTGAGTTTCATCTCCACCACTGCTGTAAGTGATCAGGTGTCGGCTTTGTTTGATGAACATGGTATTTAACACGATAAGACCGTGTGATTTGCACATGCTTAGGATGTCTTCACCAGGAAGGTTCCTGGTGCCATATCCTAGTCCTCCATGGCAGTCTTCATAGTCTTCGTTTGATTTCCCGACATGTCCATTCAAATCTCCTCCCACAAACAGAAATTCTTCCTTTGGGATGTTCTTAAGGAGATTGTGGAAATCTAGCCAAAATGCATCCTTATCTATCTGATTGCACGCATTGTGGGGAGCATAGGCACTGACAATATTCCACACCTCTCCTTGTATTACTAGTTTGAGAGACATCAAACGGTCGCTGGACTTCGAAATGCTCAAGACGTTTCCAAGTAGCTCTGCCGCAAGGATGATACCGATTCCGTTCCTAGCCTTTTCCGTTCCGTAGTAGAACATCTTATAATCTTTTGTCCTAACGTCCAAGAAACGCGCCCGATTCCCGGTGTTTTTCCATTTCGTCTCTTGGACACACAAGATGTCCACCCGCCTTCTATTCATCATCTCTTCCAGCTCGTAACTTCGACCGGTCATGCTTCCAACGTTCCAATTCGCGACCCTTAAATTGCGTCCAAACTGTTTCATTATGTTGCTAGCCCCCGGAATCCGTATAGCTCTGACCCGAACATTTCTGCTCGGTCCAGGATCAGTACCATGCACAGCAGTGGTAGTGCCTGGCGGGGTAGTGCCTTTCCTTTTTGCAAGTATTATCATAATGATACAGTTTTGCAATACAATTTTTGCACCATATTGCGATGGTGTTTGTTGTTTGACACGTGCATGCTCCTGTTTTAGTATTGTTTGATCTTTCTTTTATGACACCGGTGATCTCCAGTCGTGTCAACCCACGGACTCGCATGCACACTTGTGGGAGGGTTTTTATGGTAGTATATGTGTCGCTAGGCTCACTTGGGTGTTATATTGCCTAGATCTGATTTGTCCCCTTAGTCGCCTTTTACGACAAGCGCTAGTTGTTGGGGGGCGCTGCAGTGATATTCTTAACCCGTCCCTGCACGGGACAAGGAATTAGATGATACGTCTTCTCCAAATCCACCAAAAATGAAATCATCCATTGCAAGAATTGTTAGAAATTTATCACAAGTCACAAAAAGAAATCCAGAGTCAAGGGTCAAATTTCTCCAAGAAATATGGGCTACTTTTTCTGATTTGATTTCTGTATGATTCTCGCCCTGGAAAATAAAACCATTAGTGAGAAACAATGCCAAATAATTTGGACTATCATGTCTGCCACAGCTTTATAACATACATACGACACGAACACTTGCAGGGTGACGCTACACTCATGCTATGCAACCAAGTCCATTAGTTGCCTGGCATCAATCCAACCATTATAGTAATCGCCCGTTTAAATTTATAATCTGATAATTTTCTGCCGTCCAATAAAACACTCTTCAAAATGATTATTTTCAATTTGAATTATATACAACTTCATATAGTTTTTTTTTATTTTATTTTTATTTTCAGGACAAAGAAAATCCAATGCCTTCCTAGATGTTCCATCGATGAATATGTATCACCTACAAGTGAGTGATGGTGACGATGATGACGTAGATAGACTTCGAACATTTAGCTCATCAAAAGGAGGTGAGTTACACTATAGTGCCACTCTTATATCAATGAAAGGCTCTTAATGTCACCAACTCGAGCAACTTCAAAGTGCTTTCTGTTTTAATAGCCCCGTCACAACAACAAAATTAAAAATTTGTATTCTCTATATTAGTTTAATTTCAAAAACACGTGTCACGTTCAATTTATCTCGAAATACCTCAGCTAAATCAATTTAAACTTCGTGTCTCGGAAATCAATTAATTTTGAAAGCAAAACTATTATAGCTCCCCTAATCCATGTGATAATCTTTCATTAAAATGGCATTTAGACTTCATTTAACAATAATACCATCGGCGAGGACCTTCAAAGTAATTTCGAAAAATTTAACACACACACAGGAAACAGGAAGCAAGCTAGCCCGAAATTTATTCACTATGAAATTATTGGTTGTGACCAGAATTGATGGTTTATTCTCGGTCGATGTCCCTGTTGATAGGGATCATGCACAAGCAAAGACACACACAAATGGAAATCGTATTTCCTTAATAGATTTTCAGAAGAATTCCCCACATCGTTAGCAACCGGAAACGCACTCACGATTGTATACATTTAGATTCATCCAAAAATCAAGAAGAAGAATGCCCCAGATGAAGGATATCAATTTCAACGACGAATTCGCTTGAAATCCTTTAAATGGAATTTTCCTTTGGATATACTATGTCCTTCCATTCATGTGATGAATTTAAGAAAAAAAAAAAAAAAAAAAGGGATCACATCCGGTACATCATGCGCAATATTTATTTAGGGATGAGCTCCGCTTAGGGTATGAATTAATGAATACAATAAAATGTTGACTCCTGACGAGGGAATTGGAAAAAGCCGACCGAGGATGTTGACATGATAACGTATTGTTTGTGTATCTTATCATATTTTGTGTTGGAAAAAAAGAAATTTACAAATAAGCGATGGACGTTTTGTTTTACGACTCGTGATTAATAACAACTGTTGACCCAAAAATCCATATAACCGTAGAACAATGGCGTACAGCGGGAAAGGTATGCTTATGAAAGTTAAATAATTTATTTACGCAATATGGGAATTATTTGCTAGGTTATATGGTTATATTTATTTAAGAAAAGTTGTGGAAGAAAGGAACTTAAGGAACAGCCTACAGGGAAGTTGTGATCCGCCTGAAATAAATCCTATGACACCCTATTCATTTATCAATGAACCTACTAATAAGTGGACTTTGCTAAATTTTTAGAAAATACATATCTGTTCATTTTTTTTTCTTTCTTTAAGAAAACACCGTTCAAAAGCATGTTTTGAAGAGAAAATCAATCCCTAGAAAATTTTTCACATTTTCTAGTAAAAATATTAGAAAATGGAGGATTTTTCTAAAAAAGGAGGCGTACCTGTGGGCGGATTGACATTGACAGTGAATGCTATATGCATATGTATATTCATACGAAAGATAAACACCCTTATGTCGTGTACTCTAAGGCTGAGTTAGAATGGATGGCTTGATGGATGTTTTTCTTAAGTGCGCCAATTATTTGCGGATCGTTCGAGTAAAAGCAATCTTTGAAAGTTCCCTATAAAAAAATCAAATCAAAGCTGCACGATTACCAAGATACGTCTCCAAAACTTAGAGTACAATCTATACTACGGAGTCGGTGCGGGTACCTTTCCTGAATCCTTGAACATCTTAAAATCACATAGAATTTCTGACTAGTATTTTTTATGCGGAAATTATTTCTAACCCCGAAGCCTGTCATCGGATCAAACTACACACAAATATAAGCAAAATATCGCCATATTCATTGATCGTCAAGCTGCAATCAAAGCCATTGCCTCGGCTACAATATCCTCCGAAGTGGCACTAGAATGCCGAAGTGAGCTATCCTCACTATATGGGCAATTCAAGCTAAGCCTAATTTGGGTTCTAGGCCGCAATAACGTTTATAGAAACGAGCATGCTGACGGCTGGCCAGGCAAAGCTCAGCCATCCACTGTTCATGTGCAGAATAAGTTCGCATTTCACTAGGAGCAGTCAAGGCAAAAATCTCCTCAAACTTTCCAACTTCAGATGGACAAGGCTGACAAACTGCGTCATATGGCCAAACTACTTACTTACTTACTTAGGTGGCGGTACAGTTCGGGGTGAACCTGGACCTCAACCGACAAATCTCTCCACTTAGTTCGGTCTTTAGTTAATTGCCTCCAGTTGCGCACTCCAAGTTGGTCGAGGTCCCCTAGAACTTGTGCGTGACACCTACGGCGAGGAGGTCCACTACTGCGTCGTCCCTCGGGTTAGATTCGAAGACTCTACGGGCCGGTGTCCATTCGCTCTACAAGTTCTAGCCATCTCAGACGTCCAATACGGAGTTTTTAGACTAGGTCAATGTCGCTGTACAGCTCGTATAGTTCGTGATTGAATCTTCTCCTCCAAAACCTATCAACGCAAACGGGACCGAAAATCTTACGAAGAATTTTTCTCTCAAAGCGACCAAGGATATCTTCATCCTCTTTTAATAAAGTCCATGTTTCAGCGCCGTAAAGCAGGACTGGGATGATCAGGGTCTTATACAGAGTCTCCTTAGTTGTTCGTGATAGGGCTTTACTGTTGAATTGCCTTATATGCCCAAAAAAACAGCGATTGGCCAAAGTTATTCTTCGCTTGATTTCTGCGCTGATGTTGTTTTTCGAGTTTATAGCAGAGCCAAGGTAGACAAAGTCCTTTACTACCTGAAAGTTATAGCTGTCCATTGTGATGTTCTGTCCAATTCGTCGGTGTTGGTTTTGCCTTCTTGGTTAACTTGGTTGGAAGATCAGGACATCCAAAATACTGGATGGAGGCATGCTTTGCGTCGATCGCAATATGATCACCTTGGTTGATCGTTACATGATCATTGGACCGCCATGTCTGCTTATGAATATTGATATGAGGAAACCATGTGCTTGCTATGGTGACATTTCGCTCCACAGCGAAATCAATTAGCCTTAGTCCGTTATCAGACGTGGTGTCGTGTGGCCTATGCTTACCAACTGCTCTACAAGAGACTCTTTTCCTCTTTTGGCGTTAAAATCACCCAATACGATTTTAACGTCGTATTTAGGACATTGCTCGTATGCTTTATTGAGATGCTCGTAGAAACACTATTTGGCGGTAGGGTCATTTTCTCTTGTGGGGGCATATTAGGCTTATGTTAGCGAATTAAGCTTTGATCCGGATAATCATAATACGCTCGCTAACGTGTCGGAAGCTTAAGACTTCTTGCCTAAGTCTTCCGCGTATGACAAATCCGCATCCGAATAAGCGTTGCCTGTTGCCTTTGGAGCAATCACCATAGTAGATGTCACCGTTTTTCATCCTCTTTTTGCCCGGCTCATCCCATCGCACTTCCTGGATGACGGTAATATCTGCTTTACAGCAGTCTAGGGCCTCTGCTAGTTGTTCGGCTGCACGGGGTCTGTAAAGGGACAGAATATTTCACGTACAGATCCGAAGGTCGTTATCCTTATTTCGTTTGCTGGGTTCTGTCATTAGTTGGGTCATCCTTATCCGAGGCTTTGGTTGTTTCGGAACAATAGGTTTCTTACGTGGTAGGGAAGTTACCCCGACGGCACAACCCCCAACCTGGAGGGGCAGTTCTTTAATTATTCCCCTAGGACGAGGGGCCGGGTACACCGGAGTCAGTAGTCCACTACGGGAGTAGGAGCGCTATCGTTGGCCCATTGAGGGCTCCTCCGCCACCATCTCTATTCCAATGTCCTGACCAACATTGCAAATTCATTATTGACCTGTGATCCGAATACGTCGAAGCAGCTCACGCAAGGTCTAGGGAACAGGAAGAACTGCTCTAGTGAGAAAGCACTCTCCCGCACAAAAGCAATTCTTTCGTCTCTAAGCACCGGATGACCACACGAATTACTTTTGTTATCCACAAGCATGCCAGTTCCAGAGACTTTACTTATGAATTAGCCTTTACCAGCGGCTGAAGAGACTTCATTTTGGTCAAAAATTATTTTACAATTTCTGCAACACCCGAGTCACGAGTCGTAAAACACACAGCACTCACTTTTGAAATAAATTTTCAACCCGTTGGAAAGATAACTGAGGATTTACTCACCTACTGCCTCTCTCTTTAGCTTTTCTCATCACACCCCCGTGTGGCTTTGATAGGGTCAGAACTATGGCATGGAAATCCCGCCTGGAGTACATACATGTGAGTATTGCTCATTTCGTCGGCATACATAGTTACCACATGCGTCACTACCAACATCCATGGAGAATTCTGCCACCACCCTAGCTCACAAAGTAAAACCCCTGGCTTAGAGGGTATATTTAATAGCGCTACGAATGACGATGTACCTATCTAGATGAATGACAGGGACTGTGTTCAGTTCAGATAGATACATTAAACAACTGGAAAAACTTACGAAAGAAAGTCAACTGCACAGTCAAACCGATTTATGTTCTTACAGAACAAAGATCGATGTCTCTTTCACATAGAGGCTGCCGACTAAAGGAATAAGAATACCTAGCTGATCGAGGCATATTCAAAAACATTCACTGAAAAAAGCTCAAAAATAACTCCAACATGGCAAATATTACACGGCGAAATTTTTTTCCTGCAATTCGACATTCCCGAATGACTGCTGGGATACGTATGTCAAACGCGTTCAGCGGCCACAGAATATCCAGAGGGAGCTTCCTGGAAATTCGAAGGTGATTAAAAATGCAGAATGTATGCTTCTGGACACTCATTTTCATAGACGCCCTTGAAGAATATAGAAAGCTGCGCGATGGGTGAGAATTCGACATATTTGACGAGAGATAGCACAACGACTTCAGGAACTGTCTTCCTCTGAATACCCCGGGAAGTGATACCTCGTCTTGTAGTAAATCTTATGGGCCGTTCGGTGATATGAATGGTGGAAGCAAGACTAGTACCTAGGAAAAGGAAATAAAGAAAACAAACTGCATACGATAATGGTTAAGCATTTTTTTCCGAAATTCTTCCAGGGTTGAAGAGGGACAGTACAGCGAGTCTACTGTTATCATGAGCGGAGTTTTCAGTAATAATTGATGAGCGTAAGAAGCACATGTATGGTGGAAGGAGGTCTCTCAGTTTTACAGCGAATGAAAAATTGCTGGTAGCAGTATAAAATTATTTTTTTATGAATACATTGCGGGTGACAGGAATAGAGGGATAAAGAAGCATGGAATATTTCACGTGCATATCAACAAAGTACTACAATCAACGAAACAACATACAAAAATGTATGTAACCTCTCGGAAACCAATAAATAAAAGATTACAGTTTACAACTAGTTGTTTCATTCGTTTTTCTGCCGACTTGTTAAAGATCATTGCTGTCCTGCCATTGTTATGCCTCTTTTTCTTCGGAAAATATTTCTTCTTGTTTCAGGGACGGTGCATCCAAAATACGCCGCTGCCCCTAGTTTGGAGTAACGAATGTGAATTCATCCCCTACCTCGTGTCCAAAGTACAATGTAGCCATCGACTTTATTTTATTTTTCCCCTGAGACTTTGTTTCAATTTTCATTATTTTGTATTCAGTCCCTTCAGGTACATATATATTCGAAGCACGCAACCCAACAAATCCTCGGACAGTCACTGAATTTTATTTATAAATATAAACGTGCACATGAGAACTCTATACATCAATTTGATTTACCCAAAATACTGACAGGTCATCAAACAAAGTATTAATTCCGTGAATAATTTATTCTCTATTCGTTTTACCTACAAAATCAACAATAAAAAAAAAGTTTCATTTCAAATTGTTTGGCAAGGAAAATCATTTCGAACAGATCTGTGAAGTTAAATATAGAAATTGCATCTTAAACTAAATAGAATCATAGAAAATCCCAATTATTCTTTCTCGTATTCTATTCAAATCTGTAGAGATATCGAACGGAAAACTTTTCTAGTGACAAATGGTTGCACAAACAACAGTACTACTCAGGCGTATACGTAACATTTGGCTTTCATGGAATTTTTTAACGAAAAATTTAGTAACAAAAACGACGAGGAGACATATTTCGGTTTTGTTTACGTGAAAGGACTATTGTGTTCGGCGTGATCTTGGTCGTGTTTATGGTTCGTGTTGCCATTCGTCAAGACTGTTTATCATTTCATTCAGTTTGGCCTGTGGTTTGCGCTCTTTAATCTGACAGCTGAATTTGTATCTTTATTTTTGCACGACATACACACAAAGTGTGTTGTTGATTTTCATGGTACAGCACAGAAAATACATAACTTTGCGGGCAAAGAAAATCATTTTTCATTTCACAAAATATTGGAGGTTATTGTTTTATTAAATGCCAGAGTTTATTCAATTTTGTAAGTGCATTCATTTTTTTTTTTTTAACAACAAAATTTGGTTTATATTATTATTTTGAGTGCTCTATAATGGGGTGAGACCTTGATGTTGTTGCGTTTATTTTTGGGATACAATATTGATGTAATACGCTTGAAAGGAAAACAAGCGCACGATATTTGGAAATAATAAGAATTCGGGGAAAAGCTTAGTTAGTAGTAAGGACTTCTTGAATCGAAGTATTTGAAATAAATTACTTGGCGTTATTTAATGCATGTTTTTTCAGTAGCTTTTTCTTCAAACAAACTTGAATTTATGATATATGTTTTGTTGTAATAGTTTTAGCATTTTTAGTCTAAGGTAGTACTATACCAAATCTGTGCAAATTCTCCAACATAGTCTTAAGATAAATAATGTAGATATCTTTATCGCTACAATAAATCAAAGGAAATTGCTTGGATAATAGGTATTGTAAGTAGAAACCGTACTTGGAATAACATCTTTTTTTTTAAATTGCATAATTAAACACGTGTACATATACACACATTCTCAATGCCTCTAATGCCTAATGAGGGTCGTGGGGATAGGATGCTCAGTTAGGCTTTCCATCCTTCTCGATCCTACGCCATTGACTCCAACTCATCAGGGGGAATTCCTAGGCGGCTCCAGGAGAGCTGCCGGACTTGATCCATCCATATACTTCTAGGCCTACCAGAGGGTCGCCTACCTGATGGCACGTCTTGGAAGCCGGTCTGTGGGCATACGCACTACATGACCAAACCATCGAAGCATAGATCGTTCCGTTCGGAGAAGTAGCTGCTCAACATTGAGTGCCTCGTCTACTCTGGTATTGCGCACTCGATCTCTACTATTTATTCCAGCAACATTGCGAAGGAACCTCATTTCGCCAGCTTGTATCCGCGATCTTATTCTTTCGGTCACTACCAAAATTTCATGACTATAGGTGAGAATTGGAACATACACCGAGTTAAAAACCGATAACTTAGCTTGAACACTAAGTTCGGCCGTCCTTACAACAGATTGACCTAGCTCTCTCAAAATTGATCCAGCCTAGCCAATTCTACAGGATAACTCGGCATTACTCTTCCTATCACTCGTGAATAAGATCCCGAGGTACCTAAACTTATGCACCTGCTTCAGTGGAACTCCACTAACATGCAGAGTACACTGAATTGGCATTCTAGAAACGACCATTATTTCTGATTTGTTTCCGTTTACCTTCATTTCAGCATCATCACAAACGGTTGTGATGTCCCCAATGTCCTGGCAACTTTATTCATCCATGCCTCCATGAAAGATTTATTATGTGCTTCGTGCTAAAGTCTGTAAAGCGGAGACTGAGCAATTGGCTTATTACAGATTCACCGCCTAGCTTTTTCTTGCCAATTGATTAGTCTTCTTATTTTCTAGTATAGCCTTATGTATAGTGACAAGTAGAAGTAAGAAATAGGTATTAAAAATACAAATATTTGGCGCAACAGCTCTTTAAAGGGGCCAGGGCCTAGCTTCTCGCAACCACTCATGTTGTGTGCGTTATATTTTTCACACGGCGATTTGAGAAGCTTTTCATGACAATAATACTCTCGGATGTTTGTCAGACGCTCGCGAGAGGTGGGACCGTGAAAAATTTTTTTGGTGTTTTCTGGGATTCGAACTTGGAACCTCATGCGTAGTGATCCGACACACTAACCACTTACGCCACGGCGCCCCAGAATAAGATATTGTTATCCATAATATTAGCTCAAAAATATACCCAGGGAACTTTTGAGTGAGGACGGGAAATTGAAAGAGTATATTGTTGTATTGTTGCGAAATGAACAAGCGGTGGAGTATCGTGCTTAAGCGATAGAGATATAAACGGCTACAGCCAAGGTCGTGTTAGCTTTAATTTTATATGCTGCAGCTTATACTAGTTTCAATTTTCGGGATAGAAAAGCAGGTCCTTCTGCCTTTGAATGAGGGATTCATACATTGGAGCAGCTCTCTCAAAGTTGTGGTTTTCTGCATGCCATCTGCCTGCAAATTTGGCAATATTCCTGAAATAACTGCCTAAGCCAAAATTATACCATTATAAAATATGGAAAAACTTAACTTTGTTATTAAAAAAAGAACGGAGAACTTGCATAAACATTAGCAAGAATCAGATCATTGCAAACTTAACGAGCATCTCAGGATAGAAAAGCAGATTTTAAAGGGACTTCGAAGAAATACTTCTTCTTAAAGAACGCAAAGTAATAACCCAGAGAGGAAGGCACTACCTGGCAACCTATATTTTACTAAAGGTAGATCTTTCTTCGCTGAATCCACGTCAATTTCTCCGATTCATCAAAGCAGTTGGACTTAAGAAAGGGATTTATTTTAAGTGTCTTATTTACAAGAGCCGTAGTTTAGGGCGCACGACAGATCTATTAAGGTCGCATTGCACGTATAGCCTGTCAATCTACACACACCCACTACCACTCTTGCAGATCGTTTTTGATTTAACATTCTGCTGTTATCTCATGTCTTGGGGACCTGCATTGCGATTGATCGGGAAACTACTGACTGCCCAAAACTTGGCTTGGGCCAGTAGCGCAACAATCAAGTTCGTGATGAAGTGCTTACTTTACCTCCTGGTGGTGGTCCCCGGGCAACTATACGTATAAACCCTTATACGTATAGGCCAAAATTGTAAGTGCGGGTTGTCTAGGGCCTTGATTCTAGGCTAGGTAACGTGGGCCAGCAACCTGCGTTACTGAAACCAGCTCGCTACTGAAACCGACACTATGCCTCGGATAAGGACTGATCACATGTTGACGACTTTTGGCTATTGTACCCGGACAAAGATAGGTTTCTGGAATGTAAAGACGCTCCTCGACTCGGGAAGAGAAGGTCCTTACAATGCCAGATTCCTCCAACTGGAAAAGGAATTCATGCGATATAAACTGGACATTTTGGGGGTAAGTGAAGTAAGATGGTTAGAAGCGGGCGAGTACCAGTCTCCAACGCGTAACACTGTACTACTCTATTCTGGAAGACCATCCGGAAGTCCGCGGGAATATGGAGTCGGACTAATGCTAACAACAACAGCACGCAAGGGCCTGATTTCCTTTGACGACTTTTGGCTATTGTACCCGGACAAAGATAGGTTTCTGGAATGTAAAGACGCTCCTCGACTCGGGAAGAGAAGGTCCTTACAATGCCAGATTCCTCCAACTGGAAAAGGAATTCATGCGATATAAACTGGACATTTTGGGGGTAAGTGAAGTAAGATGGTTAGAAGCGGGCGAGTACCAGTCTCCAACGCGTAACACTGTACTACTCTATTCTGGAAGACCATCCGGAAGTCCGCGGGAATATGGAGTCGGACTAATGCTAACAACAACAGCACGCAAGGGCCTGATTTCCTGGCAGCCTCATGGTAATAGGATTTTGACGGCCAGATTCCGGACTAGAGTACGACGTGTCACCATCATACAGTGTTACGCCCCAACGAATAGTTCGTCTGAGGACGAAAAGGAGAGCTTCTACAATCTCTAAAGCGCCGTCTTCAACACAACACCAAATGGAGACATTGTCATAGTGATGGGGGATTTGAATGCCAAGGTAGGCAGCGACAACGAAAAGCTCAAGCATGTAATCGGGAAACATGGCATGGTCTAGGCAACCGCAATGACAAGGGCGAAAGGTTTGTGGATTTCTGCAATGCCAACCGCCTTGTGATAGGTGGCACCATGTTTGAGCACAAGACCTGCCACAAAGTCAGCTGGGTTTCCAACGACAGGCAAGCAACCTCCAACCAAATTGACCATTTTGCTATCAGCCGCCGCTTTGGAAGCAGTCTCCTGGACGTCCGAAACAGACGAGGGGCAGATGTGGGGATAGTACGTGATCACCATCTTATGATAGCTACTCTCCAACTACGCGCTGCTGCTGTTCGAAGATCCCACGACAACACAAGAATGCCCAGGTTCAACATCGATAGACTTAGTGATCCCTCAGTGCGCCAACAATTAAGGGAGCACTTTTCGCAAGGTGTGGAAGCAATCAGCAGCTCAATGCCCGCAACCATCCAAGACCATTGGTGTGCTGTGAAAAATGTTTTTACATCTGGTGCTGAAAGAATTGTCGGTCGATCGCAGGGAAGACATAGGGCGTGGCTTTCCGAGGATACCTGGAGACGGATTGACGAACGAAAACAGCTGAAAGCTCGCGTTGCAGCTACTTCAGCAGCAGGGAGAAGCGAGCTAGAGTCCCTATATCGCATGAAGATGAGAGAAGTTCAGCGTAGCGTACGACGTGACAAGCGCAACTACATCAACGCGCTGGCTACAGAAGTAGAAGAAGCTGCCCGGAGGTGCGACAGCAGGACTGTCTACAGAATCACGAAAGAGCTGACAGGTGGTCGCAGCTCCAGCCAATACCCAGTGAAAAGCTTAGATGGCTCCTTGCTCATTTCGGATGAGGACCAGCTCAAGAGATGGAAAGAGCATTTTGCTATGGTTTTGAACCGTGTATTCGCTAGCGATATGCTCCCAAATCAGACTGAGATGCCCGAGGTGAGAAGTTCCCGAATACGCACCACGACTCCCAGTAAATATGAGATCATTACCGCGATCAAGGCACTCAAAACCAACAAGGCGGTAGGACTTGACGGTATTCCAGCTGAGCTCTTACGAGCAGCGCCAACAACATCGGCTGAGATTCTGCTTCCACTTATAGATAGAGCTTGGGAAGCTGAGGGCTTTCCTAACGAGTGGAAAAAGGGAATGATCGTCAAGCTTCCTAAGAAAGGAAATTTATTGGAGTGCGGAAACTGGAGGGGTATCTGCGTGCTGCCTGCTGTAGCTAAGATAATAGCTAAAATCATCCTTGAGCGAATCAAACAACATCTCGAAGACACACTCGATGCCGAACAAGCAGGTTTCCGCTCTGGATCCTCCTGTGCCGACCACGTCAACACCCTGCGGATTATCATCGAACAGTGTGTTGAATATCGATCGCCACTGCACCTGCTGTTCATCGATTTTGAGAAGGCGTTCGATAGTG
The DNA here is from genome assembly GCA_945910035.1 of Brachypalpus laphriformis. Lineage (NCBI taxonomy): Eukaryota > Metazoa > Arthropoda > Insecta > Diptera > Syrphidae > Brachypalpus > Brachypalpus laphriformis. The sequence continues at coordinate 319,766,931 of OX246753.1, forward strand.
TCAACAGGGAGTTTATTTGGCGTGCCTTACGCAGGAGAGGCATTCCCGATAAACTAATTGCTATTATCAAAGCTACATATGAAGGCTCCAAATGTCACGTTCTGCACAGGGGGAGGTTGTCTGAGGAATTTGAGATCAAAAGTGGGGTAAGACAAGGCTGTATCCTGTCACCAATATTATTCCTATTGGTGATTAGCGATGTGCTTCATGCAGCTTTGTCGACGGGAAATGGAGGAATTCGATGGACTCTTACATCTCAACTGAAACATCTTGACTACGCAGACGATGTATGCTTACTCTCCCACAGAATTATGGACCTCCACCAAATGACAGCAAATGTGGAGAGGGAGGCAGGTGTCGTCGGGCTGAAAATCAATACGACAAAAACTAAAATCATCAGCCTTGGAACTAACTCATCGGCTCAAATATGCATTGCTGTACAACCGGTAGAGAGAGTAGAGGATTTTCAGTATCTTGGGAGTATTGTCTCGACCGATGGAGGAACCGAACTGGATATAACCAACAGGATCGCCAAAGCAAAGTCCGCGTTCGGGATGTTGTCCAAAATATGGCGAAGCAATGCAATCAGTTTGAGCACCAAAATAAGACTGTTCCGCTCCAACGTTGAATCCGTGCTGCTATATGGTTGCAGCACGTGGAGAGTGACCACTACTATCACCAGAAAGCTGCAAACGTTCGTTAATAGGTGTCTGCGCAATATCTTACGGATTTTCTGGCCCAATCGTATCTCTAACGAACACCTTTACGAGAGAACGGGTCAGGAACCAATAGGCACAACTATCCAACGGCGGAAGTGGCAGTGGATTGGTCACACGTTCCGAAAGGGTGACAGCTCCATAGCGAACCATGCTATGCAATGGAACCCTCTAACTCAGGATGGCAGAAGACCTGGCGGTCCGCGGAAAACATGGCGCAGAACAGTCGAGAAGGAGGCACGGCAGTTAGGGAAAAGTTGGGGAGAACTCAGACACATTACCAGAAACCGTACACGATGGCGCGTAGGCGTAGTAGAGGCCCTAGGACCCACAAGGGGATACAGGACATAAGTAAGTAAGTAAGTATCTCATGTCTCTGAACTTTTATCCTAGTTCGTGAAAAGTTAGTATTCAAAAAGATTTATTATTTGATCTCATGTCGTCCTACCGTAAAAATGATCGTTTCTCTCCACATTGTGTTGTGTCAATAAAACCTCCTCTCTTTCATACTCAGCTAGCTTAACCCAACTGATAATTCGCGCAACTTTATCCAGCAACTTCACAGCTACACATATGGTGACATCGTACATCCCATGAATTAAAATTATCTTCTGTTTCTAGTCTACGTGTGCAATTGTACATGGTGTTTCATAGCACCAGGTCCAAACCCTGTGGTAGGTGTCCTCGCATCATTGTGTCATATTGCAGAATTCTGAACCAGAATTAGTTTGTCACTAGTACTTTTTTTACTTTCATAATGGAATAAAGCTTAGAAAATATTTCTTCTTTTTATGGATTTCTGCACTCTTTTAACCATAACTTTAACGCCACTAACGTTCAAGTACTTTCGAATGCTCGAGCACAAGACCTGCCACAAAATCAGCTGGGTTTCCAACGACAGGCAAGCAACCTCCAATCAAATTGACCATTTTGCCATCAGCCGCCGTTTTAGAAGTAGTCTCCTGGACGTCCGAAATAGGCGAGGGGCAGATGTGGGGATAGCACGTGATCACCATCTTATGATAGCTACTCTCCAACTACGCACTGCTGCAGTTCGAAGACTCCACGACAACACAAAAATGCCCAGGTTCAACATCGATAGACTTAGTAATCTCTCAGTGCTTTAACAATTTAGGAAGCACTTTTCGCAAGGTGTGGAAGCAATCAGCAGCTCAATGCCCGCAACCATCCAAGACCATTGGTGTGCTGTGAAAAATGTTTTTACATCTGGTGCTGAAAGAATCGTCGGTCGATCGCAGGGAAGACATAAAGCGTGGCTTTCCGTGAATACCTGGAGATGGATTGACGAACGAAAACCGCTGAAAGCTCATGTTGCAGCTACTCCAGCAGCAGGGAGAAGCGGGCTAGAGTCCCTATATCGCATGAAGATGAGAGAAGTTCAGCGTAGCGTGTGACGTGACAAGCGCAACTACATCAACGCGCTGGCTACAGAAGCAGAAAAAGCTGCGCGGAGGTGCGACAGTAAGACCGCCCACAGAATCACGAAAGAGCTGACAGGTGGTCGCAGCTCCAGCCAACACCCAGTGAAAAGCCTAGACGGCTCCTTGCTCATTTCGGATGAGGACCAGCTCAAGAGATGGAGAAAGCATTTTGCTAGACTGAAATGCCGAAATACGCACCACGACTCTCAGTAATGAAGAGATCACTATCGCGATCAAAGCATCCAAAACCAAGAAGGCGGTAGGACTTGATGGTATAACAGCAGAGCTCTTACGAGCAGCACCAACAACATCGACTGAGCTTCTGCTTCCACTTATAGATAGAGCTTGGGAAGCTGAGAGATTTCCTATCCCGTGGAAAAAGGGAAAGATCGTTAAGCTTCCTAAGAAAGGAAAACATGGCGCAGAACAGTCGAGAAGGAGGCACGGCAGTTGGGAAAAGTTGGGGAGAACTCAGACACATTGCCAGAAACCGTACACGATGGCGCGTAGGCGTAGTAGAGGCCCTATGACCGACAAGGGTATACAGGACATAAGTATAGTAATTTAGTAATTTCGAAGCCCATATCTGTGCTCCAATTTGCTGCAAATGATGCATTTTAGGACTTCTTCGTTCCGACCATGAATAGCACATAGAGATGACGTTATGACGATGTACTGCACTTCAAAGTTCCTTGACAGCTCCTTGATATCCGAGAGTCATTGGTATTTATAATGAATCGACCCACATGTGGATTTAATTAAAGCATGAGGTACAGATTTATTTAAAACCAAGGGTTGTCTGAAAAAAGAACAAAGAACAGATCACAGCAAATCCTTCTCATTTTACTCGTACCCATACATGATGGATTCAGTGTTCTGCTTTAGCAGAATGCTTACAAAATACATAACACACGTTTTATCCTTTATAACCTAAAACAATCAATCAATCAATCCCCTATGTAATCTTGTTAAAGTTCACGTTGCATAGATTTTGCAATAACCTGTGGAATAAACGTGTAATACTGTGTACTACACAGCGGGTTTCTTAGGAACCTACAGTCCTGAGGGAGATCTCAACCCTTCTCCCACTCTCCTATACAAACTAGTTACACTATTCGCTACCCAATTGTCATTTAAATGGAAATTAAAGTTCGTAGTAGCAGGATTAAATGCAGTTCTATGTACATATTTCAGTACTCATTGAAATTGGGAGTTTTAACAATACTGCACCTCCCCGAGTTCCGGACCCCAAAGTACCCAAAAGACGTACGTACGCCATGTTTACAAAGAAAACATTTTCAAATCAGTTTTCTCTCGAATAACCTTGTTTAAAATAATTCCCCCGCGAACATTAAATCAACCTCAAACCAAACATAAAGAGCGATGATATGCAAATACCAACTGCCCGCGAAATGCCTTTTTAATTAAAGGCTAATTAAATACAATTTTTATAGTCCTATCGGGCACCCTCGCGTTGTGCGATTCAAATGAAACAGACCAACATAAAAAGCGTGCATATATCGCAAGGCAATAAAAAAAATTTACTCATGCCGTTTTTCCTAACAAAACACAAAACAAATCTGTTTATTTAATATTAACCCAAAGCTCTGTGATTTTTCTATTTTTTATCTTCAGCAAAAAACATGATTTTTCACACTTGAACCGAACATCTCATAAAAATAAATAAAAACACCCAATCGACTCGTTTTCCTTTTGATTTTTTCACACACTTTTCATCATCAAAGAACGACCATATGGTCTATTAAGATATATTGTAAAGGAAACCCTATACAACACACTTAACTCCCCAGGGCCCCCATGCCATGGTTTATATATTCGTACTCGTATGTCATCACCCATTCCGCCCACTCGGATGCGAAAGATATCTGTTGGAATGTGAATACGGTTGGTTGATGAAGTTCAATAATAACAAGGAATTCCAAAAAAAGGAAGATTAGTAGGGCCGACCAAAAGGAAAAAGAGCACAAAGGACTCAAAATGAAAATGAATGTAAGAAATCACAAAAAGAAAAAAAAGACGAATTAGGGAGAATAGAAAGTCGGCAGAGTGGAAAATCACTGTTGCGGAGTAAAATTCCTTATGATCCTGAAGGGTTTCATTTTCGTCTTTTTTTTTTTTTTAACTTTCTCCCCAAAATTAGGCCCTGAAATTCTGATTTCCTTGCCTTGGCCTATTGAGAAGATACTTTCAATTGTTGTTCGTCCTTTCTTCCGATTGAACTTGCCACATGAGGAGGAGAATTCTTTTTTTAAAGCTCAAGGAGGAATGTGTTTTAAGGCACACAGTCCTTAATTGATGACTTTTTTTTTTTGTTGTTGAACGGAATGAAGCTCCGACTTCCAGTAGATTTCGTCTAATGCTGTGAAATAAAGATATGTACCGGGAAATTGGTTGTGAAAATCGATTTTCTATCTCATAGGGCTTTTAGATAAGTTAATCATTGACATGGGAATATATCCTTGATGATAAGATACTGAGTTTAATTTTTGTTGGTAGATTGAGTTTGATATATGGTCCAAGGATGAGCCATTCTGATTCTGATAAAAAGGCAATTCAGTGTGAATTAAATGGGATTGCTATCTAAATATCTTCAATATATGTGTGTCAGGTGGCCGACCTTCAAGGGAGTCTATAGATAAATCTTCTTCATGGCTCCCTAATACAAGGATTTAGTTTAATGTTAGCTCTCACTGAAACTTTACATGAAAGTATCTACTGAGGTACTTTAAACGAAGGCAAAGAAAAATGAAATGACAATATTTGAAGACACGGACGTCATCTTCGATTTCAATTAGTATTGCTTAGAACTTAGTTCTAAGTTCGAGTACGCCTGGCTATGCTCTAGACACACTGCTCCAACTTACCTTCTCTTCATACGAGTACTTACATATTATGGGCAGTACTATCATAGCCATGTGGTTTCTGGTATAGTCCAAAGTGGAGTTTTGATGTCCTTACACGACACATATCCTACGATAACGGTCTGAAGCAATGGCACCAGAACTTCAGCTTTTGCGCTAATTCAAAATCGACTTTCATTGGGTCCATGACTGGTTCCGGTCAGAGTCTGAGCAAGGTACGGAATGTCGAATTTTCACCAAGGGCTTCAAAACCAATCATGCAAATATGCGTTTGTTATTCAAGTGGAGACTTATGCGACCCTAATGGGCATAAGCTATATTCTAAGGAACATGCAGAAGGGTCGAAATATTTGAGCCTGACAGTCAGCACTATGACTAGAGGAAGGGGAGTCGGGCTTTGTAACTGACAACTAGGATTTCGAAAGAAACGAAGTACCAACCATGCAATACAAGCTGTGTGCGATATAGCACGTGAGACAATTGTGCGAGAAAAATGGCTCGTAGGAGCAAAACAGTACTGCGCTGTCGTGACACTTGACGTCAAGAACGCGTTCAATTCTGCCGATTGCAGCTGTACACTAAAACATTGAGCTGCCTGCAGGTACCAAGCTACCTACTACAGATAATTGTTAACCGCTTCGAAGACAGAACCCTCTACTATAACATATAAGAGGGACCAAAGAAGTACAAGATCACGGGAGGAGTTCCACAAGGGTCGGTCCTGGGACCAATTCCATGGAACATAATGTACGATGGCATTCTAAGAACACAAGTGCCAAATGGCGTAGACATCATCAGTTATGCTGATGATATTGCAATTGTGGTAGTGGCGAAAACATTAAAGAAAGTTAGGTAAAACTGCAATCAAACAATCACAAACGTGAAACTATAGCTACAAACATCAGGTTTGGACCTAGCGGACCACGAAGCCGAAGCCGTTCTCATAAGCAGCCGTAAAAAGGGGAACACTTTACCATACAGGTCGAGAAGCCCTACATCAAGTACCTGGGAGTGTTGCCCAACCGCAGAATCAACTTCAGGGATCACGCAAGCAACGCACGCAGGCGAGAAGACCTCTCGGTCAGTAGTGCCGCTACAGATGCTACTATGCAGACCAATGCCAAATATTGGACGACTAAGTCAGCTAATCAGAAATCTTCTAACGACCGTGAGTAAGTCAATACTCCTGTATGCAGCCCCAATATGAGCATCAGGGACACACCGTAAGTCGTGCATTAGAACGATGAACTCGGCGCATAGAATAGCATCTTTAAAGGTATGCTACGCCTTTAGAACTGTGTCAGCGGATGCGATAAGTGTAATATCAGACCGAATGCTTATCGATCTAGCCGCGGGGAAGACCTCGGTACTACTTGAAAATGATCACGATGACAGAACAACAACTGTAGAAGCTATAAAGGCAGAATGGCAACATAGGTGGAACTGTGAAGAAAAGGTGCAGGACGCAGAACATATACTGATGGGATGTCAAAATTGTACAAAGGATAGGAACATCCTCGAAAGAGCTATTGGCGGGCAAGTGACACCAAAAGCCTGATCTCATTTATATTGGCGAGTAGTGAAGACTGGGAGACTGCAAATGAAGGAATCATGAGTATAAAGCAGCAACTGCATATAGAGCAACGAGAAACGCGAGAAACGAAGATCTTGCCAGCTCTGGCATCTAAAAAAGAAGTTACGAAATGTCAAACCTGCCCCAGCGAAGGAATGCCTTGACTGCCGGTGCCGCAGGGAAACAACAGGGCAGAGAAATAGATGGGGTTTTTTTAAAACGTAGCCATGCAGATGAATACAGAAGAATGTTAAAAGCTTTGTTTGCCGCAGGTACAGAAACGAGATTTTCGCACGATGCGACAATAAACGCGAAAGGCAGAGAATTTCTCGATTTCTGCAATGACTATGGGTTAATAGTTTTGAATGGAAGGACAATTGGAGACACTGAAGAAAACCTTACATTTATCTCTAACGTAGGAAAATCTGTTAATGACATATGTGCCGCCTCGCAAGATATTAGCTGGATTATTAAAGCGCGAGCAGATCTTATTCGCCTAAATGGAAATAGCTTTAATATTGGAGATACAAGACTATGCACGCTCTGCAATTTAAGGGAAGAAGAAACAATCCAACATTTTATGGGCAGATGCCAGGTGCTTAGAGAGTTTAGATGCAAATACTTTAATAAAAATATGCTCTCAGAAGGGGAAATAATTAATATTTTAAATGGAGGCTTAGATGAAAATTGGAAAAATTTTGTTAACTATATAACTTCCGGTTTAAATTATAGAAAGCTAATAACAGAAGAATTTGATTAAATTACAGTAGAATGAATTTAAAGTAAACAGACTTCTCTACCGACAGACGGTTCAATCCATGTCGTATGTTCTTTAATACTATGTAACTTATAATTTTTTATTTATTTTAACTTATAATTTTGAAGCAAAAGCATTTTTTTGTAAAATATTATTTCAAAATAAAGAACTTATTATTATTATTATTATTATTATGCAGATGCATGGAGTCGGGCATAACTCGTAGCATGGGCTACAAGTATCCATAAAGGATTTTTACACCTACCCGCGCATCAAAAAAATAAGAAAAAAAAAAAAAATACTTCCAAAATAGTTCGTGAATGTAAAAACTTTTTGAGCTCGGTCGCAAAGCTCAATTTCCTGACGCTTGTCTAGGTGCCAGATGACACTGGTCACACTGAAATTTTGGAGGATCAGATCTTCAATGAGATTGCTAGGAAGGGCTTAGAAGACAATTTCTCAGGACTCTGTATTTGCCTGCGCTCTCAGTTATGGCTCCAGATTGGATTTATCACGAACACAACTAGGTGTGGTATGACTCTCTAGGATGCAGGTTGACTAAGTGTTGTAAGTTTTAATAATAATCATAAGTCACCGCAAAGACTTAATGATCTGTTTTTTTCTTAAAGGCACATTCACAAGAAAGGCTGGGCTGGTTGGTTTCTTGAAGAGTGTCTTATTTCACTAAGAATACTAACAATTCACAGAAATGTAGTATCAAACATCAGCAATAAGAAATGGATCGTTTAACACTTGAATAACGCTAGAAACCTATTTTTATATTTTTCGTGCGCCAAAGGATTATTAATGGCCGTTTTCTGATGCTCAGGGCATGGATAGATGGAAAATGGGGGGGGAGAAGAACGGAGCAGATGCCAATTCGCTTTGGCTTTAAATGTTTGAAGGCTATAGTGATGAGGAAATATAGAGCCTCGTAGATTATTCCACAAACGTATTGTTCGGCTTATGAACGAATTCATATATTGAACAGTACTTCCGAAGTTGGGCTTGAGAGTGAACTGCTATGCGTTCGAAGCATGACGCGTATTTTGAATGGGGGAATGCCGTTGGTTAGAGCATTTTTTTTTATTATAAAGAAAAATCGATGTTTAAGTAATATTAGTTTTAACGCGCGATTCTGTACCCTATTTTAAAATTTTCAGATCGGTATTGGGTGCAGCAGACCAGAGGTGGGCCTGCTTTGAGTGGATGAATGCCTTATATATTGAGGTCAGATCAGGCGGGGTAAAATATGTCTTAGACATTTTGCAGCAATTTTGGTGACTTCTAATATGTGATCGTTCAATCGAAGAGATGGTTATTGATGTACATATGGAGAATGGCAAGTCTTTCGAATTTAGCGATGCAAGTCTCATTCATGGACAAACATGGATAAATAATTGAGGTATTATTTTCAAAGTGAGTGCTAAGTTGCAGAAACTGTGTGAAGTTTGCTAAAATTCACCCTTTCAACGGCTGATGTAATCGAGTTTATAAAGAAATTTTGTGAAACTGACATGCTTGAGGGTGCTCATCCGGTGCGCGTTTTTTTTTTTCTGAGGGTAGGTGAAAATCTTCCATAGACACTATGAGAATAGAAATACCTCAATCAACATCTCAAATCAATTGGTACACTGACGGTTCAAAAATGTCAAATGGGGTTGGAGCTGGTATGTTTGGCCAACTACAAACCTTTTACACCATTAGGTCAATCCACTACTATCTTTCAAGCAGAGGTCTATGCTATCAACCTCTGCGCCAGAGACTGCATTAGACGAAATATCCGAAGATCACATATTAATATAATGTCAGACAGCCAAGCAGGACTCAAGGCTCTCACGTCCTTTGACTATAAGTCTAAGCTGGTTTGGAATTGTCTCCAGACTCTTTTGTAGCTTGCTGCATACAATAAAATCACACTAATGTGGGTCCCCGGACACGAAGGCATCCCTGGTAACGAAGCGGCTGATAAGCTTGCCAGACTAGGTGCCCAATCTTTTTATATTGAACCTGAACCTTTTTGCAGTTTACCCACTAGCCACATTTAAATAGAGCTACTTCGCTGGGAACGCGAACAAATGCTCTCGCACTGGAATGTACAACCTAGCATTCCAAGAAATTTATTAATTTCTCAATAAACAGAACTAGAGACATTCTATCAATGAGCCATTAGAATGCTAAGATCCTTACTGATTTCCTAACTAGACAATGCTAGATGGTAGTTGATCTCAAAAAAATTGTCCGTGTTCAATCGGCTAAAGTATTTTAATAAAGGCGTCACATCACCTTCTGATGACACCTCTTTCTATTCTATTTCTTTCTATTCTTAGCTTCATTAATAACACAAAAGATCATCCATTCTCCGCCTTTCCTCCCCATTTACCTTAAAAAAGAGAAGAAAAATGAGAATAGAAAGCGCGTGCTCATAGTAGTGTCAGATTCTCACTGACCAAAAAACACCACCCTTCGATATAACATTGTTGGATATTGCAGCTTAGTAATAACTTGTCAAGCAACTTTTCTATCATGAAATTGAAACGTTTGGCAGGTTACTTTCCACTGAATGATCCTGCATGTTCCCCAATCTAGACGCGGTTAATCCTTATCTCGCCAAGTCGAAGGGTTTCGTCGTTTGTAGTAGGCTCAATTAATTGCTCTTATCCAAAGTTTGTAGGACTGTATTGTTGACATATCCGAGTAGCCGGTTTCTATGCTTTCTCGTGAAGCTTTGATTGTCGGAATTCCGAGATCTCTGTGGATATCGTCGATTCTAATATACCACGGTGCTTGGACAATTTCTCTTAGCACTTTATTTTGAGAAGTTTGTAAAATATTGGCATTTGTGTTTTTGGGTACAACCCCAAAGTTTTATACCGTAGGTCCACACCGGCTTTAGCACTTGCTTTTATAAACGCAGTTTGTTCTCAGTACTGGGCTGGGAATATTTTCCAAGTAACCAGTTCATTTCTTTATATTTGATTTCGATTTCTTTACGTTTCTTTGTCACGTGCGAGTTCCATTTCAGCCTTGCGTCGAGTGTGATTCCCAGGTATTTGGCCTCGTTTAGAAAGATATTCGGGCCAAATTTAGAAAAATTGGCAAGTTATTAGTTTTCTTGTAAGTGAAGTCTACGTGAACAGATTTTGATTCGTTGAGGAAGATTTGCCAGTCCCTCGTCCATTAATTTACATTATTCAGTGCGTTTTGCAGTTTTGCAGTCGTTTCTTCAATTGTTTTACCTACTGCTAGGATAGCGGTGTCATCGGAAAACGTAGCAAGGATAGTGCCATCTTTATTCGGTATATCACGAGTATATAACAGATAGAGAAGCGGCCCAAGAACGCTTCCTTGCGGTATGCCAGCCGAAATTTTTTGAGGTTCGAGTATTCGTTTCCATGTCTAACACGGAAGAGTCTATTCCCAAGATATGATTCTAGAATATCGTGTAGGCATACAGCGAGAACTTGTCGTAATTTGCAATTTGCATTGCTGCTATCATGCCACACCTTATCAAAGGCTTGCGAGACGTGAAGAAATACGCTTGAGCAAATTTTTTTTTCTTCAAATGCTTTTTCGATTACGTCAGTAATTCTATGCACCTGGTCAATCGTCGAATGCTTACTTCTGAACCCAAACTGGTGGTGAAGGATAAGATTATTTTCCGGTTGGAGATGCCTTAGAAAATTCTGGATACGACTGGAAGAAGCGAAATCTATACACTGACCATCGTACGGTTTAAAGGTTTCTTCCAGGTGGGCTGCAAAGACGCCCGCTATTTCTTTATCTTCCCGTCCCCATTAATTTTGATTTAATTTAATTTTGACCTTTGGTGACCTTTTGATGTCCTTTACAGCTTTCCAAAGTGAATATTTGGAGTCTCTTTTCGCTGTTAAACTTTCAAGGTAAGAGCCTCTCGCACGATTCTTAAAATCCTTAATGGTCTTCTTCAACAAATTGCACAGACGATTCAATTGTGCTTTACAAGTATGTTGTGGAGCACGATTTTTTTCCCATTTTTTATGCACTTTTCTTTTTTCCCTGACCAAATCTTTTATTTCCGGAGGATATCGCAAACCGTATTTGTCGGATTGGGCGTATTATTCCTAGAGGCGAGCTGTATGATCTCAACGAAGTGATCAACTTCAATCTCAAGTTCATAGGGTGTCGTAAATCGAATGCTTAGTTTAACATTATCTTCAATTTCGTTCCTTAAGCCTTCCCACTTCCGGTGCGCGTGAAAACATAGGAACGTCGACTGTCACAGATCTCAACCATAGAACACCATACGGTCTTTTCTGTGTAGATTTTTGCATAAGGACCTCGGATTATTTGCTTACAAGGTCCAACTCGCTTCGTTATCAGTTCTCTATGTCGCCAAATCATCTTTTCGGACAAAACTTATTTTCATCTCGAAGATTATATAAACAAGGAAAACTGTAGGATTTGGGTTTCGAAAATCTGCTCGTAGTCATAGAGAAGGCAATGCATGCTTAAAGAGTGATGGCATCATTGGTCCTAAGTTTTTTAAAAGTGAAACTGGCAGGTTAAACGGAGTGCACTACAGAGGCATGATCCCAGATTTTTTGTGGCCGCAATTGGCTGATTTGTAATTGGACGGGTTACATTTCCAACAGGATTGTAAAATTTATTAGACAAGCCGTGAAACAATCGATTTTAAGGAAAGCATCCATAGAACATTTCGTGAAATAGAATCACAAACAATCGACAATATACTGCAAATCAGTTTGACAGAATGGACTACTGCAAAAGCAAACCACAACCACCATTTGAATGAAATTATTTTCTATAAATCATTAGCAAAAATCATTGATAAATATTAAACGGTGTAGTGTCAATATTCAGCCATCCTTTATTTTAGTAAGTTGATATAGTAACCTCCTTTCGTGATATTCGAACATTGTTTGCATTCAATGTCTTAGGTATAATACAAAAGGGTAGAAATGTCCGTCTTCTTCTCTGATTTGGAATACACATACACTTGTTCTAACATTTCACAGCCTTAGACTTGTGAGTAAGTAAGTTTGAATCGCTCTGTAAACTGCCTGCTTTCCTTTTTATTCTTGGAGTTATATTTTTCTTTGCCCGAAGTCCCTTCGCTGCAGTACATACTTCCACCATTATGCTTTACAAAGGTCGTGTTGGAAGTTAGCAGTACACTGAAATACTCATTGAATATTTAAAACTAGACCAACGTCCAGTTTTGAACACTATAATCCTCGATTTCGCCAAGGTCCAATTCTTGCAGTAGGCTTTTAGTTCTTCGAGTTGATATATCATTTGTTGTACAACTTTAGTATCTTCGTCCAAAATCAACATATCGTCAGCATACAACAACAATCTTAAGGTCAGACAATCGATATTGAAGCCTCCTCTTCAACATTCATATCGTTTATGTCAAGTGTGAAAAGAAGCGCAATATAAAAAAGCGCACAATAGGCAACCGTGTGTTACTCGACAAAATATCTCAAAATATTTAGACAGCTCTGTTCCTGTTCACAAACAAACAAATAAACAAATATTTTGCGCAAATGCTCTTTAAGTGGCAGGGCCTAGCTTCTCGCAACCACTCATGTTGCGTGTGTTATATTTTTCACACGAAAGGAAGGGACCTACAGCTCAGAAGAGAAGCTTTCTCAAGACAACAGTACTCTCGGATGTTTGCTACACGTTCGCGAAAGGTGGGACCGTGAAAAAACTCGTTGGTGATTTCTGTGATCCGAACTTGGAACCTTACGCGCGGTAGTCCGGCACACTAACCACTTACCCCACGGTGCCTACCTGTTCCAGTTTACACCGTAAGGCTATTATTGGCAGGCAATTTGAACCTATCTATCAGTATGAAACATAAATCATTTTTTTTTTTTAAGATGGAAGGATTTCTAAGACTGTTGCGGAAACTTATGAAATCACGCTGGTCAATGAGGTCTTGTCAGTCACCTTGCTAAACACACTGTACCCAATCTCAGTGAGCCTATTTGTAAGACTTTCAAATATGTTTTTATTAATACACATCCATGAAACATACGATTTCATTATCGAAACTATTAATAAGAAATAAATTCAATGGTTTTGCTTTATTCGACCGACCGACGCGACCATGCAAACGTGCCGAAATGTAAACACCATCGGGTTCATTCTACAACCACGCAGCTGGAAATATTACGAAGAAGTAAAAATATAAATTCGTTTATAAATCAAAAATTTTGTTTGTGATTCAAATGATTTATTGTTCAAGTCGAATAAATCCAACAAAAATAGCTGAGGCCAAATCCAATTTTATTTTCCTTCGAAGTTGTTTTTCCGTATTTATACGGAATAGTCATAAAAGTGTAAATTCAAAAAAAAAATATTAGAGGCATTGTCCGATAATTACTTATACACCCACCTTCTCAATATTTACGATAAATTTTATTTTCCAAGACTCAATGAATAAATCCTTGGAAATATTTAATTTTTGGTGCTAAAAAGAGGCGGAGTTGTTGAACAAGGTAGCAACAAGCCGCCACTAATTACCATGTAACATTATTTGGTATTTCACCTTTTATATCGTGTGCCCTGCCTGTCTGCCTGCCTTACCTGACCGCAGAATTTTGGTTTCTGCATTTTAACAATGACAAGTTAATTAGTGTGTACCTTTGGTTAGGAACCGCTGCCGTGGAAACGTGCCGAATTAATTAACCACATTTTTGGATTAGACATTTGGGGTGTGGAAGTAGGCAGGTTGCAAATCCTTCTTCCCTTAACAAGGGGTGAACATACCTTTGGCAGGACATTTGAATTGGAGATTTTGGTTTTGTAGATGAGTAACTACAACTGAAGAAGCTACATTCGGGACCATCGCACGCATTATAATGACTTTTTTCACTCTTGTCTTTCACAGATAAGTATCTAATGAATTAATTTTTTTGAGTGGTTTTTGGTTTTTAAATATGAAATGGTCTTACATAAGAGCTATAGGAAGTGTTCTGTAAATTAAAGTCCCAGCCCCCTAATGAGAAGTTATTAAGAATAAGCAGCGTAGCAATTAAAAAAAAGCTAATCCACTTATTAAATTTTTGTTTATCTTTTTAATGTTCCTTCTTGTCTATATCCACTTACTACTGTCGATTTTGATCTATGATCTTTCAACCCTATTTCAAAATATAATTTTAATAAATTTTACGACAATGTATTCAATTTATGAACATGTGACGTAAAATTGGCAGAAGCCATACATCTATAATCTTATAATAGATGTATGGCTGCACGGGAGCTTTTCCGAGTACACCTGGCTCTGCTCTAGATCCTTTGCTGAGCTTACCTGCCCTCGATACTTACACGTATATCATTGGCTGCACTATCAAAGCCATTCATCGTCTTAGCTGGAGTGGTTCTTGGCATACTCGACACTGGAATTTTCATGAACTTACGCGACACTTATCTTACGACTCCGGTCTTATGGATATGCCGTCTGATGCAATGACACCAGAACTTCAGCTGATTCTGAATTCAGAGTCAACTTTTCTTGTATTCACGACTGGCTTTGGCTAGGGTCTGAGCCAGGAATGGAATGCAGTCATATTTTGACGGTATATTTGGTATCTTCGTGGAAGACGACAACATTAGACTTCTTTTCTCGTTAGGCAAATATCTGTCTATTTTCTAAGCGGAAACTTATGCAATCCTAATGCCCATGAGCTATTTTGTGAAGAACAGGTGGAAGGACCGTAGTATTTGTGTCTGTAGTGACAGTCAGGCTGCACTTAAGGCCTTGATTAACCGTTTAACTACTTATAAAATAGTTCGTGAAACCAAAAAGTCTTTGAACTCGGTCGCAAGGCTGAATTCTATGCCTCTTATCTGGGTCCCAGGTCACACTGGAATCTTGGGGAACGAGATCTCCGATGAGATTGCTAGACTAGGCTCAGAGGAGGGTTACTCAGGTCCCGAACCCGCTTTGGGTCTCCCTGCGTCCTCAGTTAGGACTTCCATTGACGACTGGGTCTCTCACAAACACAATTGTGCCTGGCATGACTCTCCAGAATGCAGGTTGACTAAAGGTATACTACAGGACGTCTGTAAGAAATCAGCGGCATTCTTGCTGTCTCTCAGCAGAAAAGATTGCAGACAACTTATTGGCTTTATTGACAACAAGCGCCTTAACGTGCTGGGCTTGAGTGACACTACAATCTGCGATGCTTGTGGAGAAAGGGGAACATTATCTCTGTGAGTGTCCGGCCCTCGCTCGTATCAGGTGGCAGTTCCTCGGTACTGTAAGCTACTCATCACTGAAGTGCTTGCTTGGCTTTCTAAGAAAGACAAGGTAATTCCAAGAAAATGGGTAAATCAGGGTTTGCTCTCTGGTAGTACAATGGACCAGTTGCGTCTGAGTGCTCCAGTTGAGCGTTTCTTATCCCGTGAAAAAAATAAAAGGCCTTGAGTTGATGATGAATCTTCAGTAGTATACCTTAAAGTGGGGGTGTGGAAACTGGAGGGTATCTGCCTGCTGCCTGCTGTAGCTAAGATAATAGTTTAAATCATCCTGGAGAGAATCAAATAACATCTCGAAGACACACTCGATGCTGAACAAGCAGATCTCCGCTCTGGATCCTCCTGTGTTAACCACATCAACACCCTGCGGATTATCATCAAACAGTGCATTGAATATCGATCGCCACTCCACCTGCTGTTCATCGATTTTGAGAAGATATTCGATAGTATCAAGAGGGAGTTTAGCTGGAGTGCATTAAGCAGGAGAGGTATTCGCGATAAATTAATTGATATCATCAAAGTCACGCGCTGCATAGGTTGGAGGTTGTCTGAAAATTTGAGATCAAAAGTACGGTAAGACAAGGCTGTATTCTTTCATCAATACTATTGCTATTGGTATTATTGGTGCTTCGTGCAGCTTTTTCGACGGGATATAATGGAGGAATTCGATGGACTCTTACATCTTAACTGAAACATCTTGACTAAGCTGACGATATATGCTTACTCTCTCACAAAATTATGGACCTACACGAAATGACAGCAGATGTGGAAAGGGAGGTAGGTGTCGTCGGACTGAAAATGAATACGATATTCTTCTTCCTTTTATCAGCGAGGTTATGATCCGAAAACAAGGGATCACAACCCTCCCACTTCACCGCATTTCTACTGATCCGCCTGTCGGGTTCACCTATTTGACCTCAGAAAATATCGGCAGGCCTGCCGATTTTAGATCACTCGGTTACTGAGGCTAATGGAATGCTGATGTCGTCGCATTTGTCTGATCCAGGCGTTTATAGGCCTACCTTTCCTACATCGCGATGTCTTTGGAACGTGCATTGATATTGCCTTTTTAACTGGGTTCAAATGATCTCTTCTTTGAACGTGGCAATACCAGTTGAGCCAGTCGCGCTCTATTTTTTGTACGATGGTTTTCTTGGTGTAAAAGCTTCCACGGATCTTCGAACTTCTTCTGAAGTTTAATACGATAAAAGCTAAAACTATCAGCCTTGGAACAAACTCATCAGCCTTGCTGGACAACCGGTAGAGAGAGTAGAGGATTTCCAGTATCTTAGGAGTATTGTCTCGACCGATCGTGGAACCGAACTGGATATAGCCAACAGGATCGCAAAAGCAAAGTCCGTGTTTGGTATGTTGGCCGAAATATGGCGAAGCAATGCAATCAGATTGACCACCAAGCTAGGAATGTTCCGCTCCAATGTTGAATCCGTGCTGTTATATGGTTGCAGCACGTGGAGAGTGGCCACTTCTATCACCAGAAAGCTGCAAACGTTCGTTAATAGGTACCTGTGCGATATCTTAAGGATTTTCTGGCCCAATCGTATTTCGGACGATCATCTTTACGAGAGACCGGGTAAGGAGCCAATAGGCACAACCATCCAACGACGGAAGTGGCAGTGGATTGCTCACACGTTCCGAAAATGTGACAATTCCATAGCGAACCATGCTATGCAATGAAACCCTTTAACTCAGGACAGTCCGACGAGGACATGGCGCAGAACAGTCGAGAAGGATGCACGGTATTTGGGAAAAAGCTGGGGAGAGTTGTCTCCCATTGCCAGAAACTGTACACGTGGGCGTAGTAGAGGCCCTAGAACCTACAAGGAGATACAGGACATAAGTATGGAAAGTAACCTCGAAGTCCCCTTTTTAGAAACATTCACTATCACAATAAATTTCACCGCATTCCCAGGCCACTTTAATGACACGCTAGAACGATTGTACTTACTCGTTTCTTAAGCCGTGAGCGTTTCTGGCCAGATTTCTTACACGCCAATAGGATTGCCAACTTTTAGCGCGACTCTTAGAGGAACACTTTTATAAAACATAATTGAGTTGTACCCTTTTAAGTGGGTAACGCAGACACGGGAAATTGCAACTTGAACCGATAGGCTCAACTAACCCATTTTGAAATGGCATTTACGCGGACGTGAAACCCTAAAATTCATGGTCTGGGTAACCATATTTACAAAAAATATTTATTTATCATTTTGGAATAAGTGTTGATATACAACACAAGTGGGCGCCGTGGCGTAAGTGGTTAGTGTGTCGGAACACTGCGCGTGAGGTTCCAAGTTCGAATCCCAGAAAGCACCAAAAAGATTTTTCATGGTCCTACCTCTCGTAAACGTCTGGGAAGCATCCAAGAGTATTGTTGTCTCGACAAAATTTCTCAAAACAAATTCCCGATCGGATAGGGCACTAAACGGTAGGTCCCTTCCATTCGTGTGAAAAATATGACGCACACAATATGGGTGGTTGCGAGAAGCGAGGCCCTGGCGATTAAAGAGCTGTTGCGCCAAATATTTATTTTATACAACACTTGGCTACCACAGTAAGGTTTTAAGTAATCATCAACAAATGTTTGTATTTTTAATAAACAAAAACAAGCTCAGCATTCGAAAAGTAATATTATGAAATCCATTGAATAATATCTGGACAAATAAACAACTTGAAACAAACAAACCACTTCGGCGTCATTTCACAACTTTTCGAAATCGAAGAAAAAACATTGCTCAGCTTAAGAAAAATCACATGCCTACATCTATGTCATGCTCGGCCACAAGTCTTGCGTCATTGCCGTGCCTACCTGTGACAACCAATAGCCAATAAAACCAAAATCAAGTTTACCCATAAATATAAACATTTCACTAAAAGAAGATCTTCATCTAAATAAAAATATAAATGACTACATGACAACCACTTCCCAAACTTTAAACATCATTCCATCACAATTTCACTTACATTGTTAGTCTAACACACTAACGGCCATTATAACAAATTTAATGTTAAACTCATGTTTAGTCATATAACAAATGATCCCTAATAACTTTAAAGAAAAAGTCAACTCTAAAACGTGCTGTAAATTAGTATGCAACATCACCTAATGAACACTGCACATTGCCCATGAGCATGCAACACTACCCCCGTGTAATGCGCAAATGACATAATGTAACTCGTAACGTATGCCACGCCTCCCTCAAACACGAAGGGTACAAAAATAAGCACCGGCACTACTTCTCGTTAAAGTTCACACTAAATTGACAATCATTGAACACAAGGATAAAAAAAAAAAAAGATATGTAGGCAGGCACCCGGAGACAAAGAGAAAAACGTTTCACATACGCCCCCGCATGCCATGACAGATGTTATACGAGCACTTTTACGTTACCTACGTGTTTGTTAATATGTCAAAGCACGACTTGGTTGACAGGCAAAGCGTGTGTACGCAGTGTATTGACTTTTGTACAAATTTCTGTCAAAAGGATGCACCTCTAGCCAGGATACACTCCCATAGTGTAAATGAAGACAGCTAAAAGCCTATTTTTAAAGCAAAATCAAAATAAAATCAAACTTCCCGCCCGATGAGCATGAACATGCTAGCGGTGTTGGCAGGACGCCCAAACATCAAGGCGGCGAAAATAGCCCGCCCTACGAGAGAAAGTATCTGATTCTAGTGTTGATACTAGTTCGAGGGGGGTGAGGCCCCTCTTTTTTTTTTTGGCAGACAAATTGATTGCGCGATGGCATACACCGATTTCTCCGGTCCCGGCCCGGCCCAGCCTTAATAAGTGAGTGGCGTGCCATAAAATAATCAAAATTGGGGAATTAGATTCTTTTTGCCATTCGGTTTCGTGACGCACTACAATGTTGCTTTGCGTTTCGGTTTTTATATTTCTGTCTGCCTTCCCCATCCCCTTCAGTCCATTAAGTAGAAATTAATTTATTTATATTTGTTGGATTAAAAAATATATAATTTTCTATATTTTTTGTTTTCTACTTTTAGGCGTCATTAATAGAGGTGATTCCTTCCGGCGCCGACGCTCACGTAGCAATAGTTTAGCCCCGGTTAGTCCACTGCATCAGCGGGGTTCTGGTGGCGGCTGTGGCGGTGGTGGTAGCACAACACCTGAACATACATCGCAATCAAATCATCATGTTGATGTTTATCGTGTACAGATGCTGGGCTCACAGGGGGTTGGCAAGGCGGCGCTGGTATCACAGTTTAGGACTTCAGACTGTATAAATGCTTATGACGGACCAGGTGAGTTTTTGAAAGTATTATTTTGAATTCTTTATTGTTCCCGCAGGCATGTTATGAGCACGAGCTGTTGTTGTTATTTGTTTACACGACTGTTGCGATGTGCTTTCATTTGGAGTGGATGAGTAGTGGGGGCAATATTCGAAATATTTTGAGCGGTTTTTGAAGGTTGTTTGGATATATTAATTATAACTTAACTGATGCTGATGTTTCTCTAAGTGGATGATGGCGGATCTAATGTTATCCCTCATATATGTGTATGAAGCCTCAAAGATCTGCTGATGCACTTTCGAGAAAAAATACTTTACAAGCTGAGAAATAGGTTTCTTTCACAAGTGTATCGAGAAAAGAGATAATTTTTAAAACAAACAAAAAATTGACAACGATGACCTAAATTTTAAATAGCGATGACAACCAATATGTCGCTATCTGAAAGTTTGACCGTTGAGTGATGAGCAAAATTTTCCATTCGCCATGGAAATTTAAACAGCTATGAATCGATCTTAGATGGCGAGGATTTGTATTGTAGAAGATCAGATGAAGCAGTGAAAGACAAGCAGTATTGCCAGAAAGAAACGGGTGTACATTCCGTCTCGGGACGGAATTTGAAGAACTGCAGATTTATTAATTTAAATCGTTCCTCATGAGGAGGGTGCTTGCTTGTGCCCTTCCAGTCGAATATTCATGCAGTTAAATGGATGAGTCTGCACAGCTTCAATTTCCAATGACCAAACCTGGCAAGCATACTCAAGAAAAGTTTTTACAAAGATTATTTATAGGAATCTGATAATATAAGGGTCAGCGTTTATCAAAGGCAAGTGCAGAGTTAGCTTTGCTTATTATGATATATTATCAATATGAGAGTGGAAGATAAGTTGCCAATTACAGACAATCTGCGTATCACGAATTGACGTTACTGTACTGATGAGATCTTTTCTAATGAGTTTCTTATTGGCTAGAGAAAACGATTTCAAAAATAAGTTATGACCTAGCATTTGTTGATATTGAAGTCAAAAAATGATTGCTCTCACCAAATGGAGAATTCATCTTATTGCAGGGCAGGAAAATCTGGAGACTTAATTTGCCCTGTGGTTTCCATATCGTCTGCATTAATTCATAGTTTCTATGCATTTACTCCTAGTTTCGATAAAGATGTAGATGATTTGTGGGCTACTGAAAAAAAAAGATTTTACGTTTCATTTAATCATAGTTACCATCACCAACACCATATTCTGCATCAGAGTTCTCTCTGTGAACTCGGTGTCATATGTCGAATTCTCGTGCATATTTATCCTCTTTCAATACTTTGCAAACCGTTAGAGAACCAACATTTTCTAAGTCATAAGTAAGTGTTGAATTTATGCATGTACATATATCAGAAACAGGTGAAATGATTTATTAACCACATAATCTCAGATCTAGACTCCAAGGTATACTCGAGGTATTGTTACCAAATCGGTTTTAATGCTCCTTCAAAACGTATTTTTCCGAAACATTTACCACGCAATCAATAATCTGATTATGAGCTCGCGACACACTGCAAATAAAACCTATCGGCTTAGAATGTAAAGCGCGATCTTGAATGTAAGGCAACCACTTATTCTTTCTTTTGTTAAATTTTTCTAATGCAAAGCTTGGCACTAAAATCGAAGTAATCCCGTACGTAGTTCACATCACAAGACATGACTTGAATTTCTACAAGTATATTCGTATCCCTTTGGGGATAACATCTTTATCGATCTAGATCGCCTCCTAATTTAATAATATTGCTACCATATAACAAAATTTAATTATTGACTGATAGTACATTCATATTTGACTGAAGACTACAGCAACCATCTTCACGGCACTGCATCTCGCAGTGCAGAAAGAAGCTATGCTGAGTGCTCTTAGGCTACCTGAGATACAAGAACTGAAAACCGGCAATTTCACAAGCCATCTGAGCATTCTTGAAAATGTCCAAAACAACCCAATGTTCAAGATACCAGATACGATGTTCAAGAGATTTCGGTTCTCTAGGAAATTCGAAGTGGTCATTTGTGACCGTCAAGAATGGAGAAACAAAGGTCTCCAGACACCACCCAACGCACAAATCTGGTACATAGATGGGTCTAAATTGGAAAATGGTAGTACCGGAGCAGGGGTCTATGGTCCCAACTTTCAGTGTGCGCTTGGTAAATCACCCACCATCTTCCAAGCAGAAGTCCATGCAATAGAACTTTGTATTCGGGAACGCCTGCGGAGAATTACTACCGGAACCCGCATCTCTATCTATTCAGAGACCCAGGCAACGCTAAGGGCCCTTAATTCCTAGACTGTAGGGTCAAAGCTCGTGTGAGACAGTCTCGACCTCCTTGATAACCTCGCATCCACAAATCAGGTTACCGTAGCATGGATTCCTGGAACGAACGAACAGACTGTCTGGCGAGGAGAGACACTGGGTGCCCTTTCATCGGCTCTGAACCCTACTTCGGGGTACCACCCAGTGATATCCACGCCACAGTAACAAAATAGGAAGCTTAAGAACTCGCCGAACACTGGACCAACCAAAAGGGTCTAAGATAAGCGAAGAATTTCATAAACCCCAACAGAAATAGAGCCAGCAAGCTACTTGAACCCCTGTGGGCACCGTGGCGTAAGTGGTTAGTGTGTCGGATCACTACGCATGAGGTTTCAAGTTCGAATCCCAGA
Organism: Brachypalpus laphriformis; assembly: GCA_945910035.1. NCBI lineage: Eukaryota > Metazoa > Arthropoda > Insecta > Diptera > Syrphidae > Brachypalpus > Brachypalpus laphriformis. Next base: position 319,789,542 of record OX246753.1, read on the forward strand.
AAACACCGAAAAGTTTTTTTCACGGTCTCACCTCTCGCGAGCGTTTGACAAACATTCGAGAGTATTGTTGTCACGAAAAAGCTTCTCAAATCGCTGTTCGGATACGGCACTAAACTGTAGGTCCCTTCCATTTGTGTGAAAAATATAACGCACACAACATGAGTGGTTGCGAGAAGCTAGGCCCTGGCACTAAAAGAGCTGTTGCGCCAAATATTTATTTATTTTATAAGCTACTTGCACTAAGCAAAGACGATTTGCGAACTCTAACGGGCTACCTAACCGGACACTGTCCACTCAGATACGGCCATGTGCAGACTCTGTTGGGAACAAAGAGAAACAGCTGAACACATTCTGCCCAGGGACCGCAAAGAAATGATTATTCCATCTAACGCGGGTCTCGATGGGCCGAGCGGATACCTGAAACATGGAACCCAAGACATTATTGAGGTTTATCAAGAGCCTCAATTTTTAATTCCGGTTTACCATTGGGCCAGCACAATAGATCTTATAGGTCGCAGTGCACGTGGGCCCCAATCATCGTAACGTATCGTATCACTTATCATTTGAAAAATGCTTGTGGGCGCCATAATTCAGCGATAATGCGTAGAACTACCTAACGAGAAAGCACCTCCTTGAGAAACTTCTGAATTCTGCCCTTTAAATACAGCATAAGACTTCTATTTGTACGAAAAGCATCATATAACTGACACAATGCAAAAGGCTACGAGAAGTTAGGGTATAAGCTCAGGCTTGTGACATCTTTTTTGTCAATAGGACCTTGAAGGGTCAAAGAAAAATTTGTACAAGTCTTGACTTACTCCTTCTCACAAAATACAGAAAAATAATAAGTAGGATCTCTATCTGAAAGGAAAGTTATGGTATACTGAGTAACTTGTTCACAGCATTGGACGGTAGCTTATTGAGAAGTTCCTCCCACGCTAATTGGAATGTTCGGTATGATCCCATTTATACTCGTAGTCGTAGGAAAAAAAAAGGGGGAATCTTACGACTCATGGGCTTTGTGTTTTTCTTTTCTAAATGATTTTAAAAAAATTGTGTATTAAAGGTCCTAATCACCTTTTGGCATTCAAAATACCAACTTTGAGGCCAGCGATCAGATGAAAATATCTTGGCTATGCACATATTATGAATGGATTATGTTACAATCAAGATTTTAAGCAGCTAATGTTCTGCTCAATTCATATTATAGCCTGCAAGCACCACGTACGCAAAACTTTACAAATTGACTCTGGATCCCCCCTCATGCTTGAAATTCTTCATATGGGACTATTTCTATTAATCCCATATCTATTAGCAGCATCCACGAGAGGCTACTATGGATAGGAACGCGATGAGCATTAGATTTTATGGATTGGAGGTGGGCACATTTTGTATCAGTTATTAGAAAGAAAATTGCAAAATTGATTGAAAAAGTGGTTTCTTAACCATATGCCGAAGTCGAGCATACTTACTTACTTAGGTGGCGCTACAGTCCGGGGTGGACCTGGGCCTCAACCAACAAACCTCTCCAACCAGCACGGTTATGAGCCAGCTGCCTACAGTTGCGCACGCCAAGTTGGTTGAGGTCCCCCTTTACTTGTTTGCGTCACCTACTGCGAGGTCGTCCTCTACTGTGCCGTCCATCCGGGGTGCCTTCGACTTTTTAGCGGGAACGTTGGACTCCATCCACTCTAGATGACCCAGCCATCATAGTGGCAGTATGTGAACTCTTCTGGCTAAGTGGATGTGCTTATATGGGCCGTATAGTTCGGCATTGTACCTTCTCCTCCACTCATCGTCTATGCAGACGGGAACAAAGATCGTTCGAAGATTTTTTTTTCTCGAAATAACCAAGTGCATCCTCATCCGGCTTTGTCAAAGCCCATGCATCTGCGCTATTAAGCAGGACTGGGATGATTAATGTCGTATAAAGAGTTACCTTAGTAGTTCGAGATAGAGCTTTGCTACTCAATTGTCTTCTTAGCCCATAGAAACAACGATTAGCAAGAGTAATTCTTCGTGTGATCTCCCTACTGATGTCATTTGCGGAGTTCAGACAAAATCCTTTACTATCTCAAAATTATATCTGCATATTGCGGCATTCTGTCCAAGACGCCGATGTTGGGTGTCCTTTCTTGTAGATAGCATATAATTTGTTTTGCTTTCATTGACCGCTAAACCCATCTCTGCTGCCTCGATCTCAATACTCGCAAATGCCCAAATGACGGCCCGCTGAGTTCTTCCGATTATGTCAATGTCATCGGCATGAGCGAGTAGTTGTACAGACTTATAAAAGATTGTACCTCCGGTGTTGGCTTGTGAGTTTCGTACAATTCTCTCAAGTACTATGTTACAGAGATCGCATGATAGCACGTCACCTTGCCTGAGATCTTTCCTGACATCGAACGGTTCGGTGATGTTTTTACCGCGAGAGTTCTCCATCGTCATTCTGCACAAACGGACGGGCTTGGCAGGGATGTCAAGACTAGATATGGCTCTGTATAACTCGTCTCTACACACTCTATTATAGGCAACTTTGAAATCGATGAAAAGATGGTGCGTATCGATTTTATATTCATGGGTTTTTTCCAAGATCTGCCGTAGTGAGAATATTTGGTCAATGGTGGACTTTCCAGGCCTGAAACCGCACTGATAAGGACCTATCAGGTTGTTGACGATCGGTTTTAGGCGTTCACATAATACGGCAGACAGGATCTTATATGCGATGTTAAGGACACTTATACCTCTGTAGTTGGCACAGTTCAGAGGGTCTCGTTTCTTCAGGATCAGGTAAACGATGCTGAGGTTGCATTCATTGGGCATACTTTCATCCGACCAGATTTGATAGATGAGCTGGTGCATGCTCCTTACCAACTCATCTCCTCCTGCCTTGAAAAGTTCAGCGGCAAGGCCGTCAGCTCCAGCAGCTTTGTTGGATTTAAGTTTAGGTATCGCTATCCTCACTTCATTCTGATCGGGTTGACGGGAATCTTGACTGTCATCGTCACTGTTGAATGGCTCATTCTGCCTGACAGCGGAACATTGGTTATCATCGCGTCTAACAGTCTGCAGAAGTGTTCCTTCCATATCCTCAGCACCGACTGCGATTCTACTACTATATTGCCATTTTCGTCCCTACAGGCTTCTGTTCTGGCTTTGAAACCCTGGCATGTTCTTTTTACCCTTTGGTAAAATTTTCGAACATTACTCCTGCAATAAAGTCTCTCAATTTCCTCGATCGAGCGATTCTCATGCTCCTTTTTCTTCTTTCTGAGAAGTCGATGTTCCCCTTTTCTCCTCCGCTCGTAGAGCTCGCGAGCAGCTCTATTCCTTCTATGCAGCACCGCTTTATATGCCTCTTGTTTTGCTGCATGTGCTTGCCGGCATTCCTCACCAAACCAGGGGTTTCGTTGTGGTGGCCGAGAGAAACTCAGTACATCAGAGGCAACGCGACGACTCTGATGGCTTGTTGGGAATGTTGCCACTGGTCTTCCTCATTTGCTGTTGGCGGCATAGGACTTAGGTTAAGATTAGAAGAAACTCTATCGGCAAAGGCTCTGGCGGTCTCTAGCTATTGTAGCCGCCCGACGTCAAATTTCCTCACAGTATTTCGTTGATTTCGCATCCGTACCTTGGCTACAACTAGGTAGTGATCCGAGTCCACGTTGGCTCCTCGGAAAGCCCGGACACCCAGAATACTGGAAGAGTGCCTAGCGTCGATCGCAATGTGATCGATTTGGTTGACGATTTTTCGATCAAAGGAGAGCCATGTTCCCTTGTGAATATCGAGACGTGGCAACCGCGTACTAGCTACGACAAAGTTTCATCCCGCCGCAAAGTTGACTAGGCTGAGTCCGTTGTCGGATGCGATGTCGTGCAGGCTGTGCCTTCCGACTACGCTACTTAAGACATCCTCCCTTCCTAGCTTTGCCGAAGTCGAGCATAAGTCACAGAATTTTAACTTGATATAGTCCTGAGAAACGTTCCTGAGTAAAGGGTAAAACTATTGTAAAGTATGTTTTTCATGTGCGTTATGGGTAGATGGTCATTCGTCAACTTAATGGTCTTATATTCCAAGTCCAGACGTTTGCTGTGTTACATATATATAACGGCACAAATTTAATTTCTAGCTCTCATGATGAAGTTTTGTACTCTATCAACTCTTCTATCTAGATGCGATTTAGTAATAAATGCGTAAAATGTTCTCCTTCACTTTAAGACCGAGTTAAGTGTGCTTCGTCATAATTAATATGAAGCTTAAGTGCAATATAGCTTTTTATGACACAAATGCACACGAAGAATACTTTAACTTAGTACAATAGTATCGTACATGAATATGAATGAATATACAATCTGTGTCATGGTTAATACAAAAAAGTAACACAAACGGATACAATCAGTGAGGCACAACCCTGCAATGACGATGATGATGACGATGACGACCTTACTTCCAAAAGAACAAAAAAGTGAAAGAAACACAAGTACGATCCTTGCCTTTAGATATAGATGACAAAAAATGACTTTCCTGGGTTAATTAGACAACAACACTCGAAGCTGAGGTTTTTTTCCTTTTTGTCCTTGCCCTCCAGGATACTTCATATTGATAATATTTTTTTTTTTTTTTTTTCTTTTTTTTTTCTTTTTCTTGCAGAAACCGATGAAGCTGAACAAAATATTTCAATCATTCTGAATGGCATTGAATCGGAATTGAAATTCATGATAGGGAAACACGATAACAAGGTGAGTTCCAAGTCAAACAAAGTTTTTATCTTCACATGACCGGCTGCTGATTGGGGGGAGGTGGTTCTCTGCGAATAAGTGGTTACTTAGCGGGTGGCTGCAAGAAAGTTGTCACTTTTATAACCACAGTGACTGTCCTGTGTGAAACCACATAAAAGTGACTTTTCACCCATTTGACCTTACTTCTGGGTTGAGTGATGGATTCCATTATTAATTCATGTCAGTCTCTCTTCCGGTAGATACTTTTTTATTTTGCAGAAAGTTAATGTGACATAGTTTTGAATTTCCAGTCCAGAATTTTGATGGAAGACAATAGAGGAGAATTTGTATTTTAGTCAGTGCCTCAGAGGCTATGCATAAAGATTTTGCAAGTGTCGATTACAGTGTAATTAAAAGTGACTGCATAAAGCAGCTAGCTCCAAGGAGAGAAGAAAAAATCCACTTTGCTTAGTAATTGACTTTATGACGTTTAACGCGTAAGTAAGAATGCATTCACGTGGTGCTGTGCGGGTGGAAATACGAGTATCTATGTACATCCTTCACATTTTATGTAACCTGTAATTAGTATAAATCTTTTTAATCAAGAAAATTGCTTTCGGTGAAACGCAAGCTACATTGTTGTCTACATTAGGGAAGCTGACTGGCTGGCAGTGCTTTTCTGTGCTGGAAAAAGTCGTAAAGGAGTGTCGTAAACTGTATATCCTTTTGGGATTTGTCAAGGGAAATTAATTGGGACAGATGCCAGATTTCCACTTTTCCTCGTCATAATATCTTTTTCCAGTTTGTTTTTTTAGAAATTTTGTTTTACGTTGGTGATTTATTCGGGAAAAGTTTTTCATGGTATTATTATTAATTATGTTGATCCAGTGCTCCCAGTTGGGGACAAATTATGATGACTTTTCCTCGCTCTATCATTCAAATGTGTTTGTAGTTGTTTGAAACACAGAAGGCTATTACGATATGACAAGATGAAAGATGTATTGTAAGTTTCACATTTTAGTGACGAAGAAGTGTGTTATTTTTATATTAACCTAATTTTTCATATCAATTAAGGATGGACTTTGAGATGTAAAACTAGGCGTTAGCTGCATGAGCATTTTTAGCCCAGCGGTATAGTACACGTACATAAAAAAAACAACAAGTCCAAGTCAATATTAGAGGATTGTATATGGCATTAGAACCACGGACCGTCGACTTTTTAAGTACGCAAAGCACTTTTCCTTATTTTAAATATTATTTTTTATTATATGTATTTACTTACTTTACTTTACTAGGGCCTTGTACGCACTGAGACCTGTAAGATCTATTGTGCCAGCACGGTGTTTAGCTGAGAACTTGGTTAAGGCTCTTGATAAACCTCAACAAAGCTCCAGGCTCAATATTCCAGAAGTCAGAAGGACTCAATAAAGCCCTTCCGATATGGAGAAGTCTTTTCCTAGCGGCCATGGGGCATTCACAAAGAATATGTTCTGCCGTCTCTTTTCGCTCTCCACATAGCCGGCATTCGTCTGTATCTGCTACTCCTTTCTTGTGCAGATGGTACCTGAGTGGGCAATGACCCGTCAAATAGTCCGTTAAGGTTCTTAGGTCTGCTTTCCTAAGCTCGAGTAGCTTTTTAGCCTTCCAGCGGTTGAGATTAATGAACTTCTTTGCCTGTCTTAGGCCCTTGAATTTGGCCCAGTAATCTGCATGATGATCATCTTCCCATTTCTTTATTTTTATGTTAACGTTACTCCGTGCGAGTCCAAAATAGGGTTCAGGACCGACTAGTGGGCGACTAGCACCTCTTCTCGCTAAGCGGTCCGCCCGTTCGTTGCCCTCGAAGCCTTCGTGTCCTGGTATCCAGGCCACAGTGACTGTGTTTTTCGATGCGAGATCTTCGAGTAGGTTTAGACAGTCCCATACAAGTTTTGATCCTACCGTGAACGATTTCAGAGCCATGAGTGCTGCCTGGCTGTCTGAGAGGATATAGATACGAGTACCCTCGACTCTTCTACGCAGACATTCTCGTACACAGAGCTCGATCGCATGGACTTCCGCCTGAAATATTGTTGGTGATTTCCCAAGCGCAGCCGCACGTTGGAACCTGGGTCCATAAACCCCTGCGCCAGTGCTACCATTTTCCAATTTGGAACCATCTGTGTACCGAGCTAGAGAGTTTGGTAAGACTACAAGTCCTTCATTCCTCCATGTGTGGCGGTCACCTATGACCACATTGAATTTCCTGGAGAACCGGTATTTCTTGATCATAGTATCTGGGATTTTGAGAATAGGGTCATTTTGAATATAACTTAGAATCTTCAAATGACCTGTAAAGTTGCCGATTTTAAGGTCCTTGTGCTGCAAGGTGCAACGGTGTGAGGCTAAGCATTGCTCCCATTGCTCCCGTACGGCACGTTCTCATTGCTCCTGTGATACTCAGACAGGCTAGACGATGTATTTTATTCAACTGTTCCTGAGTCTTGGCCTGTAAGGTTTTTGGCCACCAAGGCAATGATGCATACGTGACCATGGGTTTGATAATGGCGCTGTACGTCCAATATATTATCTTGGGTTTTAGCCCCCAAGTTTTACCATGTAGGCGCTGGCACATAAACATTGCTCTTGTCGCTTTCTCGCTAACCTTGTTCAGGTGTGAATTCCAGGTGAGCGTCTTGTCAAGTATAACACCTAGGTATTTCGCTACCTTGGATATGTCGATTGGGACGTTTTCCAGTCTAATTTCTTTGAGAGTGTGGTTTCTTTTCCTGGAAAAGGGTACAAGAATAGTTTTTCCGGGGTTGATGGTAAGTCCCTTTGTCCTGCACCAATCGGAAGTTAAATTGAGGGCACCTTGCATTAGTTGAGAAATTATGTCCTCTAATTTGCCTCTGACGCTGATGATAATGTCGTCTGCATATCCTTGTACCTTGTAACCCGATTTTTCAAGTAGCTCTAGGAGTTCGTCAATAACTAAGGTCCAGAGCAGGGGAAAGAGGACTCCACCCTGCGGGCAACCTCTTCTAGCTGTTATAGTTTTATGCGAGCCTCCGCACTCGATTCTTATCTTCCTGCTGCATAGCATGGTTAGGATCCAGTTTATGATCAGAGGAGCGATATTTTTCCTGATCATAGCCTTTTTGATAGCCTCATAGGAAGTGTTGGCGAATGCTCCCTGTATATCTATGAAGGCACATAGGGCTGTTTCTTTGGCAGCTAATGATTTTTCAATCCATAATGTTAAGCTATGAATGGCTGTTTTCGTAGATTTCCCAGGTTGATAAGGAAATTGGTTTGCATGCAGAGGATCATGTATAAGGAACTTTTCCCTTATATGATGATTGACAATTTTCTCCATCGTTTTTAGGAGAAAGGAACTGAGACTAATGGGTCGAAAGGATTTAGGCGATTGCTCCGCCTGCTTTGCCGCCTTTGGAATGAAGACCACCTTAACCTCCTCCCAACTTTTTGGTATATAGCCTAGTGTAAGGCTGGATCTGAAAATTCTTATAAGGGTAGGAATTAACAGGTTTGCTCCTCGTTGTAGTAGGCAGGGAAATATGCCATCTATACCCGGTGATTTAAATGGGCTAAGGGTAGATAGAGCCAATCTAATATGGTTGGCAGTAAAGATTTTGCCAGATAGGCTATAGTCTCGTGTAGGAGCAATGAGAACGTCGTTCCTCAGGTGTTCTGGAGAGACAGCACAAACGTATATACAGCCTTGAAAGTGGGTATCAAGTAAGGCTTGACAGGTTTCCTCCGGACTGCTGGTGAATTCCCCATCTTGGTTCTTTAGGGAGCCAAGTTGCTTGGAGTGACTCTTGGCTAGGGCCTTTTGAAGGCGAGCCGCAATGGGGAAGCTTTCGATACGTTCGCAGTGAGTTCTCCAAGATTCTACTTTACTTACTTAGGTGGCGCTACAGTTCGGGGTGAACCTGGGCCTCAACCAACAAGCCTCTCCATTTAGCTCGGTCTTTAGCTAATTGCCTCCAGTTGCGCACTCCAAGTTGGTCGAGGTCCCCTTGAACTTGTGCGCGCCACCTACGGCGATGATTCCCTCTACTGCGTCGTCCCTCCGGGTTAGATTCGAAGACTCTGCGGGCCGGAGCGTTGGTGTCCATTCGCTCTACATGTCCTAGCCATCTCAGACGTCCAATACGCAGTTTTTTGACTAGGTCGATGTTGCTGTACAGCTCGTATAGTTCGTGATTGAATCTTCTCCTCCAAAACCCGTCAACACAAACGGGACCGAAAATCTTACGAAGAATTTTTCTCTCGAAGCGACCAAGGATATCTTCATCCTCTTTTAATAAAGTCCATGTTTCAGCGCCGTAAAGCAGGACTGGGATGATCAAGGTCTTATATAGAGTCTCCTTAGTTGTTCGAGATAGGGCTTTACTGTTGAATTGCCTTATAAGCCCAAAAAAACAGCGATTGGCAAGAGTTATTCTTCGATTGATTTCTGCGCTGATTTTGTTTGCTGAATTTATAGCAGAGCCAAGGTAGACAAAGTCCCTTACTACCTCGAAGTTATAGCTGCCCACTGTGACGTTTTCTCCAATTCGTCGGTGTTGGTTTTCCCTTCTAGTTGACAGCATATACTTGGTTTTGCCCTCGTTTATCGCCAAACCCATTTTGGCCGCTTCCGCCTCAATGCTTGCAAAAGCACCGGTGACAGCCCGCTGAGATCTTCCGATAATGTCTATATCGTCGGCGTATGCAAGCAGTTGTACAGACTTGTAATAGATTGTGCCTCCGGTGTTGGCTTGTGAGTTCCGCACAATCCGTTCAAGTACAATATTGAAGAAGTCACATGACAGCGCGTCACCTTGTCTAAAGCCTTTTTTGACATCAAAGGTCTCGGTGAGGTCATTACCGACCTTGATGGAGCAGCGAGCGTTCTCCATCGTCAGCCTGCACAGACGGACAAGTTTGGCAGGGATGTCAAAACTAGACATGGCTTTATAGAGCTCTTCTCTATAGATGCTGTCATAGGCGGCCTTGAAATCGATAAAGAGGTGGTGAGTATCGATTTGGAATTCTTGGGTTTTCTCCAGGATCTGCCGAAGTGTGAAGATTTGATCGATGGTGGACTTTCCTGGCCTGAAACCGCACTGATAGGGTCCAATCAGGCTGTTGATAAAGGGTTTCAGGCGTTCACACAATATCGCAGAAAAGATCTTGTATGCGATGTTGAGGAGACTGATGCCTCTATAATTGGCGCAGTTGAGGGGGTCTCCTTTCTTGTGGATCGGGCAAACGATGCTGAGATTCCATTCATCAGGCATACACTCGTCTGACCAAATATTAGAAATGAGTTGGTGTATGCACTCTACCAATTCATCCCCAGCTGCCTTGAAAAGTTCGGCCGGTAAGCCGTCAGGTCCAGCAGCCTTGTTGGATTTTAGCTTGGATATTGCTATCCTCACTTCGTTTTGGTCAGGTGGACGGAAATTTTGACTATCATCGTCTATGTTGAATGGTTCATTCTGCCTGACAGCGGGATGTTGGTCTTCGTCGCCGTTATACAGTCTGCAGAAGTAGTTTTTCCATATTCTCAGCACCGACTGTGATTCTACTACGAGATTTCCATTTTCATCTCTACAGGTTTCTGTACGGGTATTGCTTCTATGACACGTTCTTTTTACCTTTTGGTAAAACTTCCGTACATTGTTCCTGGAGTATAGACTCTCGATATTCTCAAACGCGCGCTTCTCATGCTCTTTCTTCTTCTTTTGGAGAAGCCGATGTTCTTCCCGTCTCTTTTGCTCGTAGAGCTCACGAGCAGCTCTCGTCTTCCTCTGCAGCGCCGCTTTGTATGCCTCTTGTTTTGCTGCATGCACTCGCCGGCATTCTTCGTCAAACCAGGGGTTTCGCGGTGGTGGTCGAGCGAGACCCAACACATCCGTCGCGGCGTTTCTGATGGCATGTTGGCATCGTTGCCACTGGTCTTCGGTATTTGATGCTGGCGGCAAAGGGGTGATTGAGAGATTTCGGGATACGCGTTTAGCGAAGAGTCTGGCGGTCTCTTGCGATTGTAGCTTTTCGACGTTAAATTTTCTCACAGTAATTCTTCTTTGTTGCTCAGATTGGGATATCCGCATTCGTACCTTGGCTACAACAAGGTAATGATCCTAGTCTATGTTGGCCGCTCGGAAGGTCCGGACATCCAGAATACTGGAGGCATGCCTTGCGTCGATCGCAATATGATCAATTTGGTTGATCGTTACATGATCATTGGACCGCCATGTCTGCTTATGAATATCGAGATGAGGAAACCATGTGCTTGCTATGGTGACATTTCGCTCCACAGCGAAATCAATTAGCCTTAGTCCGTTATCAGACGTGGTGTCGTGTAGGCTATGCTTACCGACTGCCCTACCAAAGACGTCCTCCTTTCCTATTTTGGCGTTAAAATCGCCCAATACGATTTTAACGTCGTATTTAGGACATTGCTCGTATGTTTTGTCGAGGAGCTCGTAGAAACAATCTTTGGTGGCAGGGTCCTTTTCTTCTGTGGGGGCATGAACACATATTAGGCTTATGTTAGCGAATTTAGCCTTGATCCGGATCGTCATAATACGCTCGCTCACGTGTCGGAAGCTTAAGACTTCTTGCCTAAGTCTGCCGCGTATGACAAATCCGCATCCGAATAAGCGTTGCCTGTTGCCTCTGTAGCAATCACCGTAGTAGATGTCACAGTTTTTCATCCTCTTTTTGCCCAGCCCATCCCATCGCACTTCCTGGATGGCGGTAATATCTGCTTTATAGCAGTCTAGGGCCTCTGCTAGTTGTTCGGCTGCACGTGGTCTGTAAAGGGACAGAACATTCCACGTACAAATCCGAAGGTCGTTGTCCTTATTTCGTTTGCTGGGGTCGTCATTAGTTGAGTCATCCTTATCCGAGGCTTTTGGTTGTTTCGGAACCATGCGGTTTTTACGTGCTAGGGAAGTTACCCCGACGGCACAACCCCCAACCTGGAGGGCCAGTTCCTTAATTATTCCCCAAGGACGAGGGGCCGGGTACACCGGTGCCAGTAGTCCACTACGGGAGTATGAGTGCTGCCGTTGGCCCATTAAGGGCTCCTCCGCCACCATCTCTATTCCAATGTCCTGACCAACATTGGAAATTCCTTACCGACCTGTGATCCGAATACGTCGAAGCAGCTCGCGCAAGGTGTTCACTAAGTTCAACCTAACTGGAACTATAGACGCCACCGTTGACTCCGTCTAGGGAATTCGTCCGCTGCCGCCTGGAACAGGAAGAAGCGCTCTAGTGAGAAAAGCACTCTTCCCCCCCTCTCTCATCTGCTGCCACCAAGAATCCGCCAAACGGGGTTGGTTACCCATTTCTTGGATTAAGGTACTAGGCACCCGGCTGTCACCGCGTGGAGGTTGAGAGTAGGAGTTGGTAGGCCTCAGCTGAGTGAAAACGCTTGTGTTTTCATATGATCGCATGCACTACCGTTTGACCAGCCAATTCTCCAAGATTCGCGTTTAGATTTTCTAAGTTCTTTGTTATAACTTGTTAGAGTTTCTTTGTAAAGGCACCAATCGCCATTGATTTTAGCTCTATTGAATAGCTTCCTAGTTTCACGCCTAAGTGACTTAAGATGCTTATTCCACCAGGGAGCGTCGCGGTTGGTCCTTTTCTGTGTTTCGGCGCAACTGCCTTCATAAGCGACGGAAATGGTTTTTCGAAGGTGTTCTGCCTCGAATTCCAACTCTGAAATGGTATGTATAGGATTCGAAGCACGATTTAGTTCTGCCTCGAGGATAAACCGATAGGAATCCCAATTAGTGTGCCTAGGGTTCCTGTAATTTAGCGTGTCACTCATGGAGATCCCTATATCGAATCTGATGTGGTTATGGTCCGACATAGAGACTTCATCAGACACGTGCCAGTTTGTGATGAAATTGTATATAAAAGGGCTTGCCAAAGTGAGATCTAGTACCTCTTGGCGGATGATGTTAGTAAAAGTAGGAACGTTTCCCCTATTTACCACCATGTTGTTAGTACATACAAATTCGAAAAGCGATTCACCTCTTTTATTGATGTCCGAACTGCCCCAGGCGGTGTGATGGGCGTTAGCGTCACAGCTGATAATCCAGGGTAGCTTTTTGGCACGGCAGTAAGCCATCAAGTACCCTATCTCGTTCGGCGGTGCCTCGGCTGTGTCCCCGGGAAAGTAAGCGGAGGCGAAGACAACCTTCGTGGTCCCACGTGTTAGCGGCACTGGGAAATATATTATGAGTATTTTTAATTAAAATTGCTGCCCTAGGATTACTCCACGAGTCAGAATAAATTAACTTACAGTTCTTCGTTGAGAGCCCTTTAATGGCTCCCTCGAGCACTAATGGCTCTTGCATAAGTGGCAAGTCAACATCTTCCTTGATAAAACGTCTATTCAGCACAGAAGATGCTGCCCTAGCATGGTGCAAGTTTATTTGAAGGCACTTCAAATGCCTTCTGATGAGTGGTGGACGACTCATCTACCGTTTACGCCCCCTGTCCCGGTGGGCCGTTTTTCTGGCCCTGCCGCTATTTAGTAGCGCAGCTTCCTCGGGGTTTCTTCTTTCCCACTTCCTTAACCTTCCAGAGGGAGGGATGTAGCGTCTTTCACTATACCTAGGGGTGTAGTCCACCTCTCGACGTGGTGTATGTCTGAGGGTCTGAGGGGCGAGGGTGGACGTGGATGAGGGTTGCGTGGATGCTTCGGTAGCGCTTTTGAAGCTCTAGCTGATGTACTTTCTGGCGGCCGTTTGTTTGCGTATACCGCCTCAGCGCTGGTGCTGGGGCCCTGTATGGCCTCAGTGCCGCTGGTATTAGCTCTGCGCGTACAAGAGCTGGCAGGATTTTCTTTAACTATCGTGCCTGTCTGGTTTACGGTGGGTCTTGGGTGCTCTTTATGTTTACGATTATATGTATTTACCACGAGCCTCATTAATCAAGTGTCTCCCACCAAGTTGGTTGAGAGCTCTTTCCATTTGTTCTCACCACCTAAGGTTCGTTCATTTGGAGTTGATTTGAAAGCTGTTTGGGCCGAAGCGTTCATATCCATCTGTTCTATCTCCGTCGCTGTATACCTACTTTGCCTGACTAGATTGATATCGCTATAATGCCATATAGTTAGGTTAGGCTAGATAAAGTGACACTTAGACCACTTGGATCCATTGTGATACCACGTAAAGTCAGGACCAGAGAAATCACCGATTACTGGGCAACCTAAACCTTTCTCAGGAGGGTATTGACTGAGAATAGCTGTGCGTGAAGTGACTAGAAAGTGTGACTGACTCAATCAACCCTAAAGTCAATGTGTACCGGGAAGGTATAGTGTACAAACAAGTGTTGGGGTGAGTGATTCAATCGAACCAGCTGAACTATTGTGTAAATTGTATTGGCAGGTCTAAGTGAACCGTGCAGGTGTAGAGATGCGTAAACGTAATAGAGTGACTGATTCAATCGAACTCTAGGTACTGCTGTGCATAAGGTGTTGACGAGGTAGGGTGACTGTTTCAATCGAACCCATACCTAGGTGGACGGTGGAAGTAGTGGGGAGTATATAATAGAAAGCGATGTGACTGATACAATGAAACCGTGCACTAATATGCAGTCAAACTGTAGGAATTGGTTTGGTTAGGTAGGGCGACTGATTCAATCGAACCCTTAGTACCTAGCTGCACCGTATAGGTGGGGTGCATGGGAGTAATAGAGTTGATTGACTCAATCAATCTCTGTTACTCTTATGCAGTAGTTTTTTTTTTTTTTTTTTTTTTTTTCGAGGGTAGGTGAAAATCTTCGTTCCTCTTATGCAGTAGTGTTATTTGTTAGTGTTAGTCTAGTACTATTTGAGATGGTTAACTATCGATATTGGCGGGGGGTGGGGGGCTGGGGGCGTGTGTCAACTAAACCAGTTAGATTTCAAAGAAGAAGTATTCACCTAACAGTTTCTTCCTCAGGGTAAATAGTGCTGGGCATATGTGCCGAGGAAGTGGAGACTGTTCTCCTCCTCCTCTTCTGCAGCTTCTACACAAATCATTTGCTGGGACTCCCATTCTAGTGGCGTGTCTACCTAACAAGCGATTATTCCTACTTTGAGGCTTATGTTCCTTTTATTTAATGAAAGGAGTTTTTTGGTTTTCTTCGCGTCTAGTAGAGGCCAGATCTTTCTGGTCGATATACACGTAGCTAGATTACTCCATCTATTGTTTACAATAGCTTGCGCTTCGTTAAACATACGAAGTTTCATCTTTTGTATTAGGGGTGCCGGTACCTTACTATTGACAGCTAGAGGTAGTACGGTGCTTTGTTTAGCTAGTTCATCTGCTTAACAACTGCCTGGAATGTCTCTGTGTCCCAGGACCCAGCACAGGGTGATATTGCATCTGTCCGCAATCTCGCTAAGAGATTTGTGGCAATGTTTGACAAACTTCCATCTTATTGTTGGCGTTTCCAGAGCTTTGATCACTGACTGACTGTCTATGTAAAGGACGATAGACTTAGCATCTATCGGGTGCAGAGAGGATCTGCGTGCTGCTTCACGAACAGCCGATATTTCCGCTTGGAATATACTGCAGTGGTCCAAAAGTCGGAAAGCTACATTCATACTAGGTACTTCAGAAAATATACCCAATCATGTGCCCTCCGATGTTTTGAAACCGTCTGTATAGATTTCGATTGCGGCGTCATTTAGAATGATACCGTCAATCCATGCGGATCTGTCAGGGATGGTGGTGTTATATTTGATGTTGAAATCGATAAATGGGGATATGTAATCTGTTTCTCCGAGATTGGAGTTTTGTAGAATTTTCATGTGGCCTATTTGTGAGCCTGATCACTGGAGAGATTCTCTAAGTCTTAGGGCTGCTTTAGACGCTACCATTTTCCCAAAGATATCAATGGGAAAAATGTTAAGTAGATTTTCTAAGGCGGCTGTAGAAGTGGACCTGAGAGCCCCTGTGATGCACCTGCATGCTAATTGCTGTACTCTTTCGATAGAGTTTGTGTTGCTCCTTGTTTCAAGTTCAGGCCACCAGACGAGAACGCCATAGAGCAAAGATTGGTCTGACCACCATACGGATTAGATGCCATACAGTTCATCATTATATCTTTTCACCCGCTCCCTGCCTATGCAGATGAGTCCAGAAATCAGTTGAAGAACTTTTCTTTCACAATGACCAAATACATCACCATCCGCTTTAAGTAAGGTCCTTGCCTCTGCGCCATATAGCAGAACACATTAATTCTTCATTTCATTTTGACTTTGATGTCTTTGTTGGATTTTGTGACGGAGCTTAGATAAGCAAAGTTCTTAACTATCTCAAAGTTGTAACTGTCTACTGTGGGATTCTGTCAATGATGACAACATATCGTTTGTTTTGCCCCCAGTTACCATTTAACCCTTTTTGCCGTTTTCGCCTCAGTACTCACGAACGCACGATTGACATCATGGTCTTTTCTTTCGATGATTTTAACGTTGCGTGGGTGCCTGTAGCGCAGTAGTTAGTGTGTCGGACCACTGCACTCGAGATTTAATGTTTAATGTTCATCAAATTAGGCCCCAAGCCCTTTTTTGACATCGGAGGTATCGGTAAGATCATATGTACAATAACTAACTGTTGACTGTGGTAGTTAAAAATTCATAGGTTACGTTAGATTAGTGTAGCTGTCTTGAAGCAAATTTAAATGATTTGGTAGCTGTGCTCAAGAGTGAGTCTATTCACGTTGATTTATCAAACTATACTGAATACAAATGTCAAAATAGCTGGACGATTGACAGCTCAGTTAACAGCTATCCCTATCGTAAGTTCTATTTAAGTAAAAAAAAAGAAACATCATTTACATTGTAAATATTGGAAGTCGGACAAGGTTGCAGGATGTAGTATAAATCCTTTGTCTAGTTCCACTAAATCGAAGCAGATCGTAGAGTGAAAAAGTTAGAGGTTTGAATTCGAAAAGGTCTTAACGCTAAACCCCAGTGCACAGGCAAGGTGGCATCACGAATGAATCAAGGACATTCCAAAATTTTAAATATGCAGTCACTTACATATTATATTATTTCCCTTCCTGTCTCATTGTTTCATATTTCCACTGTTTTGCAGCGTACAAGGATCAAATTGGTTTGGAATATAGTGCATGGTATATGCAATAGGTATATCTAGAACCAATAGAACTCCCTTACCTCATAAGTCAATACCACAAAAAAATCACTTGCCGCTTCTACTCATAACGTCCCTTCCTTTATTATCACACCCAGGGTAGATAAATGCACACTCAGCTGTCTTTACTCCAGGGGTAAATCCAATAAAATCTGTTTACACCGAGTAAATAAATAAAGTAAATCTCTCAATGGGATCAACACAGAGTGCCCTAGTACGAGGCGCTAAAAGTGGTACAACCTGAGGCAGGTTGACTTTTTCTATAGTGGTGTGTGTCCACCTGGTCTTCGATTGGACTACCACAAGCTACAAAGTCGACTCATTTATGAAAGCACACATCGACGGAAGTTACATAAATCGAAATCGAAGTCCTACTCTCGTACTACTGGCGTACATTCCACAACACAATTCAATCCTTAAGGCCATGTTAAGGACGTGGGTGCTACGTAATTTAAATGGATTTTGGTTTCTCTGGTAATTTTATTGCTTCCGCTTCGGAGGTAAGTGTGGCACTTTGTTGTACATCCTTTGAGGATGTGGAATGGGATGCTGGTAATTGCATGCGGCTGGAGAAAATAATTTTTATTCGCGCTAACTGGTGGTTAAGTGGCCATTTTCGCTTGCACTCACCTCAAAAGGAAAACCCACCTCTCTGTCGGAGGAACAGTTGTTTTTGTAGGAGAATATCCTGGTTGGCATAGTGCAAGTACATGGATCGTAAATTTTAATTACTTTTCGCTGGTAAAAGAGGTTTGAGTGGAAGCGTGTAAATGTAGAAGGAAATGCGCTGCGTTTGGCTCCGTTTGAATTTCAAATCACGCAACTCGCAAAATTTGCTTCCGTGACAACACTTTGAAGACGGATTGTGTGCGGCTACGTGGGTACGATGTTAATTTATTACACGCTGACCATAGTATACACAACAAGGGACGAGAGATTTAATTGCGATATTGTTTTCATTTTCAATTTTTAATGACCATACTAATGGCCAATGGTTTGTTCGCTTTGATAATGTAATAGATATCCTACCCTCAGGTAAGCTGCAAGCATTCGTCTTTTACGCCGCGAGTAGGCGTGTACAATTCTGTATAATTGATGGATACAAAGTTGTGAAATTTAAACGATTTTTGTTTGTAAGGTTAAACGAGGGAGAGCGTGTCAGGAAACGCTCTGGCTTATAGATCCCGTAAGCGCTGCAGGAAAAGGAATTTAACGAGTCGTAAAATTGGCGGACTTAAAGGTTGTGGTTAGAAGCTATGTTTTCGTATATGTCGTGAAGTATATGTGTTAAACTGATAGTGGGCGTTGGTCCTTGAGACGTAAATATAAATATTGACTCATTTGAACACGGACCAGCCCCCCTTACTTACATATTTATACGTCAAAGAATCGCTTGGGGGTATTGACCACATTGCTTGTACAAATATATAAAGTTTTTTGAGAATATTTTCTTATACAGAAAATAAACCCTTAAATGCAATTTAAATCAAACTATCGTCATTCTCCTAATAAATCGCAAAGAATGTTTTTTTAAATAACGTGGTTTGTTTGCGTTTGTTTTACTTACCTATATGTAAATAGGTGTTTGTGGAGAAATACTTCAGGTAAATGGACATGTTTTTCAAATGTGGTAAACTATTTAATTGAAACATGACGGCATATTTGTAATCTGTAAATAAGGTGTTCTGGCAGACCGTCCGCCGAATCAGAGGAAGAAAGCTGAATACCGTGAACGGAGTCAAAACCAAAGAGGGTCACTCTTTCCAATGAGGAGGACATCTTACGCAGCTGGAGCGAGCACTTTTCAGAATTGATCAATCCCGAACAAGCCATGTCATCAGGAAGATGACAGACCTATGGTCGAGGCTTTGGCGATCAAATCCTTAAAAGTTGGCGAATCTACCGGTGTGGCTGAAATCCGACCAGAAATGCTCAAGGCCTTAGGTAAAAAGGGAGTGCAATGGCTCTCGCGTGTCATTAAAATGGACCGGGAGTGCGGTGAAACACGTGGTGATTAGAAAATTGGAGTGATTGTCCCTCTTTTTAAACAAGGGGGCAAAAGAGATTGCAGGTGCATACCATATTTCTTTTAAATACCTCATGCATATGCTCGTAGGGATTAGACTATACCCGAGGTAGGCATGCCTGTCATAAGAGGCGACTAAAATCCACTCTCTGTATACCGAGCGTAGTGTATACACAAAAATGCAATGAACAAAGCAAAGCAATCTAGTACCCCAGATGGCAGCCCAGGTTCTTTGGAAAATCCACCCTCTTTGGAGGTCGGCTGTACGGATTCTGGGGAGAGCCATTTATTGAGCCTTATAAATCCCTTCTCAAAAAGTACAGGGGTATCTCGATCTCCACCAACAAGATCGAACATGTCCGGAAAAAGAAGTCCACCGGAAGTGCAAGCGCGTGAAAAACGGGACTCAGCGAACTCTAAAAGCATTGAGGAGGAAAATAACGCACTCCGTACTCCGAAAGAGGTAGATTTACTCAGGCAGGAAAATAATGCAGTAAAAAACACGTGTGAGATCAATAGTACCTACAGGCGTGAAAAAGGTATTTAAACAGCCAATGTAACTGCCTTAGGGGTCATTCACCGACAGTCGCGACTCTGTTAACAGCTGGTCATCAATCAGTATTAAGCGAATGAAGTACATACTTAAATATAAGTGTAACCGCATTTCACACGTATCTACAAAAAGAAAATAAAGTTAGCCCAAATCGCTCACTTAGTCGCGAATACTAGATGGATGAAGAAGAGCTAACACGCGAAAGGATGATACTGACGATGCTGATGCTGCGATCAGTATCCCAAAAATTTAATGCCGAAAGGATTCAGTGGTATACTTATGAAAATAAGTTAGAAAGACCACTGCGTGTTGCAGCAAGGGGACTCCACCCCTCGTGCACCAAAGAAGATGTTATAAACGACCTTCAAGACAAAGGCTTTAAAATTCTTGATGCCGTCAATATTATCAAGAAGGAGAAGCAACAGTCGGAGGTAGATCAGGAAAAATTGGTAAGGCGTGGACTTCCCCTATTCATGCTAAGTTTCAATACAGACGAAAATAAAGATGTTATTTATGGTATTAAGACTATTCTAAACATCGTGGTCAAAATAAAACCTATGCGTAAGAGCTCCAGATCAATCCCGCAGTGTAAGCGCTGTCAAGGTTTCAATCACACGCATACTTACTGCCAGAAAGAACCGCGATGCGTCAAATGCGCAGGTAACCATCCCTCGGAAGAGTGTCACCTAAATAAGCAAACCCTTGCCACTGGTATAAACTGCAAAGGAAAACATTTTGCGAACTATTGAGGTTACTTACTTACTTAGCTAGGTGGCGCTACAGTTCGGGTAGAACCTCGGTCGAGGTCCCTTTGAACTTGTGCGCACCACCTACGGCGATAATTCCCTCTACTGCGTCGTCCCTCTGGATTAGATTCGAAGTCTCTGCGGGCCTGAGCTCAGACGTCCAATAAGCAGTTTTTTGACTAGGTCGATGTCGCTGTACAGCTCTTATAGTCCGTGATTGAATCTTCTCCTCCAAAACCCGTCAACGCAAACGCAACCGAAAATCTTACGAAGAATTTTTCTCTCGAAGCGACCAAGGATATCTTCATCCTCTTTTAATCAAGTCCATGTTTCAGCGCCGTAAAGCAGGACGGGGATGATCAAGGTCTTATATAGAGTCTTCTTAGTTGTTCGAGATAGGGCTTTACTGTAGAATTGCCTTATAAGCCCAAAAAAACAGCGATTGGTAAGAGTTATTCTTCGCTTGATTTCTGCGCTGATTTTGTTTGTAGAATTTATAGCAGAGCCAAGGTGGACAAAGTCCCTTACTACCTAGGAGTTATATCTGCACACTGTGACCGTCTGTCCAATTCGTCGGTGTTGGCTTTCCCTTCTTGTTGAGAGCATATACTTGGTTTTGCCCTCGTTTATCGCTAAACCCATTTTGGCCGCTTCCGCCTCAATGCTTGCAAACGCACCGGTGACAGCCCGCTGAGTTCTTCCAATAATGTCTATATCGTCGGCGTGTGCAAGCAGTTGTATAGACTTGTAATAGATTGTGCCTCCGGTGTTGGCTTGTGAGTTCCGCACAATCCGTTCAAGTACAATATTGAAGAAGTCACATGACAGCGCGTCACCTTGTCTAAAACTTTTTTTGACATCAAAGGTCTCGGTGAGGTCATTACCGACCTTGATGGAGCAGCGAGCGTTCTCCATCGTCAGCCTGCATAGACGGACAAGTTTGGCAGAGATGTCAAAACTAAACATGGCTCTATGAAGCTCTTCTCTATGGATGCTGTCATAGGCGGCCTTGAAATCGATAAAGAGGTGGTGAGTATCGATTTGGAATTCTTGGGTTTTCTCCAGGATCTGCCGAAGTGTGAAGATTTGATCGATGGTGGACTTTCCTGGCCTGAAACCGCACTTATAGGGTCCAATCAGGCTGTTGATAAAATGTTTCAGGCGTTCACACAATATCGCAGAAAAGATCTTGTATGCGATGTTGAGGAGACTGATGCCTCTATAATAGGCGCAGTTGAGGGGGTTTCCTTTCTTGTGGATCGGGCAAACGATGCTCGAATTCCATTCATCAGGCATACACTCGTCTGACCAAAATCTTACAGATGAGTTGGTGTATGCACTCTACCAATTCTTCCCCAGCTGCCTTGAAAAGTTCGACCGATAAGCCGTCAGGTACAGCAGCCTTGTTGGATTTTAGCTTGGATATTGTTTGCTATCCTCACTTTGTTTTGGACAGGTGGACGGAAATTTTGACTATCATCGTCTATGTTGAATGGTTCATTCTGACTGACAGCGGGATGTTGGTCTTCGTCGCCGTTATACAGTCTGCAGAAGTAGTTTTTCCATATTCTCAGCACCGACTGTGATTCTACTACGAGGTTTCCATTTTCATCTCTACAGGTTTCTGTACGGGTATTACTTCTCTGACATGTTCTTTTACCTTTTGGTAAAACTTCCGTACATTGTTCCTGGAGTATAAACTCTCGATATTCTCGAACGCGCGCTTCTTATGCTCTTTCTTCTTTTTTTGGAGAAGCCGATGTTCTTCCCGTCTCATTTGCTCGTAGAGGTCACGAGCAGCTCTTGTCTTCCTCAGCAGAACTATCGAGGTTGCGAGGTGGCGAAAGAGCTCCAAAAACGGCGCGATACGCTCAAAAATTTCTTGCGGCCGAATCCGAAACCAATTAAGAACAGACCCAAAATAGCTAAAAAAAAGCAGCGAGAGAAAGGAAATCCGTCAATATTGACTTAAAATCAGGTAATGAAGAAAAACCCAAACGTAGTAGAGAAAAGGTGAGAGAAGCAAAATCTTCGAATATTGGCGTGCAGTCTTATGCTCAAGCGGCGATGACAGCTAATGGCAAGTATATGACCGACAACTCACGGAAGATCAAAGCAAGAAACCATCCTAACTTTAACGCAAATACCTGCTCAAGTTCCGATTTTGGAAGACGGTGATAGAGCTAGCTCACAAGATCCTGTATCCCATGTTTTCTCTCTAATTCTTGCGAAACTTGAAAAGCAATGCAAAACAAACAAATTTATTTTCGAGAGACTAGTTGCACCAGAAAACAACATTCGTAACACGCGCACTTCAACCAGAACATGAAAGAAACGCCAACGGACTCATGCGAAGTCTCGACGAGTAAGAAATATTTGTACGCGAAAAGGATATTTATATACTCGTATGCTTGGTCTGTGAAACTCATCTGACAAAACAATCGAATGTTAAAATAAGGGGATATAGCGTGTATCATGCCTTCCACCCATCGGAAAGAGCCAGAGGTGGATCACCTTTGCACTCAGCGGAAATAAATATTGAATTAGAAGCAATGCAAGTAAGCACGGTACGCGTTAGAAATGGACATTTTGCCTTCAACATTTCGTCTATATATTGGCCATTGCGATGTAAACTTGAAGAAAGTGATTTCACAAACATCTTCAACTTCCTTAATTTCCAAGTTTTATTATTGGTGGCGACTTCAACACGAAACGCCCCTTCTGGCGTTCAATGTACGCCTTTTAGAAAGGTAGAAAGCTTTATAATGCGGGTATGCAATACAGTTGTGATTTTCACTCGACACGGGTATCCCAACATATTGGCCGACTGATAGAAATAAGACACCAGATCTGATCGATTTCTTTATTGTTAAAAGAATATCTGGCAACTGTATAAAAGTTGAAGAAAGCTTTGAACTCTCCTCTGATCATTCTCCAATCATTATGATGATAAGCGATGCTCTGATTAAAGATTAACCAGCGCGAACACTAATTGGAATGTCTTCCAAAAAGTAATTGAAGCAAATATTGAGCTGAGCGTGACACAGTTGAAGTTGATCGCTTCGTCAAAATCCTACAGAATGCCGCGTAGAAGAATAATCCCAAACTTAAGAAAACGCCGGCCAGCTACATTCAAACTTATCCGCAGGAAATAAAAGAGATGATTAAGGAGAAGAGAAAAGCGCGCAAAAAATGCCGACAAACTGGGGCTCCGCAACATAAAGCACATCTTAACCGTTTGTGCAATAATGCAATACGAACTTACGTGGAAAGTTTAACGGCAGAAGAAGCTTCTAATTATTCGGTTTGGAAGACTATAAAAGGTATTAAAAAAACCTCAAATTCAAGCCGCGCCAATTAGGAAAATCAAGACGAATGGGCCAGGCATGATAAAGAGAAAGCGCAAGTTTTTGCCACCCACCTGCAAGAAACTTTCAAATCGTTTGATGGACAAGCTCTTATTCAAAATATAAATACGTCATATATAGCCAGTAGCGTAATAAGAAATCCAACGCTTACCGAAACTTAAACCTAAGAAGGCTCCTGGATACGATCTAATCACGGGAGAAGTTCTTAAAGCACTAGCCAGAAAAGGTCTAATTAAGCTTCTGTTCATTATAGACGCCGTGCTTGGACTAGAATATGTTCCCAGTCGCCGAAATCATAATAGTCCTTAAGCCCGGAAAACCGCCGAATGAAAAAACGTCTTATAGACCGATTTCGCTTCTTCCAATTATATCCAAAGTGTTCGAGAGAATATTGATTAGGCGAATACAGCCGGTAATAGAAGAAAGGCATTTCATTCCGGATCATCAATTCGGACTCAGAAGTAAGCATTTTACAGTTGAACAAGTACATCGAATAACACATGTAATCGACAAGTCACTTGAAGAAAAAAAAATACTTGTTCAAGCGTATTCCTTGACGTCTCTCAAGCCTTTGACAAGGTCTGGCACGAAGGCGTAAACTTTAAATTACGCCAGAGCACCTATATAAAATCTTGAGGAACTGCCTTACGAATAGACTATTCCGCGTCAAATTTGGAAACGAATATTAAGATTTTAAAGAAATAATGGCTGGGGTGCCGCAAGGAAGCGTTCTTGGTCCAGTTTTATATCTATTATACACTCGTGATATACCGCAAGTAGAAGACACTGAGTTAGCTACATTTGCCGACGACACTGCTATCTTGGCAGTAGGTAAAACGGTGGAAGATACTACCGAAAAACTGCAAGAATCTTTGGATAGAGTAAATGAATGGACAAAGGTTTGGTGAATCTCACTCAACGAGACCAAATCTGTTCATGTAAATTTTACTTATAAAAAAATAAATAAGTTGCCGATCTTTTCAAACTCGGTTCAAATCCCGTTTGCAAACGAGGCTAAGTATCTTGGAATGACACTTGATGCAAAGCTGAAATGGAAAACGCACGTAAAGAAAAAACGCAAAGAACTAGATAATAAATATAGAGAAATGTATTGGTTACTTGGAAAATATTCCAAGCTTAATATAGAGAATAAACTGCTTTATATAAGCAAGTGCTAAAGCCCGTATGAACATATGGCATACAACTCTGGGGTTGTGCCAAAAAAAGTAATATTAAAATTTTACAAACTTTTGAAAAAATAGTGCTAAGAGGTATTGTAAATGCGCCATGGTATATCAGAAATAGCGATCTCTACAGAGATCTTGGTCTTAAAACTATTCAAGACGAAATCAAAAACTACACGAGAAAGCATAAAAGTCGACTAGAAAGTCACGTAATTATTACAGTCCTCCAAGTTTTGGATGAAATAAATTTACAACGCCGTCTACAAAGAACCAAACCTTTAGACTTAACGCATGAAGTAACCGCGTCTAAACTGCGGAGCTAGCAGGAACTTCTAATGGGAAGATACCTGCAAAACGTCCTTTTTTCGTGAAATGAAAACTAATTGATAAGTTGTACACTTAGTTGTAGGAAAAAGAAAAACAAGTTTGTTTTGAAGAGAGGGTCAGAATCCCACACTAATATAAGCACGCGCTGCCGATTATCTTTTTTTTTTTTAAACAGGTGTGTGGCCACCCTCAAATGGCGTGTAGACACTGCGACCAAGGAGATCTATTGTGCCATAGGCCAGTTTTAGGGCAGCAGTACTTCTACTCTCCTTATGAAAGCTATAATTACGGCTGCCGAGGAGTTCCTTAGATCTTTTGGAGATATGATCTCTTTAAGGAAAAAGCTTCTCCTAGTGCTACACAGAGCTCACATAGTATGTGTTCTGCGGTTTCGTCCTCTTCTAGGCAGAGGCGGCAGGTGTCCTCCGAAATTCTCATTTTGTTAAGGTGGTAAAGTAGTTGACAGTGACCGGTAAGGAAGCTCACAAGCCTTCTTATGTCATTTCCGCCGTATTTTAGGATATTAACTGCCTGTCTTTCGAAGGGTTGGTCAGCTGAGACCTTGGGAGTTATTCGAGTGGGAGATGCACATGTTGCGTTCCCAAATGTTTAGGGTAAGTTTGAAGGCGGAATCAGGTATCCCGCAGAAGGGTTCAGGTCCAGTGAACAACTCAGTGGAGCCCTTTCTAGATAGCAGGTCTGCAGTTTCATTGCCGTCAACGCCTACATGACCCGGTACCTACCACAATTTTACTTTATTGTGTCGGGCCAGATTTTGTAAGCTGTCGAAGCAGTTTAGAACTGATTTTGAACTGATCAAATGTGAGATCAGTGCTTTGAGCGCCGCTTGGCTATCGGTGTGTATATGGATAGAGGCACCTTTGATGCCTGAGTGCAGGTTAATGTTAGCACAAGTTTCAATGGCGTACAGCTCGGCCTGGAAAACACTAGGACTCTTTCCGAGTGATTTCAAAATTCTATAGTTGGGTCCATAAACACCGGCGCCAACTCCTGAATCCATTTTTGAACCATCGTGTCGATCCTCATAGTGTCTTGTTGAAGATTTTCACCTACCCTCGGAAAAAAAAACAAAGGTGGAGTCAAAGTTGCTGCAAAGTGACCAGCGAACAGATTAGCTTGTCTAAGGAGCTGACAGTTGTTACGTCATTATAAATGAGCGTCGAAATAGATGACGAGGCCGAATTCTAAATGTTTTTTACAAGCGACCAAAAGTTTTTACTACCCTTGGGCCAATATAGTATTTTTTGTCTCATCTTTTGCTCGTGGGAGAATTTAACACGGTTAATGTGGGCATTGCAGTTATTTCGGGCTCGTTTAAACTTTTTTCGGTTTTCCTCAGTTGGGTTGGCTTTGTACGACCGAAAACTTGATTCCTTTATTCTAATAGCTTCCTTACAGCTCAAGTCATACCACGCGTTTTTCTTAGGTCTGATAGCTTTTATCCTGTGAAGAGAATTGTATTAGTGATCATATCAGCCGCGCGTCCACGTCACTATCGAGGAAGCATAGCGACCAGTTAAAATTCCTAAAGAACTTATCTATCTTTCCAATTGGCTTTCTCGTATAGCCAAACTGTTTTTCGGAGTTTGTTCTTTATCTTTGTAGTTGGAGTACGAGAAATTGGCCAATATGACACAATGGTCTGACGAACCTAGAGGCGATAATACATTTACCGTGTATTTACGTTATAATGTGAATGTGCCATCATTTTTCTAAATTGCGTCAAATGTAATTATACTTTGACATTTATGTTGTAAACACATAGAGAATTAGTTGACAAGAAACAATGAATGAACGTGAAATTATTGTTACTGCTTATTTCACCAATTTCCTGTCCATTATTTTAAGACAGAGTGAATTTCGTCGTCGTTTTCCTCGTCGTCCTGCACAATGTGCGCGAACAATTAAGCGTTTGGCTGAGTATTTTGTGCATACTGGGTTTACTAGAGATGTCGCAAGAAGTGGTCGGCCCCATATTGCTCGTTCGGCCAAGAAAATCACTGCTGTGGCCGAGGACGTCTGCGAGTGTCCACAGGCAGATGTTAAATGAGCACCTTTTGCCGCAAGTTGCTGAATTGAGTCTCGAGTATTGTTGGTTCCAGCAGGACGAAGGAACCGCTCACACAGCTCAGGAAACGATAGAGATATTGAATCGCTAATTACCGGACCGTGTGATCTCCCAGTTTGGCGATTTGAACTGGCCGGCCAAATCGCCAGATCTGACAGCGCCAGACTTCTTCCTTTGGGGATTTTTTAAATCTCGCATTTACGTATACTACAACAAGCCACTAACCTTACAGATCTTGAAAGTCAACATTGAAGAAGCAATCACCAATTTGAAGCCAGATGTTTTGCGAGCAACAATTCAAAATGCCGTAAAACGAGCACAAATGTGCATCTCCTCAAGAGGTGGTCATTTGACCGATATAATTTTTTCAACTTAATGTCGTCCATTTTCCATCTTAAAATAAAGATTTCTCGAAAACAGAGCCCATTTTTTTCATTTCTAACAAAATGGCAACCAACTCACATTATGACATTACCTTGGGCCCACCTTGTATTAAGAAAATATGTTTGCATACATTTTTTACGTATTTTTGTAATTGATAACTACGCTTAAGGATTATTTGTATTGAATTTATTATGTTGGAATGGCGTATCTCAGCTCCTCCTTCCGTAAGTATTGAAAACTTCTGGGATGTCAAATATCTAAAACCTCAAAATTGGCATTATTAGTATTGCTAATTTTTACCAATCGATGTTGAATATTTGCGATCTTTGGTGGATTTGTGGATTTTTGCCACATTACCGCGCATTAATATACCATATATGACATAAGTAAATATCGTACTTTTATTGAAAACGTGAAGGAGCTCGTTAGTCCTCATTTTGAGCCCTTTGTCATACCGAACGAGGTCTGTTTTTCTTGTCTAAAAATGTCTGAATTCATTACCCTCCTATGTAGTTCTTTTCGATAAATAACGTTCAATCGATTTTGCTAAAATCCCTCTTATGTCAACTCTATTGGGACTATCTATATGCTTTTCATAGATCAATATGTCGAACGTTTTGCTGAAATTAGCAAATATGACGAGTATATATATGCTGGTTTTTAATCAAACCTGTCTTGACTAGATTAGTGAACTCTTCCAGTAGCCTTCCAGTGCTTTTATTTTTTTGTAAACAGTACCGATTCCTTTGTAGAAATCTTTGTCTTTCAATGAAACTGGTGAGCCGATTTACCACAATTTCTTCAACCTTTCTTTAACTTTTCTACAACCGACATGATTGATATTGGCCTATAGTTTTTAGTCTTGTTCTTCTTTCCTCCTTCATACATTGGCCGAATAATCGACGTTTTAAATAAATTTGGAACACAAATGATATAATATGATAGTTTGTATTAATCGTACTAGAATGGTCGCATTCATTTTAAGGTCAATAGGCCTAATATTGTCTGCGCAATCAAATATTTTCTGGTCCTCTCAGTGGTCCATTCAATTCGGCCAGCATCTTATTCCCCGGGTTTAAAGCCTTGTAATTTTTGGTTATTCCCAAAAGGAAAAAAAAGTTAAGGAGAAAGGTATTCGTTTTATATGAGGAGATAATAAAAGAAGTTAATGCCGAAGTTGAAACTCTCCAAAAATATGATTTTGGGAAATTGGTTTTGCCTTTTTAAAAAACTGCACAGAAATTGATCAGTAAAGACATTCCTCAAAATTATTAACAAGCAATTCAGCAAAGTATTCTCTCGATCCTTGCGTCACCTTTTTTGCACTACGGAGTAAGTTTAGTTCGGTGCCTTTTATAGGCAACTCCTTAGCTTTTCTTATACTCTTCTTCTTTTTTTCTACGTCATAACTACGACATGTCAAAAAAATATAAGAAAATCATATACCTATATACATGATGCAATATTATTAGTGCAATGTCCCCATAAAAACCAGAGCTGCATCGCTTTCTTCCGCCTTAAATGTAAACATTTTTCCACTCAAAGAACATTTACCCTTACCTTTTTCTTTTCTTTCTTTTTTTCAAAGTAATGCAAAATAAATTTGAAATAAAATTATTCACTCCATTGAGTCCTGATATTGACGCAAGCAACTTTTGCAAACTCATCATTTGAATTTTCACTGAATTGAATAATTTTTGTTCCACTTATCGTGCATGCATGCCACATCATATGCTGAGCTTTCACTTGAGTTCCGCCATACTCGTATCTACAATACTTTGTTTGAGTTGTGTAAAAAATGTTCCCTCCACAGAGCAAAACAAATACAATTCTCCCTAGTTGACTATCTGGCAGTGGTAAGGAATTTTATTTATAATTCGCAATTTAGTGACATTTGAACTTTTGCTTGTCTTCCGTTAGTACCCCACCTACAGGGGTACATTGTGTGCCAAGCTGTCTGTCCTTGTTTCGTTCCCCTCAATTTTGCCTAATTTTTTTAATGTAGCAATTTACTCCCTTCACCTTCTTTTATTCCTTTATCCGATGCGCGTGTGTATGGAACACAAATATTAACCATATACAGCGTATTGTCAGTGAAAATGATAATATCCCAAGGGAACTTAATTAATAATCTTTACCCATGCCAGTATTGGAGTCGTACACACACGTATATGCGAACGTTCCGACCAACAACGTGGCAACACAATATGACCACTGAAAGTTTCGTATAATGCATCTGAAAAGTCAGTTATGTGCTCGCATACATCCTCTTTGTGGAAGAGAAGGGAAACATTGAATGTGTTGCAAGTAGATAAGAACGGTCATTGAATTTCAAATGCTCACCCCAAAGGCATTGTCGTGATGGTGTGCACAGGAAGAGATGTTCATGTCTGTCATATGTTATACCGAAAATTCGCATATACGCGATTTAAGTGGTAAAGGTCGTTGCTAACAGAAGTGAAGAGGATGCTTTTCGAAAAGCCTGCAACGTATCATTATTACACATATATCAGTCACCAGTTTTGGGCAGATTTAGAGTGCCAATAGTAGAGGACGTAGCATAAGTCGCACAAAGTAGTTTCAATTAAATCGCAATTTGTTTGCATTTAGCTGCCATTTTGGTGCATTACGGTCCTACTAATTGAAAGACTTAGGAAAAATAGGGTGCGTCTTTTAACAAGTATTAGAACAAGTGTGAAATTGCAAGCAAAAACTATTCTACATGCGCTCCAAATGTTTCAAAAAAAGGTTACGTATACGCCACAGTGAAGAATGATATTAAATTTAGAACCGGATACTGGATGGGAACTGAAGTATTTTAATAAATTCTCATAAAGGATCAATGCCTTATTTATGAAGACTAAAATGTATTCACCCATCGACCAGTATTGATTATACTCGTAAGCATAGTACGTCGGAACTGGCTGAGTGATGCTAGTGCTCGTGTTCTTTTACTCTTCTTGACTGAAGTTCACTTAGTTAACTGCAGATTAGGTACTGGAGGACTTTGATCCTCAAAATTTTAGAAGCTGCTGAAACTATTCGACTATAAGCTTTATGTGAACATGCTCCATTCCTCTTTTTTTCAATTTCACCGGAAATGAGTGCTGTTCTGCATGCACACCACATTACCTGAATGGAATCCTACAAAGTAACGTCGAGAAACTATCTTCTTTATGAAAGAATATTTTCGTTTTATTTGGGAACATTAAACTGTCAAAATCTGGTAAAATTTATAAAGTGAATGAATAAGTCCTTGAAGTTAATGTATATTACGAAATGTGTTACAAAATAGTTTTTTTTTTTCTTTGAAATACTATATTGTGTTGGTGATAACCAAGTCTCATTCAGAGAAAAATGAAGATGGAAACGAGAAAAGCAAAAATATGTCTTCCCGAGTTTGATAATATTATATTACAAATTGATTTTAAGAAATATTTTTTTTTGTGGCTGTAATTAGTCACCTATAATTTTTCCAACTGTCAAGGAAGGAGATAGCAAAGTTGCAAGTAATTACAAGGGGATATCGTTCATGAAGTGTATTGCGAAAGTAATGATGGGTATCCTAAACGAACTACTATCTAATTAGGTAATAAAACATAATATTTTAACTAAATACCAGGCTGGTTTCAGAAAAAATTATTCAATGGTGGACAACATCTACAACTTAGCTGCAATAGTGCATTTAAAGTTTTGTGAAAAACAGAAGGCTTACGCGTTCTTCGTAGATTTCAAAATGGCGCCTGACAAAATGACGCCGGGAATTATTAATATACAAAGTGCACACAATGGGGGTATCAACCAAAATCGTCAGATTGCTGGAGAATATATATGAGGGCACTAAGTCGTCAGTATAGACAGGAGAAGAGTTATCATATGACTTCGATACAATCTCTGGTGTTAAACAAGGATGTCTCTTATCACCTTTACTTTCCTCTCTATATATAAATGACTTGCATAAATGTTTAGGAGGCGGCCTGCATATAGATGAGCGAAAGACAAGATTGCTTCTCTGTGCAGATGACATTGTCATTCTGGCAGTATACAAGTTCTGCAAAGGATGATAAATAACTTAGAAGAGTAGTGCAGGACGTGGAATTTTGAGGTACATTTAAATAAATCTCAAAAACTGGAGGCAAAAAAGCTAACCAAGAAAAGTCTGGTCTTTCGAAGGTGACGAGATAGAAACCAAGACAGATTATTGCTATCTAGGAATGACACTGACCCCAAAAATAATTTTCACAAAAAACATTGAGAAGAAAAACTTTTCGGCAAAAAACAGCATAAACGCCACATTTTTTTTTTCCCCCTTTTATAACCCATGCCCACGTGGCAACGACACTGCGACCTGAAAGATCTGTTGTATCGGAGGGTTGGAGTTAATCTAACAGACGTACTACCTCCCTTATGAAAGTGAGTTTGTCTTTAGTAGCGGAGCATTTCAGTTCCACTGAAGTAAGTATCTCCAGTGTAGTGCCGGGCATTCACAAAGAATGTGTTCGGTTCTTTCATCCTTCTCTAAACAGAACCGACAGTCCTTCTCCTGGCATAGGTTCAACTTGTTAAGGTGGTATCTTAAGCCGCAATGGGCAGTAAAAAAGCTCACGAGCTTCTTAATGCTTTCCCTATCTAAGTTAAGGATTTCCTTATAACAGTAAGGCTTGATTAATCGTTTGGATTGTCTTAGACTGGCTCACTAGTCCACTGTACTCGATGAAGTTTGTTTTCTCATTAGTTAATCAGCGTTATAGCTGTCGCCCAATCGATGCCACAATAAGGTTCAGGACCTATGAACACCGATTCTGAGCCAGCCCTACCAAGCTCATCTGCAGATTCGTTGCCCACAATCCCTTGGTGTCCAGCGACCCAACCGAGTTTTACCCTGTTGTATTTGGCAAGGTCTTGTAATGTATCGTAGCAGCGTTTCACGGTTCTGGAGTCCATTTGGTTGGACGATAGTGCCATAAGTGCTGCTTGACTATCTGAGAAGATATGCATTCTAGCGCCTCTGATTCCCTTGCGGGGAATGTATCTGCAGAAGATCTCAATGACATAAATTTCAGCCTAAAACACAGTGGGAGTCGTACCCATAGGTACCAAAATCTTTGTGTTGGGTCCAAAAACCCCAGCTCCAACTCCAGAATCCATTTTCGAACCGTCGGTGAACCAGACCAGACTTCTAGGGTCCAGTGTTGGAGCACCATTGGACCAATTTTCGCGGTCCAGTATTTCAACCTCGAATAACCTACCAAAGCAATGTTGCCTGACCATAATATCTGGTAAAGTGCAGAACATTTCTCTTTTAGGGATTTAGTTGAGTATCTTTAAATGTCCCACAAGGTCACCTGGTTTATACTCATATTCTAGCTGCAGCCTGATGGCATATCTTGCAGCAATCTTTCTAATGAGGATTGGTAGGGGTGTAAGCCCAACAATAGCTTCCAGAGCTGTGGTAGTGCAGGCGCACATCGCACCTGTAATGCCAAGACATGCAATTCTTTGCAACTTCTGCAACTTGTTAGCCGTTGTCTGCTGGAGAGTTTTTGGCCACCAGACGATGGCCACATATGTGATAATGGGTCTAACCATCATTATGTATAATCAATGTATCATCTTAGGACAGAGACCCCAAGTTCTGCCGTATAGGCGTTTACTGGCCCACAGTGCTCTAGTAGCGCGCTCTGTAGCGGACTGGATATGTGAATTCCATTTAAGTTGTTTGTCAAGAATTATACCAAGATATTTGATCTCGCTGAAATAAACTAGTGTGGTGCCTTTGATTGTGATAGGTTCAAGGTTGACCTGTGTCTTCCTTGTAAAAGAACGGTTTTACTAGGATTGATGGAAAGTCCTTCTTTGTTACACAATTCTTGAGATATTGCACTTTGCATGACGTTGGAAATGATCATGCCGTGTTTACCTTTAATAAAAACCCCCAAGTTATCAGCATAGCCGACGATGGTGTAGCCTGATCTGTGAAGATCTACTAACAAGTTATCGATGACTATTGACCATAACACGGGGAAGAGAACTCCTCCTTGAGGACAGCCTTTGGCTGCAGTGATAGACACCGACACTCCCCCGGAGAAGGAGGTCATGAATCGACTTACCAACATGGCCCTAATCCATTGGTTGGTCGATCCTTCGATACCTCTGCTACTAATCTCCCTTGCGGTCGAGTTGTAACCAGTGTTATCGAACGCGCCCTCGATGTCAAAAAATGCACACAAGGCTATCTCTCTTGAACCCCTGCAGAAGGCTAGACAGATCTAACCGGTCTCTAATGTGGATATCTATGAGTCTCTCCATTGTCTTAAGGACGAATGATGTTAGACTTATGGGTCTGTGTGATTTAGGCAGCTCGCTAGGCCTATTACCCGGCTTGGGAATGAAAACCACATTAACCTGCCTCCAGGTGGGTGGTATGTATCCCCAATTATAGCTGGCTCTAAATAAAGCTGTCAACCCCGGCAGGATGAGGTCAATTAACTTCTGGAGAAGTGCTGGAAACAGATCGTCACCGCCGGGGCTTTAAAATGTTTGAATGTGCCAACTCCCCATTCAACTTTCTCTGGACTAAATATTTTTCCAAATAAACTATTAACTCTACTGTCCACATAAACCCTGTGGTTAACTGTGTTCGAGTACACATGAGATGTGTTAAGAGACGAGCCTGGGAAATGTATCTAAACTAAGGTTCTAAGTGTATCCACACGGTCCAACGTGTAGGTTCCGCCATTCTTCTTCAGTAACCCTACACAGTTGACATGATCGTTTACGAGCGAATTATGGATTCGTGCCGCTGTAGGCATGTCAGCGATTGTTTCGCAGCTTTTCCTCCAAGCAGTTTGCTTAGATCGTCTCAATACTAGATTGTATTCTGTGAGAGCAAACCTGTATTCGTCCCACTTCTTCGTTCGCTTTGCAGAGTTGAAGAGTTTTCTGACTTTCTTTCCAAGGCTTTTTGCATTTGCTAACATATGTTTTGGGGACACAGCTGTCGAGTTAGGAATCAAGCAGTATATTGTCAAGCAGGCATGCAGCTTCATCCAGGTCTTCTATGGAGTCGATAGATGTGAGAAGCATATCTTTTCTTGAGGATACAAATTCACTATTGCAATGCCAATCCGTAGATTTGGGATCGTATCTATTAGAGACATATGAGAGTTGGCCAGGTATGTCAAACCTGATGTGCTGATGGTCTTAAAGAGAGGCCTCATCCGATACGTGCCAATTTTCAATAAAATTAGAAATAAATGAACTAGCGAGGGTGAGGTCAAGTAGGTGAGTAAACACCAACTGGTACAACTTCTTGAATAATTAAAATGTGTTTCTGCGACTAAAGTGGAATTTACTTCAAGCAGTGTGCAGAGATGTGCAATCGTACGGAGCACGTTAGTTTGGGGTCACAGACTTTTTGATGAAGTGGACAAACTGCAGAGGTACTTTGTTAAAAGGATATTGAGGTACCCACTTTCACAATCAACTACTCATTTATGCTAGGGAGTGGTACGGAAGACGGACATATACAGGGTGATTTGCATAAGATGCTTGACTTGCATCTGAGGTATATAGTACGTACACTTTTCGAGTATGGGGATAACCGATTGCCGCATCAGTTCACCTTAAAGTTACTGCAAATAATTTGTTTTGGGTTTCAAATTTAAACAAGCTAAGTCATGATTTACACAGCTGGCGAAATGGAAACATTACACGCACGGAATGGCATAACAAAATCTTAAGCAAAGTTACCACCGGAAACGAATACAAAGAGCGAAGAAAGCTAGCAGGTTTTATAAAAATCTAGACTTTTCAAAGGGCAATATGTACTTTATCGACGGCAGTAAACAAAATAAAATAATGTGGATCTTCAAGGCTCACTGCGACTTGATGGAACTTAATGGAACTACTTTTAAAATAAGCAGATCAAAAAACTCTTTAGTATGTAATCTTATAGAAATTTGAAACATACAGCATTTCATAGGTAGATGCCCGATTCTTAAGGAAATCAGATACAAATATTTTGAGAAATCTCTTTTATTAGAAGACGAAATAATAGAATTGCTAAATAGAACACTCAGTAATTGGACAAATCTCACAAACAACATTATCAATGCTTTATCATACAAAAAGTTTTTAATAGCAGAATTAAATTACTAATTATTTAAAATTGTAACTATGGCAAATAAGAAATAATGGAGTTTACAGTAAAATCTCCGACAGATGACATTTATGTCGCCTTCGGGTAGGGGTCAGAATATACCCGAGGTAGTCATGCCTGTCGTAAGAGGCGACTAAAATCCACCCTCCGTATACCGAGTATGGCGTATACAAAAACATGCGATGATCAAAACAAAAGATTTTAATACCCCAGGTGGCAGTCCAGGTACACCGGAAAATTCACCCTCTTCGGAGGGCGGCTCTACGGATTCTGGGGAAAGCCATTTATTGCACCTTATAAATGCCTTCTCAAAAAGTACAAGGGTATCTCGATCTCCACCAACAAGATCGAACGTCTCCGGAAAAAGAAGTCCGCCGGAAGCGCAAGCGCGTGAAAAACGGGACTCAGCGAAATCAAAAAGCATTGAGGAGGAAAACGACGTACTCCGTACAAAGCTTACCGAAATGGAGCTACTCTACTTACTTACTTACTTAGGTGGCGCTACAGTTCGGGGAGAACCTGGGCCTCAACCAACAAGCCTCTCCATTTAGCTCGGTCTTTAGCTAATTGCCTCCAGTTGCGCACTCCAAGTTGGTCGAGGTCCCCTTGAACTTGTGCGCGCCACCTACGGCGATGATTCCCTCTACTGCGTCGTCCCTCGGGGTTAGATTCGAAGACTCTGCGGGCCGAAGCGTTGACGTCCATTCGCTCTACATGTCCTAGCCATCTCAGACGTCCAATACGCAGTTTTTTGACTAGGTCAATGTCGCTGTACAGCTCGTATAGTTCGTGATTGAATCTTCTCCTCCAAAACCCGTCAACGCAAACGGGACCGAAAATCTTACGAAGAATTTTTCTCTCGAAGCAACCAAGGATATCTTCATCCTCTTTTAATAAAGTCCATGTTTCAGCACCGTAAAGCAGGACTGTGATGATCAAGGTCTTATATAGAGTCTCCTTAGTTGTTCGAGATAGGGCTTTACTGTTGCCCTCGTTTATCGCCAAACCCATTTTGGCCGCTTCCGCCTCAATGCTTGCAAAAGCACCGGTGACAGCCCGCTGAGATCTTCCGATAATGTCTATATCGTCGGCGTATGCAAGCAGTTGTACAGACTTGTAATAGATTGTGCCTCCGGTGTTGGCTTGTGAGTTCCGCACAATCCGTTCAAGTACAATATTGAAGAAGTCACATGACAGCGCGTCACCTTGTCTAAAGCCTTTTTTGACATCAAAGGTCTCGGTGAGGTCATTACCGACCTTGATGGAGCAGCGAGCGTTCTCCATCGTCAGCCTGCACAGACGGACAAGTTTGGCAGGGATGTCAAAACTAGACATGGCTCTATAAAGCTCTTCTCTATAGATGCTGTCATAGGCGGCCTTGAAATCGATAAAGAGGTGGTGAGTATCGATTTGGAATTCTTGGGTTTTCTCCAGGATCTGCCGAAGTGTGAAGATTTGATCGATGGTGGACTTTCCTGGCCTGAAACCGCACTGATAGGGTCCAATCAGGCTGTTGATAAAAGGTTTCAGGCGTTCACACAATATCGCAGAAAAGATCTTGTATGCGATGTTGAGGAGACTGATGCCTCTATAATTGGCGCAGTCGAGGGGGTCTCCTTTCTTGTGGATCGGGCAAATGATGCTGAGATTCCATTCATCAGGCATACACTCGTCTGACCAAATATTAGAAATGAGTTGGTGTATGCACTCTACCAATTCATCCCCAGCTGCCTTGAAAAGTTCGGCCGGTAAGCCGTCAGGTCCAGCAGCCTTGTTGGATTTTAGCTTGGATATTGCTATCCTCACTTCGTTTTGGTCAGGTGGACGGAAATTTTGACTATCATCGTCTATGTTGAATGGTTCATTCTGCCTGACAGCGGGATGTTGGTCTTCGTCGCCGTTATACAGTCTGCAGAAGTAGTTTTTCCATATTCTCAGCACCGACTGTGATTCTACTACGAGGTTTCCATTCTCATCTCTACAGGTTTCTGTACGGGTATTACTTCTCTGACACGTTCTTTTTACCTTTTGGTAAAACTTCCGTACATTGTTCCTGGAGTATAGACTCTCGATATTCTCAAACGCGCGCTTCTCATGCTCTTTCTTCTTCTTTTGGAGAAGTCGATGTTCTTCCCGTCTCCTTTGCTCGTAGAGCTCACGAGCAGCTCTCGTCTTCCTTTGCAGCGCCGCTTTGTACGCCTCTTGTTTTGCTGCATGCACTCGCCGGCATTCTTCGTCAAACCAGGGGTTTCGCGGTGGTGGTCGAGCGAGACCCAACACATCAGTCGCGGCGTTTCTGATGGCATGTTGGCAGCGTTGCCACTGGTCTTCGGTACTTGATGCTGGCGGCAAAGGGGGGATTGAGAGATTTCGGGATACGCGTTCAGCGAAGAGTCTGGCGGTCTCTTGCGATTGTAGCTTTTCGACGTTAAATTTTCTCACAGTAATTCTTCTTTGTTGCTCAGATTGGGATATCCGCATTCGTACCTTGGCTACAACAAGGTAATGATCCGAGTCTATGTTGGCCGCTCGGAAGGTCCGGACATCCAGAATACTGGAGGCATGCCTTGCGTCGATCGCAATATGATCAATTTGGTTGATCGTGACATGATCATTGGACCGCCATGTCTGCTTATGAATATCGAGATGAGGAAACCATGTGCTTGCTATGGTGACATTTCGCTCCACAGCGAAATCAATTAGCCTTAGTCCGTTATCAGACGTGGTGTCGTGTAGGCTATGCTTACCGACTGCCCTACCAAAGACGTCCTCCTTTCCCATTTTGGCGTTAAAATCGCCCAATACGATTTTAACGTCGTATTTAGGACATTGCTCGTATGTTTTGTCGAGGA
This sequence comes from Brachypalpus laphriformis, assembly GCA_945910035.1. NCBI lineage: Eukaryota > Metazoa > Arthropoda > Insecta > Diptera > Syrphidae > Brachypalpus > Brachypalpus laphriformis. Next base: position 319,828,112 of record OX246753.1, read on the forward strand.
GCTCGTAGAAGCACTCTTTGGTGGCAGGGTCCTTTTCTTCTGTGGGGGCATGAACACATATTAGGCTTATGTTAGCGAATTTAGCCTTGATCCGGATCGTCATAATACGCTCGCTCACGTGTGGGAAGCTTAAGACTTCTTGCCTAAGTCTGCCGCGTATGACAAATCCGCATCCGAATAAGCGTTGCCTGTTGCCTCTGTAGCAATCACCGTAGTAGATGTCACAGTTTTTCATCCTGTTTTTGCCCGGCCCATCCCATCGCACTTCCTGGATGGCGGTAATATCTGCTTTATAGCAGTCTAGGGCCTCTGCTAGTTGTTCGGCTGCACGTGGTCTGTAAAGGGACAGAACATTCCACGTACAGATCCGAAGGTCGTTGTCCTTATTTCGTTTGCTGGGGTCGTCATTAGTTGGGTCATCCTTATCCGAGGCTTTTGGTTGTTTCGGAACCATGCGTTTTTTACGTGGTAGGGAAGTTACTCCGACGGCACAACCCCCAACCTGGAGGGCCAGTTCCTTAATTATTCCCCTAGGACGAGGGGCCGGGTACACCGGTGCCAGTAGTCCACTACGGGAGTATGAGCGCTGCCGTTGGCCCATTAAGGGCTCCTCCGCCACCATCTCTATTCCAATGTCCTGACCAACATTGGAAATTCCTTACCGACCTGTGATCCGAATACGTCGAAGCAGCTCGCGCAAGGTGTTCACTAAGTTCAACCTAACTGGAACTATAGACGCCACCGTTGAATTCGTCCGCTGCCGCCTGGAACAGGAAGAAGCGCTCTAGTGAGAAAAGCACTCTTCCCCCCCTCTCTCATCTGCTGCCACCAAGAATCCGCCAAACGGGGTTGGTTACCCATTTCTTGGATTAAGGTACTAGGCACCCGGCTGTCACCGCGTGGAGGTTGAGAGTAGGAGTTGGTAGGCCTCAGCTGAGTGAAAACGCTTGTGTTTTCATATGATCGCATGCACTACCGTTTGACCCCAGCTACTCTATCGTGAGCTTAAGAAAGAAGTAGATTTACTCAGGCAAGAAAATAATGCCCAAAAAAACACGTATTTACAAAGAGAAAATACAGTTAGCCCACATCGCCACCTAGTCACGAATACCAGACGGACGAAGAAGAGCTAACATGTGAAACGAATTGGATCGAAAAGAAACGACCTAGCAAAAAACGCAAAGCTGGTTCGTCACCGGAAGTCGAGCCATAAAAACACGAAAAGCGCAAGGAGTTGCAAGAAAAGCAACAACAACAAAAATTACGTCCTCCGCCACCGATAAACGTCGTTGGAATAACGGACTATAATAAGTTGCATTGCCTCATTAAAGGAACCCTACCATCGAAGTTTAAGGTGACATCTCTGCAAAACAATACGTGGAAAATCAATGTCGATGATGCCGACGGTTACCGTTCATTATGCCAAAAACTGAATGCCGACAAGATTCAGTGGTATACTTACCAAAATAAGTTAGAAAGACCACTGCGTGTTGCAGCAAGAGGACTCCACCCCTCATGCACTAAAGAAGATGTAATGCACGACCTTCAAGGCAAAGGCTTTAAAATTCTTGATGCCGTCAATATTATCAAGATGGAAAAGCAACAGTCGGAGGGAGATCAGGAAAAATTGGTAAGGCGTGGACTTCCACTATTCATGCTTAGTTTCGATAAAGATGAAAATGAAGATGCTATATATGGTATTAAGACTATTCTAAACATCGTGGTCAAAATCGAACCTATGCGTAAGACCTCCAGATCGATCCCGCAGTGTAAGCGCTGTCAAGGCTTCAATCATACGCAGACTTACTGCCAGAAAGAGCCGCGATGCGTCAAATGCGCAGGTAAGCATCTCTCGGAAGAGTGTCACCTAAACAAGCAAACCCCAGCCACTTGTATAAACTGCAGAGGAAAACATCCTGCGAAGTATCGAGGTTGCGAAGTGGCGAAAGAGCTCCAAAAAAGGCGCGATACGCTTGTAAATTCCATGCGCCCTAATCCGAAACCAATTAAGAACAGACCCAAAATAGCTACAAAAAAGCAGCGAAAGATAGGAAATCCGTCAATATTGACTTAAGATCGGGTAACGAAGAAAACCCCAAACGCAGTAGAGAAAATGTGACAGAAGCAAAGTCTTCGAATACTGACGCACAGTCTTATGCTCAAGCGGCGATGGCAGCTAATGGCAAGTATATGACCGTCAACCGACGGGAGATCAAGGCAAAGAACCGTCCAAACCCTAACGTAAAGACTCCTGCTCAAGTTGCGACATTGGAAAACGATGATAGAGGTAGCTCACAAAATCCAGTATCCAATGTTTTCTCCTTAATACTTGCGAAACTTGAAGAGCAATGCAAAACACACAAACTTATTTTCGAGAGACTAGTTGCACTAGAAAGCAACATTCATAACAGGCGGACTTCAACCAGAACATGAAAGAAATGCTAAAAATTCTTACATGGAACGCTAACGGCCTCATGCGAAGACTCGACGAGTTAGAAATATTTATACGAGAAAAAGATATTGATATATGCTTGGTCTGTGAAACTCATCTGACAAAACAAACGAATGTTAAGATAAGAGGATATAGCGTGTATCACGCCTTCCACCCATCGGAAAGAGCAAGAGGCGGATCATCCTTGTTTATAAAAGAATGTATCGAACACTCAGCGGAAGTAAAGATTGAATTAGAAGCAATGCAAATAAGCACGGTACGTGTTAGAAATAGACATTTTGCCTTCAACATTTCGGCTATATATTGTCCACTGCGATGTAAATTTGAAGAAAGTGATGTCACAAACATCTTCAACTTCCTTAAACCAAATTTCATTATTGGTGGCGACTTCAACGCGAAACACCCCTCCTGGGGTTCAAGGTACGCCTCTCAGAAAGGTAGAAAGCTTTATAATGCGGGTGTGCAATACAGTTGTAATTTTCACTCGACGGGTAAACCAACATATTGGCCGACTGATAGAAATAAGATACCAGATCTGATAGATTTCTTTGTTGTTAAAGTAATATTTGGCAACTGTATACAAGTTGAAGAAAGCTGTGATCTCTCCTCTGATCATTCTCCAATCATTATGACGATAAGCGATGCTCTGATTAAAAAAGTAGGACCGGTCAGATTAACCAGCGCGAAAACTAATTGGGATGGCTTTAAAAGAGATATTGAAGCAAATACTGAGCTGAGCTTATCACTTAAAACGCCATATGAACTTGAAGTTGAAGTTGATCGCTTCGTCGAAATCCTACAGAATGCCGCGTGGAAGAATACTCCCAAACCAAAGAAAACGCCGACAAGCTACATTCAAACTTATCCACAGGAAATAAAAGAGATGATTAAGGAGATGAGAAAAGCACGCAAAAAATGGCAACAAACTCGGGCTCCGCAACATGAAGCATATCTTAACCGTTTGTGCAACTCACTAAAAAGTTCTATTTAAAACCTTAAGAATAATGAAATGCAAACTTACCTAGAAAGCTTAACGGCAGAAAAAGGTTCTAATTACTCGCTTTGGAAGGCTATAAAAGGCATTAAGAAACCTCAAATTCAAGCCGTCCCAATAAGGAAAAATCAAGGCGAATGGGTCAGGCATGATAAAGAGAAAGCGCAAGTTTTTGTCACCCACCTGGAAGAAACTTTCAAACCGTTTGATGGACAAGCTCTTGTTGAAAATATAAATACGTCTTATATAGACAATAGCGTAATAAGAAATGCAACACTTACTGAACTTAAGGTAGAAATAAAGAAACTTAAACCTAAGAAGGCTCCTGGATACGACCTAATTACGGTAGGGGCTCTTAAAGCACTACCAAGAAAAACTCTAATTAAGCTTCTGTTCATTATAAACGCCGCACTTAGACTAGAATATGTTTCCAGTCAATGGAAAGTCGCCGAAGTCATAATGGTTCTTAAGCCCGGAAAACGGCCGAATGAAAAACGTCTTATAGACCGATTTCGCTTCTTCCAATTATATCCAAGGTGTTCGAGAGAATATTGATTAGGCGAGTGCAGCCGGTAATAGAAGAAAGGCATCTCATTCCGAATCATCAATTCGGATTCAGAAGTAAGCATTCTACAGTTGAACAAGTGCACAGAATAACACATGTAATCGAAAAGTCACTTGAAGAAAAAAAGATTTGTTCAAGCGTATTCCTTGACTTTTCTCAAGCCTTTGACAAGGTCTGGCACGAAGGCTTAAAGTTTAAATTACGACAAGTTCTGCCAGAGCACCTATATAATATTTTGAACAACTACCTTACGAATAGACTATTTCGCGTCAAATGTGGAAATGAATATTCAGATTTCAAGGAAATAATGGCTGGGGTGCCGCAAGGAAGCGTTCTTGGTCCAGTCTTGTATCTATTATACACCCGTGATATACCGCAAGTAGAAGGCACTGAGCTAGCTACATTTGCCGACGACACTGCTATTTTGGCAGTAGGTAAAACGGTCGAAGATACTACAGAAAAACTGCAAGAAGCTTTGGATAGAGTAAATGAATGGACAAAGATTTGGCGAATCGCACTCAACGAGACCAAATCTGTTCATGTAAATTTTACTTATAAGAAAATAAATAATTTGCCGATCTTTTCAAACTCAGTTCAAATCCCGTTTGCAAACGAGGCTAAGTATCTTGGAATGACACTTGATACAAAGCTGAAATGGAAAACGCACGTAAAGAAAAAACGCAAAGAATTAGATAATAAATATAGAGAAATGTATTGGTTACTTGGAAAATATTCCAAGCTTAATATATATAACAAACTGCTTTTATATAAGCAAGTGCTAAAGCCTGTATGGACATATGGTATACAACTCTGTTGTTGTACCGAAATAAGTAACATTAAAATTTTACAAACTTTTGAGAACAAAGTGCTAAGGGGTATTGTTAATGCGCCATGGTATATCCGAAATAGCGATATCCACAGAGATCTTGGCATTAAAACAATCGAAGACGAAATCAAAAACTACGCGAGAAAGCATAAAAGTTGACTAGAAAGTCACGCTAATATAACAGTCCTCCAAGTTTTGGATGAAAGAAATTTACTTCGCCGTCTACAAAGAATCAAACCTTTAGACTTAGCGCGTTAAGTAACCGCGTCTAAACTGCGGAGCTAGCAGGAACTTCTAATGGGAAGGTCCCTGCAAAACGTCCTTATCACGTGAAATGGAAACTAATTGATAAGTCGAATACTTAGTTGTAGTAAGGTTTTTTAGTGGGTAAGAATCCCACTCTACTATGAGCACGCGCTGTGGATCCTCATAGTGTCTTGTTGAACACTTTCACCTACACTCGGAAAAAAAAAATTTATGTCGCAGTCGCACATTTTTTAATTTTTAAACTGTTTATTTGAAATTGTAAAATTGTACAGAGTTGAATTTTTATAATGAAATAAAAAATCTTACTACTACTAGTCACCTATACTTAGAAGTCATTTTTTCTACTTCTTGTTTTGAATATCAACAATCCTGCTTTCGTCAAAGAACCATTTACCGAAGTGCTGCTGAATTCGCTTAGCATGCATCTGTAAAAGAAATGAAATACAGCGTAATGATGAGGCTTAAGCCTTGCATATATCTCGCTGTGTATAGAAGTTTCCATATTTTTGGTACAAGACCAGTTGTACAAGTCTAAAGCGAGTGCAGTTCAGATAACTGCGCCTATATACTGAACCAAATTATCTGGACATCAATCATAGGTATATGTTCATATTTATGTACATTATGTGGTTAGTGTGTCGGACCAGTGCGCGTGACATTCAATGTGAATGACAGAAAACAGTAAAAGCCTTTTCACAGTCCCACCTCTCGTGAACGTTTGACAAACATCCTTGAGTATTGTGGTCATGAGAAAGCTTCTCGAAAACAAATAGAAATTGCCCTTCGGATACGGCACAAAACTGTAGATTATTATTATTAAATATTATATAAGGCACACAACACAAGTGGTTGCGAGAAGCTTTGTAGGCCTACGCTTATTATGGGCTATTGCACTTTTGATACGTGAATATAATTCTGTTTTCCTATCTTCTTTGGGTTTGGTTGGACCTTGGCGAAAGCTTGACTGAGTTCTGCATCGGGTCACCAATTTGAGCTATATCACAATCTGAATCTTGCGTTATGTAGGGTGTTAAAACTTTAAACTTATTTCGGCTTCATGCATCGATATTGAAGCTTCGTTTTGGTAAAGGGATGTTTCTGCGATTGTTCGATTTACAGGGAAACTGTAGGCCTTAGTGGTCTGTCTTGTAAGATGTCCATGAGTCCTGTTTTTAGGGAATACTCCGTAAAATTGTATTTTTAGATAACGTAACACTTAGTCTCCGCAGGTATCATCCACGCGTTTTAAGTGTTTTCTATTAGTAAGGTGCGTTAAACTCCTACAAACCCATTGGCGTCTAGAATTTCGTCTTTCAGTCTTTCGAAGGGTTTCTGGAACAACAATTGCTTTGGACGATGTTACGTTGACTTAGAACGCTGTGTGAAACTAGTTTGCTAATATTGCGGAAAATATTCTATTCTTTAGATGCATCTTATCATTTCTTTTCTAATCATTTGATCATTTTTTAGATCTTCCGTACTATACTTACGAGCCTATAGCAGATACCAAAGTCCTTTTGCCCTTTTGTAGTTATTGTATCTTTTAGTCCACTACCTCCTTTTTAGCCGAATTAACCCCTACATATTTCATAGCATAGAGTACTTCCCAGTACGACGAAGTACTCTAATAAACCATTTGCAGCTTATGTCCATCGAGCGTCATGGAGACGTCACTTTTTCATCCTGCAGTCAACATGGCGTGTATTGTTTTAACTTAAACATATTTCAACTTCTTCCAGAACCCATGTTATCCTGCCGTTGACGTCCATAATTTGTTAATTTCTTATTACTAATAGATTTTTATAGAGTCTCGTCTTCCGTCAGAGAATTTATTTTTTTTTTTTTTTTGTAGAAATCCATAAATCCAGAAACCCCTCACTTTCAAATTAATCAAATTCTGCGGAATTATTTCAAAAATATATTTTATTAGCGTCACCCATAAATTTCACTTCATAATGTATTCCATTAGTAATGGCATTACCCTATTCCTCACTGTGTACAGGCAAATTACACCCTAAGCCTGGGATCAACAAGCTGTTACAATATTTGCCTGGCATTAGCCTTGGTAAATATAACATCACCCAGGCTGACAGGACACTTCGATAAGCCACCGTCGTCCTCATCGCTATAGACGCAGCAAACCGTCATGAATATCAATGCGATAACAGATATCCTTCCCGCCAACCTCATCAAAAACCTAAGCCACTGCGGCAACATCCTTTCGATGCCACCCAATCACCTACACCACGTATTACGAACACCAATACGCTGGACAAAACCGATTCTTATTAATCCTTCGATTTTTCTGTCTTCACATCGCCCACATTAATTTTCCACCAGTAACCGCATCGATTCCTGCACATGGTGTTCGAAGAGTAAATAATTCCAAATGGCATCGGTACAGGTTCAGAATTGTAAAGTTAAATTCAAAAGCCACATTGAGAGACCGTTAAAAATCGGACCTCTGCCTGAATCTGAATTCCTATCGCATTTCTATACACTCCTCTTTCCTAGATATCATCACTAATCCAAGGAATTTTCTTTCTTTTCTGGTTGCAGGATGAATTGGAAAAGGCCGACGCGTATCTGGTTGTGTATTCAGTCGTCGACAAGGAGTCATTTACACGATCCAAACAAATCCTATCACGCCTACAGGATATGGATTTGATTAGGACGCGACCGATAATCCTGGTGGCCAATAAAATTGATTTAGCGAGATCACGTGCCGTTTCAGCACAAGGTAAGTGAAAAATATATAAATTCCAATCGTTACATATACCTATAGCATACGTATCTCTTGTGTACTTGATTGAAGTGAAAAATGTAACTAAAATTGAAGCAAAAATAAATTTCTTGTTTCATAATAGGTCAGGAACGGTAACAAACTTTTACTGTGGTCCATTAAAGGGATTTACACGCAGAGGTTACTCTCGCGTTTTACTGCGACTCTTACTAATGTCAAATTAATCAATTGGGAACAAAGTAGGGTCTATTGACTTTGGCAGAGTCGGGGCAAACGTTGCCAATGAAAAGTAAATCGTAAATTGTGTTGACTTTAATTACTTCCGAAGGACCAAATGTCTCGTAAAAGAGCAATCAGGACGCCCCGGTTTTGTTTGCCTTTCACTGATGATGTAAAAGATAAGTTAACCTTTTAACACGAACTTTATATGGGCACATAATTTTGCAAGGAGCATTTGATTTCATCACGTTAAGTGGGTCGCAGAGGGGATGTGTTTTTTTTCGAAGCGTGCTTCTATAAAAAATGAATTCCATTCAGTGGATAGTTGTTTTCACATTAAAATTGAAAGGATTTTAATTGGACCACTGAAAGGATATTTTGGGTTAATATCTTTCGGAAAAGGGTATACTCTTGTGGTCGAAAGACATCCTATAGAGACAGTAATATGTCTTTTAAGCGGTTAAGGGAAAAATGTGTGCAGTGCGAACGTTTACTACCTCACACTTGAGAAAATTTATGGGAGTTGCACAATAACTCGAAACAAATCTATCCGCACATACACACGCGTACGTGGGTCCGAAATTCTTACTGACATCGTTATTGCAGCAAGCTTGTATCTTTATCATAGTCTACGTAATTTATTGAAATTAAAGTTTTTGTGTAGACAAAGTGTAATCTACAATTTTGGTACATAAGTGTAGACTAACAGGACAATGGTGTAGAAAATAACAAAAATTGAGTAATTCCAAGCATTTCATTTAAATTAGTTTCTTTTCAGATCTCAAATAGATTCTCTATAATACGAGTATGAGTCTCGAGATTAAGGATTCAGAACCTTTTAGAAACCCAAAGGGAGTTCATTGGAAGAAATTCGGCCAAGTAATTAACTCTGAACTCCCAACTTGAATTAGACGCCAAAAATAAGACTTCAAAAAGTCATGGATTTGGCATTGCCTCCCATATCCAATCTTAGGAAGATTACAAGGCATATTTTCAATATCTTCTATAGGTACAATTTTGGCAGCCCTATAAGGATTGTCTCAGATTATTCCAGAAATCCTTTACAAAGCCCAGTCACAGGTCTGGACTGATTATAGCCAATCAATTTAAACCATCAAGGACTCCGAGGGACATTCTAGCCCGTCCTTCATTAAAATGCCGGATGGGACTTACATAGACTACTTTACGGAATCTTTGGAGCTTTTGATGCAAACTCACTTTCAAGGGTGCAAAGATGGAATTGCTCATTCACCTGTTCTTCGGTGTGCGCAATCCTCATCGTGGAATGATAATAAAAGAATAGCCGCAGAGGTGATTACCAGTTTCTCTCCCTACAAATCATCCGGTAATCTTCTCATTATGCTACAAAAAACGTTGCGTTGGAGACGTCTCTATTCCGAAAGTGAGAAAGTGTAGACAAAAAGTATTTCAACGTATCCTAGAAACTAACATATGAAAAACTCTCGAAACATCCTCTGTATTCAAATCTCAACACATTTACGCTAAGGACTATGGACAAAAATGGCACTCCACGAAGTTGTGTGATCGATTGAAAAAATTATTCATTACAACCAATATACCTTGGCCACCTTCCAAGATGCCGAAATAAAATCAAATGAAATGATAATGAGCAACTTCCAGTAACAGCAGTTCTACCAAATCCATCGACACAGGAAAACCTCAGGGAGGGGTCTTTATCAGCTCTTTCATGGCTTATGATAATCAGCAAAATCTTGTCTAGACTTGACAGAGATGGAATCAAGATTTTCGCTTACGTGGATAGCGTGATCATTTTAGTATCTGAAATATTTCCTTCAGTGATCAGTTAGATACGATAGTTTGCCTTAGATACGATAAGCACATAGGCTACTAGTTGTAAGCTCAGCGTTAATCCAAGTAAACCTGAACTGATCATCTTTACCAGGAAAACCAAAATATCAACCTGTAGACCTCTACTGAAGCTTTGAATATAATTTTGCAACTCATACCACTTGACCTTCATATAGTCTGGTGGCCTACATTAAGGAAAGCTTTTAACATCAAACTTATCAACAGGGTACAAAGAAATGCAGCTATAGACGCATCGGGTGCCATGAGAACATGTCTATTCAACCGAAGCCTTGAACGTTATCCTGCACCTTTTACCACTCAATCTTCACATTATGCATCTGTCATCATGTAGTGCGTTCAGGCTAAGGGAAACTGGATACTGGTGCACCAATCCGTATGGTCACAACAGTATCCTGAATCTACTACCGCAGGATCTGGCAACTAATCTAACTGACTATATAACTCCCACACTGAACTTTAGAAATGACGTCACGGTCAGATTCCCAACCAGGGTGGAATGGAAAACTGGCGAACTGACAAATGAGTTCGAAACAACAATTTTCACCGACGGTTCAAAAATGGACTGCGGGGTAGGGGCGGTGATATTCTCTGATTCCCTCAATATTTACAGGTCTTACCGGGTTCCTAATTTGTGCAGTTTCTTCTATTCGGAAGCTTTTGCTGTGCGTGAGGCCTGCCGCCTACTTTAGCAAACCTCTACATCCCTAAGTACCATTGCCATTTTCATTGAGAGCCAGGCCGCTATTAAGGCTATAGTATCTGCCACTACATCCTCAAGGCTAGTAGAACAGTGCAAAAAAGAACTCGCCTCGCTAGGTCATCGGTTAAAGATCTGCCTCCTTTGAGTTCCGGGTCACAGCAACATTGAGGGTAATGAGCGAGCTGATGAACTCGCTAGGCAGGGATTTGCCCTTGATGTTTCCCTAGCAAAAACGGTGAACGGTGGTGGTCCTTACGGGAGGCATCTTCGCACATTATCTGCTAAAGGCTGATAGCAGATGGCAGCGGGTGCAGAACTGTGTCATCTCCAGGCAGATGTGGCCCAAATACTTCCGGAAAAAACTCAAGATCTACTAAACAGAAACCGTGCAGATATCGCAAGAGTTCTGGCAGTTAGTACTGGCCATTGGCACATCGGGGTTCATGCGGGCAGAATAGGTATTCCTTTTAATGTTCACTGTCGCAGCTGCAATACTACTAACGAGAAAGAAACTATCTTACACTTTCTTTGTAAGTGTCCGGCTCTAGGTAAGCCAGAATTAGCGGAGATAAGCGTTGGGGACATTATCAGTTTCCTCAATGCAACGTGGTGGATTTAAATAGTCTTTACTCTTTCTCCCTTTCTCTACAAGCCACGCCCATTTCACATCCGTTTAGGCCACTTGAATTGTGGTAGTAAAATGGCACATTTGTGCTAATTATGTATCAGCATGGTTTGCTGTTACAACCGCTTCTACCTACTTACCTATCTGACCTTCATATTAACTGTATCTCAACATGTAGTGCGGTTAGAATAAATCTCTTTTGCTGATATATCAATTCGTATGATCACAGCAACATCCTTCCTTAATATGGTCTGAAAGCGGCTTTAACCGGCTACACAATATACAAAGTGAACTTTAGAATTGACATCACGGTCAGTTTTCCATCCAGAGTGGAGTGAGAAAAAGACGAAGTGACAAACGAGTACAAAATTACAAATAGCCCAACTTGTTGGACGCTGTTTTTGCGATACATTTCGTGCCATGTTACGTCAGTGTTAACTGTGCGCCACGTAGGCGCATACTCTCCCCGGATTATATTGTTTGGTTATCCATTTGAAGTTCTGGCGTCGCTTTCCTAGAAAAAGCCATGAATTGTGTTTTCTTCGTGTCGAAATACACTAAATTGAGCTTTCCTCACTCTCAGATCTTCTGCAGATCTTCGTTTAATGACTTGTTTGCTTGCATCTATACATTGTTTGAGGAAGATGCAATTAAAGTGCTGTCATCAGCAATGCTAAAAAACTTGTTATTTGTCGTCATAATTAGATGTAAGCGACGTGGCGCAGTGGTTAGTGTATTGGACCACTGCACGTGAGTTTTCATGTTCGAATCTCAGAAAACACCAAGAAGTTTTTTCACGGTCCCACCTCTCGTGAACGTTTGTCAATCCGAGAGTATTGCTGTCACGATTCAAATTGGCACGAAACTGTAGGTCGCTTCCATTCTCGCGAGAAATATAGCACACATAACACGTGTGGTTGCGAGAAGGAATCAAAAGGCACACAAAGCGACCACAAGCTCTATTGATCTATCTTCTTCTTTCTTCTTCTTCTTCCTATTTCGGTGAGGCTATGATCCGAAAACAAGGGATCATGACTCTCCACTTCACCGCACTTTACTTCACTCTCTACCGATCTGCCTGTGGGGTTCACCTATTAACCTCTATTGATCTATCATAAAGAAAGTTTTGAATGTATTCGCAGAGTTGTCATAGAAGTCCCTGTAAAAATAGATTGCTTAGTTTCAATTGCGTTGAGGTGTCCAGGGCAACGACTCTTATTTTAATTATTTATGTCATGTATTTTCTTATGGGTCTTAGCGCCGCTACTACGACTACGCGCCATCGTGTACAGTTTCTGGCAAAGTGTCCAGGTTCTCCCCAACTGCAGTGCCTCCTTCTCGACTGCTCTGCGCCATGTTCTCCTCGGACCGCCAGGTCTTCTGCCATCCTGAGTTAAATGGATCCATTGCATAGCATGGTTCGCTATGGAACTGTCACTCTTTCGGAACGTGTGACCAATCCACTGCCACTTCCGTCGTTGGATGGTTATGCCTATTGGTTCCTGACCCGTTCTCTCGTTTAGGTGTTCGTTAGAGATACGATTAGGCCAGAAAATCCTTAAGATATTGCGCAAGCACCTATTAACGAAAGTTTGCAGCTTCCTGGTGATAGTAGTGGTCACTCTCCACGTGCTACATCCATACAACAGCACGGATACAACATTGGAGCGGAACAGTCTTAGGTTGGTGTTCAAACTGATTGCATTTCTTCGCCATATTTTGGACAACATACCGAACGCTAACTTTACTTTTGCGATCCTGTTGGCTATATTCAGTTCGGTTCCACCATCGGTCGAGACAATACTCCCAAGATACTGGAAATCCTCTACTCTCTACCGACTGCCCAGCAATGCATATCTGAGCCGATGAGTTTGTTCCAAGTCTAATAATTTAAATTTTTGCCGTATTAATTTTCAGCCCGACGACACCTGCCTCCCTCTCCACATCTGCTGTCATTTGGTGGAGGTCTATAATTTTGTGAGAGAGTAAGCATACATCGTCAGCGTAGTCAAGATGTTTCAGTTGGGATGTAAGAGTCCATCGAATTCCTCCGTTTCCCGTCGACAAGAAGAAGAAGAAGACAAAGGTGAAAGAATACAGCCTTGCTCTTCCCCACGTTGGATCTCGAATTCCTCAGACAACATTCCTCTGTGCAGAACGTGACATTTAGACCCTTCATATTATGTAGCTTTGATAATAGCAATTAGTTTATCGGGAATACCTCTCGTGCGTAAGACACGCCAAATAAAGGGCAACGGCTCTAGATTCTTCGTGTTCTTCGATGGTTAACGTCCATAAGTGCGTAACATGGCTCAAGAGGTCATCGAATGTTCAACGGCTGTGGAAACCATACTGATTGTTACTTACCTATTGGTTAATTTTTCAATTGCTTTTGGATAACATGGGTAATAGTGCTACGGGACGGCAGTTCCGCCTCCCTGATCATTGTAGCGTTTTTCCCTGATCATTGCAGCAAATAAGGAAGCCCTGTCCTGGCTGAAGTGTAATCTACTATCTGTCAGTGATATTAGCATTTTCACTGACATCCAAGCGGCAATCAAGTGCCTGGAATCGTGCTTCTCCACTTCAAAGGGCGCCTTAAACTGCCGTTTATCTCTTATGGAGGTGACAGAGCAGTTCAACATTCACCTATGCTAGGTGCCAGTGGGACATTGCGGGGAACTATAGGACGGACGAGCTCGCCAGACAAAGTGCTACTCTAAGGATTCTACCTGATAGGCAAGCCCTGGGTATGCCCCTTGCTACATGTGAGTATCTACTAAAGCTGAACGCTATTAGCAAGACCAACCTCAGATGGGAAAACGGCTCAACGTGTCGCATTTCGGAACAGATCTGGGCTAGGCCGGACCATAAACGTAGTGCCGAGTTGGTCAAGCTAAAGCGATCACAGGTCAGCTGTGTTGTCGGTGTTCTCACTGGACACTGTTTTATAGGTCAACACGCCTTTGACCTCTTCCCCAACGACTTCTGCAGAAGTTGTAGGGACGAGGAGGAGGAGGAAACCATCCTTAACCTCGTATACACTTGTCCAGCCCTGTCGCATAAAAGAATGCTCTATCTGGGGTCCCGCTTCCTTGAAGACCTCGTCGATCTGGCGTCCTTAGACGTCATGTAAATTCATAGCTTTATCATAAGCTTCGGTTGGTTTTGTTACTCCCTGAGTGACCTTATGGTTGATCCATGGTATCACAACTGACTGGTCTTGGTTCGTCTGCACTTTCGTGCGGACAGCCAACCCAACCTAACCTAACTTTCTGTTTACATAGAGGAAAGGCTACAAAGAATAAGAGACGGTTTAGTTTGGACTCTTGCATAATCACCAAGTGTTTGTGAAAGGAGAGTAATGATTATTCCAAGCAATCAGCTACCTAATTTCTGCTCCCCTTTTCGGTCAACTTTAGTTGGCGGATACCAGGTGGTCGGAAAAAAATACTGTGACTCAGAAGCGAGGGCAAAATAATAATAAAAATATCCACAGTTACCTGACAGTAACCGGCGAAGTTTTTCTGAAACCTAACACCTGAGTTTCAAACTGCAACACCAATCTTTCCCCTTCTGTTCAACGCTAAAATAAATAAATAAATAAATGTTGGGCGCAACAGCTATTAAAGTGCCAGGGCCTAGCTTCTCGCAATCACTCATGTTGTGTGCGTTATATTTTTCACACGAATGGAAGGGACCTACCGTTTAGTGCCGTATCCGAACGGATTTGAGAAGCTTTTTCTTGACAACAATACTCTCGGATGTTTGTCAGACGCTCGCGAGAGGTGGGACCGTGAAAATACTTGTTTGTGTTTTCTGGGATTCGAACATGGAACCTCATGCATAGTGATCCGACACACTAACCACTTACGCCACAAAAATACATTTCAAGGATATGCATAGCCCCTTGAATTTACGCAAATTATAAAAAATAAATAAAATACAAATTATGATTATGGGATACCCTGATATCTTCGCACTGCTTTATGTTTAAAAGTTTAATTTTAACTAAACTGTTTCAAATTCTACTCAAGAGTATCTACCATTAAAATTTCAAAATCGAATAAGTTGTCCAGTAATCTAGTTAGTGTCACTTCCTTAAAACATTCAATCCAGTAAAAGATTACCCGAATTCTTTGACTGAGTGTTTCGAAACTTTCTTCTCAAGTTTCTCTTACAATAAATAAAAAAAAAGTTCTTGTTCCTTCATAAAGCAGATTCGTCTAAATCACTCTCTACGACATGATAGGTCATCTAAGAAAATTGAACCATTTGTTCACACAGATAGAAATAAGAAGAGAAACTGGACAGATGCTTCAGATTACGAGTTCTAAGATTTATATCATCTCTTTTATTCTCAAATATAAACTTTTATTAATTAAATTCAATTGAAAGGCAGCATTTTCTTATTTTTTTAATTCCGTATTAAAACACCTGCCAGGTGTAATAGGTAGCAACTCTCTAGAGTAAGGCAAAAAAAATGAGTTCTTCGCTATTATTGGAAGCTTCCAAGATAAACAAAAGAAAATATTAAACCAACGGGTGACCAATCCGTAAAAAAAGACTCGCAACCTTGGGGTATCATCTCTCCGGGAGTGTTAAGGGTGCGCGTTAGTAATTTTCGTTTTTAATTGCATCATTCGCCAACAATGAGCAAATGAATTTAATTGAATTTTTCCCACTTATATACGAATTGTTTCTTTTATCCCAATAAAATGAAGGAAAACAAAATATATTTTTGAAGTGGACCCCCAAGTATCTCATCGAAATGTTTCATTATATACGCAATATGGAACCCCATCATGCTGTGGGGGTTGAAAAATGACTCGAGTGCGGAATGGACAAGATGAATGATACTTTTGCACCCCGGGCTGCGTCACCCTTGTCTTCAATTGGGTATTAGTGTTGCGTAAGTGAAAATCTGGAATAAATCATTCTTTTTTAACATAATATTGTGTCGGGTTACTGGTACAATCGATGGAGATACATGCTGTAATTGTATTCCTTTGAAATATTAAGGATATTCATTTTGAATACGTTTGGGAGGGTCCCCGTTGGGGTTCATAAAGATTTTTTTAATAGGACACGGAATATTGATTTGCGTGGAAATCGAAGGACTAGGGTTGATAATGAAGTAACGTATTGCCGCTAAATAAACCAATTTAGTTACACTTTCTTTTGTCTAGATCATAAAACGGTCACGCCTTCTTTTAAACTAAATTATCTATATTACAATACACAATGTAATGCTCAGTTTATTTTATTTTATTTTTATTTTTCCTCTTTTCAGATGGCAAATGTCTAGCATGTACATTCGGTGCGAAATTCATCGAAGTATCTGTGGGTATTAATCACAATTGTGATGAGTTATTAGCTGGTACATTAACACAGATTCGTCTCAAGAAGGAGCAAAATTTATTACAGGTAAGGTTTGTAGAGTGCAAAAGCATCCATTAAACGATTCGAGCTTTCTAATGTCACCTTGTGCCACTTAATTACACAACTTGGTGCTAATTTATCGTATTCACTAGCATCTGCAGCACAGATTTATCTGTTAGAGACCATTTACGTTAGAGACAGAGAGTGACTTGATTTATGTTGACTTTTTGGTTCTGGGTAATTGGTTAATTAATTGATTTCCACATCAAATGTTTAAATGTCATGTAGGTAGAAATAAAATTGTTACATTGTTGGTGTTAGGTAAATAAAGGGTGTCCCATAATTCAGGCAAAATTTGAATTTTGCGCCATTTAATACTGCAGTGGTGCCAACGGAAAAAAGATAACAAAATCATCT
Source organism: Brachypalpus laphriformis (assembly GCA_945910035.1). Classification (NCBI taxonomy): domain Eukaryota; kingdom Metazoa; phylum Arthropoda; class Insecta; order Diptera; family Syrphidae; genus Brachypalpus; species Brachypalpus laphriformis. The sequence continues at coordinate 319,845,153 of OX246753.1, forward strand.
TCAGTGATGAAGCTCATTTTCATCTTGATGGCTTCGTTAATCCTCAAAATTGTCGCATTTGGGGTTCAGAAAACCCACGAGTAATTGTTGAGAAACAAATGCATCCACAACGCGTAACTGTTTGGTGCGGATTTTGGGCTGGAGGCATTCTTCTTCGAAAATGCGGCTGGTCAGGCAGTAACAATTAATGGTGTTCGTTATCGTAACATGATAACCCAGTTTTTAGCACCTAAATTACAAGATATGGATGTGACCAACATGTGGTTTCAACAGACGGTGCCATATGCCATACACCCAGAGAAACAATTCAATTACTGCATGAGTCATTTCCTAATCGTGTAATCGACCGTTCTTGTGATCAGAATTGGCCATCCAGATCTTGCGATTTAACGCCATTGGACTTTTTTCTTTGGGGTTTTTTTAAGTCAAAGGTCTATGCAAATAAGCCCACGACCACCAACGCCTTGAAAGAGGAAATTGGGAGGTGTGTTAGTGAAATTCAGCCATATTTATGCGAAACGGTTATAGAAAATTTCAATAAAAGAGTACGTACTTGCCAGCAAAGCCGGGGCGGCCATTTATCCGATGTGCTATTCCATACATAACCCCAATCTGTATACTCTATGAATCAATAAAAAAATGTAAGCTTTCTGATTAAAAATCTGTATTTTCTATCAAAATTACATTTTGCGTGAATTATGGGACACGCTTTATTAGAACCAATTAAACTGTTGTACATATGTATCTATATAGAGAGACTTATGCCATAGAATATCATTCTGTGCTGTACTATTACAACTTTTGACATATACTTTTTATGTTGAAACTATTTTCGATTAAAATTTTCAGTTTAACTATCATTAGTTTGGACTCTGTATAAACTTTCTTGTAGAACTGTTCATATTACTAATTTAAATGTTAAAATCTATAAATTTTTAGCATATGTAAGTCGAAAGACATTTCATGATGTATATACTAAGACCTGAATACAAATGTATGTTTATATGCAAACAGTCCAATGTGAAATATTTATGACTTTTGCAACAGCAAGTAGAATTTGCATAGTTTTCATTTCCATATAAGTTTTTGAAGTCACTTCATCTTCCATTAAAGAAAACTCTTTCTTCTCTTCTTTCAAGAATTGTTTCTCTGTCTTCTGATCTGATCCATGTACTAGATTTCCAGACAATGAAAACCTATACATACTTACATACATAGGCCTAGGCCTAGCATCTCGCAGCCACTCGCATTATATTTTCCGCACGATTGGAAGGGAACTGCAGTTTTGTGCCGTATCCGACCTTTTTTTTTTTTTTGAGAAGCTTTATCATACCAACAATACTCTCGGATGTTTGTCAAATATTCGCGAGAGGTGGGACCGTGGAAAACTTGTAGGGGTTTTCTGGGATTCGAACACTGAACCCCACGTGTAGTGATCCGACACACTAACTACTGCGCCATGCCGCCCACCACCTCTCCTATTTCAGACTATCTGTTGACTATCTCGGTCAAAAACCGAACGAATAATGAATCAAAATGAAAGTTCTCTGCCCATCTATTGCCACCTTAACGACTATTGGAAGGTGTTCCCCTCAAGAGATTCAATTCAATTTTTTGAACTCCCTGTTGTCATCACATATCCTGGTTTCTGGTCATCTCCCTTTGGTGTTACGTTTTGTATGACTCTCGGCTTATTGTATTCGATTTTTTACTGTAGTGAAGCCTGACCTTCTTTGTTTTATAGGCGTAAGCTGTTTAAAGAGTTTTTTTTCAGATTAACTTCACATTCAACTACAGAATAGCTGTTAGTGTTGTACTAAGTTTGCTAGATGGTGCAATTCTTTGCAAAAGTTACTCCTGTAGGTTGTTGGCTGTGGGGTTGACCTCAGAATATATCGGCAGGCCTTCCGATTTCGGATCACTCGGTTACTGATGCCAATGAAATGCCGATATCCTCGCATTTGTGTGATCCAGGCGAATAAAGGCCTACCTCTCCTAGCTCGCGATGTCTTTGGAACGTTCGTTGATATTGCCTTTTAACATGGTTCAAATAATCTCTTCTTTCAACGTGGCAATACCAGCTGAACCGGTCGCGCTCTATTTATCGTAAGATAGTTTTCTTGACGTGAAAGCTTCCACGGATCTTCGAACTTCTTATTCGATCAAGCTTTGTCACTCCTACTGTCATGCAAAGCACCTTCATCTCAGCTGCCGTTAACTTACTCTCATGCGTTTTGTAAATACATTGTCCAACATTGTATACCGTATGTGAGCGCTGGACGCACAACTGCAGTGTAGAGTCTTCCTTTCAACTTAGATGCCATTTTTCGGTCACAAAAGATAGCGAAATTTGCTATTAATCATCGATACCAGATATTTGAACTTTTCGCACTTTGGAAGTATTGCTTCATTCAAATAAATATCTGGAATAAGCCTGAGTTGATCAGAGAACGGGCAGCATAAGTACTCTGTCTTTTTTGAAATAATGCGATACCCATTTCCCTCCAAAACGTCCACCCATACATCTAGTGCTCGTTGCAGGGATGTAGGACCCTCACTTATGATGGCTCCATCATCAGCAAAGAATAATCGATGTACCTTGGGTTTCATCACTTTACCTTCAAGCAGATAATCAAGGACTGTAATAAAGAGCAAAGGACTTAAAACGACGGGTGCACCCCGACTTTGATTGGGAACTCTTCAGTTACTCCAGCGGGGCAACTTACTCTTGTCTTTGCTTCTTCGTACATGTCCATGATCATCTATACATAGGTTTCTGAAACCCATCCATGTCTTAGCGTCACCCATATTAGATCTCGTGGTTGTTTGTCGAATGACTTTTCAAAGTCAACCAATACAATATACAAATCCTATAAGGAATCACGATGTTTTTCCATTATGATCCTTATACTTTGGATTGCATTTATGGTTGATTTACCCGAGACAAACCCGCACTGATCATCACATAGCCGTATTAGTTTTCGCAGTCAGCCACCTAATACCCGCTCAACGAACTTTATGCTGTGTGACATCAGCTTGATCGACCGGTAGTTATCAGAGTTTCGCGTATCACCCTTCCTTTTGTATACATAGAGAAGGTAGCTTCCCTCCATTGATTCGGCATTATATCAACTCTCATAAATTTGGAGATGAGAATTCTAAGCCATCTGAACCCGATGGCTCCCATCTTTTTCCAGAACTCATAGCGTATCTTGTCTGGCCCAATCGCTTTCTGTTTTTTGAAGTACTTGACCACCTCACTAACTTCTTCGACTTTAATGTCGGGAATTTCTTCTCTTGGAAAGTGTTTATTGTTACAATATTTCGAGATTTTATTTTTTGAGATATTGGAGTAGACCGGCACAGGCTGCCATCTGAAATCGCTTCAAGGATTGCACGAAAAATCGTTCGTCGCTCAGCGATGAACTAAAAAATTAAAACAAACTGAATAGAGAGCGACGTCGCTCTATTGCTTACGACAATCGCCCATCGCTCAGAAACTACGTGGCCACAACTATACGATTTCATATGTTTTCATTTTTTTGCGTCGCTCGTCGTGCAGTACGTGGCCTTAGTCTTAGAGCGTACCCAATTGTTTCAGGTGGATTCTTTTAATTGTGGCATCGACTTAGGTAGGACTTCTTGGTCTGCAGTAAGGGCACTTGCTATGATCATACAAGCTGTATGCAGTTTCTGGATTAGTTAGTAGGTAAAAAGGTGCCTTATAACATCAGTAACTGCTCACGTAAGCCAACAATTGACTGCGTTGTGGTGATTTGGGTCACTTAGATAAAAACTTGAATCTCAGGAAGTAACTCAGCTCGATATTGCACATGTCCTAGAGAAGTTACTGGCAAAAGTTCTCATTTTTCTGTCGTCAAGGACGCGACATTCACGCAGCAGCTGACGGACAGATTCAATTTCTTCTTCATCTGTGTAGCTTCTTAAGTAGTTGTTGTTGGCATAGTGCCCAGTAGTGATACCAGAAACGGCTCATGCGTCATTTTGACTAAGATTATCCAAAGAAAGAAAGAAGGAAATATCTTCTTGTTATAGGCCTGCCATTACGCATGCATCCAGATGAAGCCAGTGTGTTTTTTACTGAGCTAATAGATGAATATAAGGTGCTTTCCTGCAGACAAGCCACAAGGCTTCGCAGGTCAATTATGTAATAGCTTAATTTCATGGCATTAATAAAATTGAAAGAAACAATTGAAATACTCGTAAATGCCGATCACTTTCTTGCAAGTTCATCAGCTCTTTCATTACATTGATGCAAGAAGTACATTTCAATGCTATGAGGAATACACTGCCAGCCTAGGCTTCTAACTTTGCATTTTTAACAAGACTTCGTACATGAAAAGAGCCAGAGAAGCGGCGATAGTACTCTTTTTTCTGGTGTAGGATGCGATCTTTCTTCCCTAGACTAATATTATATTCGGTCCATCGCCACTAAGATTTCACTTCCGATAATCAATCTCGATCCATACTATTCAACTAGTAGACAAGGCTGAAACACTGTCCTTCGCTTCCTCTCCCCTCTTATTGAATAATTTCTACAAGCTTCCACCTTAAGCAATCCTATCTTCAGTCAAACTACATATTTACTCAGACAATCCAACCCCAAATTGCTTTTAAATCAATTTCCGTCTTACCTAATATTTAAATGTTAATTTTCGAAACCAAATCGAAGTTGTTATGTACTATGCATAGCGCAAATAAACTCAACAAATGAATTTGATTTTTTCAAAGGTTTATTGCTTGTTGTTGAATATAAAGCTAAAGCTAATGAATCAACGCAGTATTGTGAAGTATGTGTACTTTGTGTGTTGATACAAGCTTCCTAATAGACCGATGGAATCTTTCTCCAAATTTACTTACATTGTAATGCCTCTTCTTTCCTGATGTCCTGAGATACACCACTATAATATTTTCAAATAACATTAACCTTCGATATTCCATTAAATTAATTAAAACATTTTCCATGAAATCAACAAAATTGTTCCCTAAAAGAAATTAAGACAAACAAAACTATTTATTAACCAACTCTAAATCTGTATAGAAAAATACACAGGACTCTGGTAAATCAACAACAAAAGTTAAAGGAGTCACGGAAAAATCTATTCAAACGAAAAACGCCGACAACTTGGTGAGTACGGATCTCATCCACAAAACAAAAACAGCGTTACCCAAAAGTTTGTTGCAAGATTTTTGAGAACAAAAAAGTATCTATCCCCTCTCTAACTGAGTAGTAGTTTTATCCTGTCAATATCCTGCAAAGTAGTTTAGTTGTTTGCTAATATTGATGGTAAACATGATCCTTATTGCATGGTGATATATACCCAGAATACAAACCAAAGTGTTTGTAAATTACTGTGTGAAGTTTACAACCCCGCCCCCTGTGTGTTGTTTGATCAAGCATCCATAAGTATTGGTTGATTGAATATTAATACGTTGATGTAGTTTGATGTGTTTCTTTTTGCGTTTGTGTGTGTGTGTTTTTATGTTGATAGACCATAAAAAAAAAAAAAGTCTATCCCCTTTTAACTTTATGGTCTGTGTATAAAAGTGTAAAAGTTTCTTCTTGTTTTAGTTGGGGAATATATATATTTTTCTTACGTTTCCGGTATGTCAAAGTAAAAGTTTGTTGGAAAGTGAAGGGAATTGAAATACCCTTTCCAATTATATGTTAGCCGAGGATAGACAGAAGTGAATCTTCCTGTGGAAATATGTATGTATGTCCCCTTCGCATCATATTGATTGACTGAGTTAAGAAAAACTAAAGAGGAAAAATCAGAAAAGCTTGTTAAAAAACTGATTTATATTCTGTGTCTCATTGGGAAATATACAAGAAACTATTGCAAGACTGGAGATAGTTGTAAGAAACTGTCATTCACAAGAGAAAAGCATATGAGAAACACACACTGAGAAACAAAGTTTAAATGGAATTATTTGCAATTCAAAATAAGTCTCGGATGTTGTCTTGGAAATGGCATTGTATGTGCTTTAATCTAAGGACTCTTTCTTTTTATCGAAATCTGCCACCTGATACGAGCAAAGGCAGAATACTCGCAGAGAAAATGTTCCAAAGTGTCGTCGCCCTCTCCACAAGCATCACAGGCTGTAGTATCATTTAACATAGAGCATTAAAATGCTTACCAGCAACGAGATGGGCTGTCAAGACGCCAATAAGTTGTATATAGTATGTTCTGCTGAGAGGCAGCAAGAATGCCGCTGATTTCTTTCAGATGTTCGGGAGCATCAAATTTAGTCAACCTGCATCCTGCAGAGCCATACCATACAAAGTAGTGTTCATGAGAAACCCAATCGTCAATGGAGGCCCTAAGTGGGGACGCAGGAAACCCCGATGCAGGCTCGGGTCCTGAGAAAACCTCATCCGATCCTTGCCTAGGAAACTCATTAAAGATCTCGTTCTCCAAGATCCTAGTGTAACTTATGACGCAGATAAGAGACAACGAGCTCAGCCTTGCAACCGGGTTGAAAGATCTTTTACATTCACGAACTATTTTCGAAGTGGTTAAAGGATTGAGCAATACCTTAAGCTCAACCTGCCTGTCGCAAATACTTCGACTAACCAACCTATTATTCACAACATAGTTCATCGCCATTAGAATTGCATAAGTTTCCGCTTGGAAAACGGACGCATATTTGCCTAACGAGAAGTGAAGTCTAATGTTGTCGTCTTCCACGAAGACTACAGAACCATACCCTTAACCCTGGTGTTGGTGCCATCAGTGAAAATACGACTTCATCTCATTCCTGGCACAAACTCTGGCCGAAGCCAGTCCTGAATACGAGGAAAGTTGACTTCAAATTTGAGCAACAGCCGGCGTTCTGGTGTGATTGCGTCAGACGGTATATCTATGAGGCAGGAGTCGTAGGATAAGTGGCGCAAGGTAATCAAGACTCCAGTTTGGTACAAACCAAAAATAGCCCCACCGAAGACGACGAATGTCTTTGATTTCGCAGCATATTATTTAAGTATCAAGACGAGGTAGGTTCAACATCGCATCTAAAGAAGAGCCAGGCGTAATCGGAAAAGCTCCAGTGCAGCCGAGGACTTACTCACTTCGGTCTAGGGTGGATCAGATCTCAACCAAGGAACCTCTCCAGCCAACCCGGTTAAGAGCCATCGGCCTCCGTTTGGGTGAGGTCCTCCTCCACTTGTTTGCGCCACAAGGCCGCCCACTGCACCGCCAATCTGGAGTGGATTTGAATGTTTTTCGGACTATAACATTGAACCCCATTCGCGTGTATGTATATGGCATATGCCGTATATTTCGGCATCGTACCTTCTCCTCCACTCGCCGTCTATACAGATTGGACCAAAGATCTCTGGAAATAACCAAGGGTATCCTCACCTGAACCAGAACTGGAATGAATAGTGTCTCTGGGGGATGTCACTGATGTCATTGGACGAGTTTACCATATACGAGTAGTCTCCTTTACTACCGCAAAATTATATCTGTCTATTGAGGCATTTGCGCCAAGACATGATCTTTCGGTCTTTCTAAGCACATCTTTGCTGCTTCGATCTCAATACTCGCAAATGCAATGTCATCGGCGTAAGCGAGTAGTTGTACAGACTTATAAAAGATTGTACCTCTGGTGTTGGCCTGTGAGATTCGTACAATTCTGTCAAGTATTATGTTAAAAAGATCGCACGGTAGCGCGTCAACTTGTCTAAGACCTTTTCTGACATCGAACGGTTCGGCGGTGTTCTTACCAACTTTGATGGAGCAGCGCGGTTCCCCATCGTCCTCCTGCGCAGACGCACGAACGTTGCAAGGATACTGAGACTATACGTAGGTCTGTATAACTCCTTTGTATACACGCTATCATAGGCAACTTTGAAATCGATGAAGAGCTGGTGCGTATCGATCTTATATTCCTGTTTTTTTTTTTCAACATTGGCGGTAGTGTGAATATTTGGCTCTAGTTTTAGGACATTTTGGACACTTTCCAGAATTTAAATCTTTTCGACTCCTTTTTACTTAGAAAAAGAAAACAAGACTGCTAGAGCCATTTATACTTGAATGGGGAACTGTGAAAGACTGAAACCATTTTGATGCCTCATTCTCCAAACTTAACCTCATATGATGGAAATCCATTATTCTGTGGGAAAAATTAAAAATATCGTAAGATGTCATTGTACATTATACTCCTCAATTTTCCTCCGATAATTTAGTACAAAGAACATTTTCCATTAATCTCAGAGGGTAACATTGGTTAAAGTTTTCAACTAGCAATAATCGCACCTCGGTAGGACTTCATTGGTTACGATATCGCCTCTGCGCAAAGCATGACAATATTGAGCTGAGGAATTCTACAATGTAATTGCTTTGTACTTATGAGTAGACTGTTTGAGCACAAGACCTACTCCAAGATCACCTGAGATTTAACTAAGAGACAGCAAAGTGATCACTCAACTCATTTCGATATTGTCTCCCCCAAAGGCTGGATTAGGAATTTTTACAATATTGGTTGACGCTGTTGTTTTTAAAAGACTTCTGCGAAACTCACAGACTTACGTAAGAATAAGTAGTCTGTCGAACATATCTATACAAGTACTGGCGAGTAAAGCACGAACACGACGTAATTTTAAGAGGACAAGCACAATCGACTTCTCTGTTAAAATCTTCAGCAATGAGTTTTTTTTATAATCAATTTGGGATATATTTTCCAGATGACTTAGTTTAGCCAAGGATCTTTCTTGCCCTATGCGTAGGGCGAAAAAACTGCATTACTAGAGCTATTAATTGACACAATATTGTCTCAACCTTATATGTACTCGTATGTGTTGTTTTGAAAACTCTTTTTGAAGTACCATTACTGCATATAAGAAACAAAAAGATACTGATTCCAATTCAGCAGTGGTTGGTTTGAAATGGTCCTTGATGAGCTACACTTAAGCTGATCAAGGAAATATCCATTGTGCTGCCACTAGGTACGTATAGGTGGATAACGTCACCTACTGCTGGAATCATTCATATTTTATGATAAATTTACTGATTTTAGCCGTACACGCATTAGAGAGATCGTTTAGGTCATTAAAGAGGTATACACCCATTGAACCTATCCGAATATTGGCGAGTGGAAGGCACGTGCGTAGAAGGTAACAATTACCTTCTCTTCTTCTTTATCTCAGCAGGTTCTGTAGAAAGCACCTTAAACTTCCTAATTCACAACTTGAAATATTAAACAAGTCACTTGCCTCTCCAGTGACCTACATCATAGTTTTAACACCCAGAGTTATCAGCTTCAACTAGTCAAAGCTCCTTACACACATTCTACATTTCGGCTCTACCTCCAAGAACAAAAAAAACTGCTCGCAGGAAATCAAAACACCACGGCAACAGGTTTAACTCCCCTGCTGAAATCACCAAACTAACTTGCAAACGGTCAAAGTTTCGTATTGTTTCTATCGAAGAAGAAACTAAAGCTCTTTCATGACCCAGATCTCTTAATAGGCCAAACCTCACTCTCAGGGGTTCAAGGGGAAAATAAAAAGGTTTTTTATGTCGCAGTATTATTCAGATTTTCTATTTATCGCTATATCTGCACATATAGAATGCTTCGTAGCATTGTGTCCAGATTCACTATATACATAATCTACCCCATCGATCATTCCATCTCGACTTGGAACAGTTGCCCAAAATGTGTCCAGGTACTTATCAGTCAAAGCCTTTTCATACTGGTGTCCTTCGTATTGTTTCTATCGAAGTCAACATGCCATTCTGTTGGCTAAGTTGTGCTCAAAATATTGGCTGTTTCAACACATCCGGTTGAAGAAATTTAAAAACAATCAAACGGAAAACACTTCTAAATGGGTTTGAATTCCAACCCTTTAAAAATGTGAGGTTAAGTAATTTCGAATAAATCCTATTATGTAATGATAAACAAAAAAAGAAAAATAAATATCATTATTCGAATAATAATCCCCATTGCACAACTATTTTCTAGTTAACGTTATTCACTGCAGTTCAATTACGCTTTTTGCCACTCAAATCGTATTCAGCAGCCAATTTATCAAACATTTATTCCAATTCAATATGTGCATATATATATTTATATACTATACATATGTATATCTATTTGCTATAACACAGGAAAACAAAATCTATAATTAAATTCGAAAAATATGCAGCGGCTACTTGCAGTATGTTATCACAACATCCACAGCGCAATTCTCATGAATCGAGGATAATGAATGCAATATGAAATAAAACTGACTGCATTATCACTCATTGTTTGCAAATTAAAAATTACGAACAACAAACAGTCTGAGTATTCCTTTGACACTTATTAAGTGCAATATGGGACTGAAATATTCGAAGCATCAACTTGACGTCGAAAACGGATCAAAATTAAACTTCCCAAGTGTGTGTCACTATACATACATTCTTTTATATAAGTCCTTTACTGCACAACAATCAAACCCTCGAAAAAATATACTTTAATAATAATCCTTCCAAGCACACCAAATTTTCATCTGATTATCTCTTTCACCTCCCAACACACACCAGCGTTCCGTAACGATACAAAGTGATTTCATTTGCAATTATAATATAAATTTGAATCGCAATTACACAGCGAAGGAAAAAGGAAATAATAACCTTTCCATTACTGAAATCCTTATTCGAATCCGAATCCCTTCCACTTGAGTAAGAAAATTCAATTTCAATTGTTTCGTGTCCTTTTGTTTCCTTCCTAAATGATTTTGCTCTCCTACTGTTTATTTTAATTTTGCCCTTTCTCCAATATTATTTCTTTCTTTCAGGGCCACCGAGAATCTCCAGCCCATTGGTACAAGAGTCGCAGCGTTGTACTTGCCAGCATGAAGGCCCGCCAAATGATTACATGGATCCTTGGCAAGGAAGACTCTAAATTTAAGCATTGTGAAAATCTTCAAGTACTTTGAAGTCCGACCAAACGTAAATAATTATTTCTTAGTTTTTTTTTTTTTTCAAAATATATCAAGAGAAATACAATATGTATAACCATCGGTTTCCAGATTTTTAATTTTATTTTTCTAGCATCATTATAAAAAATGATAAGCAAAACTAAATAAATCACAATAAGAACCAATTGACAAAAATAAACTCTAGAATTTGTATCCCAGCTGTTAAATAAAAAAAAAAAACAATAATAATAACTATTTATAATTATTATTAGTAGACTATTTAAATAAAAATTGTGTACGTGTGATACATAGTACCGCGTTGATGTTTAATTTTTTTTATATACATAAAATATAAATGAATATAATATATCTTTTTGTTCTTTTTGGTGTTCTTTTATTTCATTGAATATTCAATAATAAATTCTATATAACAAATACATATGTAAAGAGACAAATATATCTAAAATAAATATTTAAATTTTGAATTTATGGGTAAAAAAAAAACTATGCGAATTCGAAAACAAAAACTCTATAAAAAAAAAAAAATTAAAAGAAGTAATTTTTTTATAACCTTAGTTTAGTTTTTAAAAAAAGGATTTTTGTGTCTTCCGAAAAGTAAACTTTCAAAAATAAATATATATATATATAAACAAAAAATAAGAATGAAAGGAAATAATTTATGAATTTGGAAAATGAAATAAATGTTTGTATAATATTTTAAAAACTTCTTCTTCTTCCTTTTATCAGCGAGGTTATGATCCGAAAATAAGGGATCATAACCCTCCCACTTCACCGCATTTCTACTGATCCGCCTACAATATTTTAAAAACTAACTGGATTTTTATTACATGTTAGGAACAAAAAAAATATTCAAGGTAAGGGAGATTCTTCAAAATATGAGTTAGGCGATTTCAACGAAAAGAATCAAAAAATAAATGGACTTGGAAGACACATAGTGGGTATGGGATAGTAAAAAATGTTTTTTCATGGTCCCACCTCTCGCGAGCGTCTGACAAATATCCGAGAGTATTGTTGTCACGAAAAAGCTTCTCAAATCGCCTTTCGGATACAGCACTAAACTGTAGGTCCCTTCCATTCGTGTGAAAAATATAATGCACACAACATGAGTGATTACGAGAAGCTAGGCCCTGGCACTTAAAGAGCTGTCGCTCCAAATATTTATTATTATTATTTTTATAGTAAAAAATGTAATAGATTTCATTATGGTGAATAAAATATCTATTCTTCAAAATGTGTCCGTCAAATAATTTTGCCTTTGACAGTGACCACTGGCTTGTAGGAGGCACATTCAAAATCAATTATAAGAACAAAGTGTATGACAGACAGCTACCCAAAAGTGTTGGATGAAGATAGCATACGTTTATATCTAGAAAATCTCGAGCAACACTGCAGCTGGGACGTTCTTGATAAATCTAATATGCAGAAAGCATATGCCCAATTTGTGACATGGATCCTTAATCCTTTGACTCTTGCATTTTTTCTGCGTGGGGAAAAAAATATTTTTGCTAGGATTTGGGGTCCAATATACTTCATTAAGACAATAAATGTAAAAAAATTTCAAAAATCATTTCTAGGACGAAATAGGACAATGTACACAATTGTGGCCAAACATAGCATGAAGATGTAATAAAGACGTTAAGAAAATTGATACATTTTAGCGTTTTTTTATTTGAATAAGCAACGAAAACAAAAAACAAAATAAATATTTAGTATTTTATGTTAATGCAAAAAAGAATATTATATTAAATTATTAAATATTACATATTAACGCAGTCTTCAATCAGGTAAATATTAATAATTCAATCAGGAAAAAAAAAATTCATACATTTTAGCTTTTTTTTTCATTTGTATAGTATTTAATGTTGATGAAAAGAAAAAAAAGATTATTATATTAAATTATTTAATATTATATATTTATTCAGTCTTCAATCAAGTAAATGTTATTAATTCATTCAGGAAATCAGTCTTCATTTAGTGTGAAAATCTGAAAAACAATTACGGTCTTTTCGAAGGCATAAATGCACTTTACATTTCATGCATATTATCCGCGACCTTCCTTTACAGTTAAAATTTTTGCATCGTACGGCTTCCTTTATGTCATCATGGTTGGGAGGATGACCTATGCCGTCGTACTGCACTTCTCTTATTGGCCGAGTTTCAGGACGACGAAATGTTGATAGTGGTGGTTCCTGATCTTGTGAACTCATTGACGGTCTACCCCTTTTACGGGTTGTAGGTAGTCCAGATTGTGTTAATGCGCGGCCTATTCTTGACCGAAATTTTAAAAGTTTTAGTATATCTTTTCTGGCACCTTCGCTCTTTGTCTTTGTCTTTGCGGTATTCAATCCAACTAGCACATATTGCCAAATCGATGAAATGGAATGAAATTCTAAGTGTCCATTTTGTTTGATTTTATAAAAATGCGATAATATGAAATAAGTTGATCTAAAATATTAACTTCGCCCATTCCATTGTTATAGAAGTTAACCACTTCTGGCTGTGAAATGGTAACATATTGTTTGGTCTTTTTACCAAACCTGCATACGATATTTTCCTGACCTTTACCAACAAAATTTGAGGCTAAGTATACTGGTCTATTGTCTTGCCACTTAACCAGAACGACTTTACCGTCACGACTTACCAGTTGGTCGGAAGAACCCCGACCCTTCTTTTTCAACTCTGCGTCTGATAAAAACTGCGAACTGTTGAATCGGTTTATACATATGGTTCCTGTTATAAAGAAGCAAAATAAAAAATCATAAACGTAGCAGTATAAAAATATACCTCTTACCTGCAGCTTTTACACCCCGATCACGGAGAATCTCAAAGAGTCTATAGGAACTGAAAAAGTTATCAAAGAATAACTGATGTCCCGGTCTTGTTATTCCCTGCACAAGATGTAACACAGTGGCAGCACCAAATCCAAATCGAGCAACCTCAAATGCTGAGAGTCCTGAATCTTTCCCTTGATATAGGAAGAAGTTGTAGGGAAAACCACTCTTGCCACATTAAGCGTACAATTTTATTCCCCACGGGAATGGCTTGCCCTTTATATATTGCTTCACGCTGAGATGGCCAGTAAATGGAATGATTTGTTCACCTGCAGCTATAGTTTCTTCAACTGGTACTTCTCGACATCGTTTTAAGACGCAGTTTATAAGAGGACGAATCTTAACAAATTTGTCTTTGCACTTGCCAGGTATTTCGAGATTGTTTGCCACATGAAAAGTTTGCCGTAGTTGATAAAATCTGTCGATGGACATAACAAAAGCAACAGATTTAATTCTCAAGTCATTGCACCAATACATATTTATCTGCGGCAATTTGAGACAACCCATCAAAACATGAATGCCAACAAACTTCATCATCTCTGTAGGATTTGTATCACGAAAAGAACCCTTATAATTATTGGTCTGTCTTGCGTATATATTTCTATATGTTGCGATTCTTTCAAACATATCATATGGAAAATATTCCGTAAAATACTCGAAAGGGGTTTTGACCGTTATGTCTTCCGAGTCTTTTGTTTGAAAGGTGTTTTCCAATGAAGATGGAAATTCCGTTTCGAATTCTCGCCTCCAAAAAACAATGTCCTAATTTTCATACTCGTCTATATATTCTACATTGACGTTTTCATTTAAGTCAATAAGCTCTTCCGTTTCCAATTCAATATCTTCATTTAAATGTTGTTCGGTTTGAGAGATGGCGAAATCGGTTAAATTGGTGCGTTTTATGTGCCTCTGGGGTACATTAATGTCAATTTCTGTTTCAGATTGAGAGGAGTCTGGTAACTCTATGTCAGACCAATTACTATCAATTAGATCTTCTAGCTCTCTTTCTGATAAAACTTTGTGTCCACTCATTTTCCTGTAAGTTTATTAATCGTATTTTAGTTAGAATCTCCTCTGTCTGGCAACAAACGTGTACATGTACATAATTGCGTACATTATAATTGACTGCGTTTGTACGCAATTGCGTCCATCACGTTTTATTTTGGAAATGTTCAATAAATATAGAATATTTACATCAAATATTTTATAAAACAGTAAACGAACTATATTTTTTTCTGAACTAATAGCTTACCAATTTATTTTTTCCACTTTTTCTCCTAAAATCACCGCAACACAAACACTGCTTTCACATACCTGCGCAACTATTTGAAAGTAAGGTAACAAAATGTCAAATAATATCGAAAGTGACTCAATTTCCCCGCCAATTTTTGTTCTTAGAAGAAAGTAAACTACAAAGAGATGCACTGAAGTATATTTGAAGAGAAAAAGAGCTCAAAGTTTTGAGTATTTCAATGTAAAAGATCGTGTACGCAATTGTGGCCACCACGAGTCAAAGGGTTAAGGCCAAGGCCACGCACTGAGCGGTAAGCGACAGAAAATTTTTGATTGGATGAGCCGTTTAATTTTTAGAGTTCTTCAAAGTTGGACAACATTGATCTTCGGTAAAAAAAAAACAAAGAAAATGATATGATGTCTCATGTTTCCCTGTACAAATTTCACATATTCACTAAGCAATATACTTTTATTTAATTACAGTTCGGTTGTGTTGTTCTTTAAGTAAATTAAAATATTAAAAATCAGAAAAGAAAATGTCGCTTAATATGTTTAATAAATTTTGTATTATAAAATATTTTTAAGTATATTTTTTAACTTTTCATAGAACTGCAAAAAAAAAGTTAACTGAGGCAGGGACAAAATTTAAGAGGATCTTAGACCTTAACTATTTGTTAAGCGTTGTGCAAAATTGCAGCTGCCAGATATTGCCGATTTACGAAATAAATGGATTTGTTTAAAACAAAACCCACGTGTATTCCATACTTGGATTTACAGTAGCGAGCACAGAAATTACAACGAGTGTAAAAATTAGACAAAGGGTTTCAAAAAATCATTTCTTTTTCATTTTATGTGATAAATCTGTTCTTTTATTAAATCAAAACTGAAGGAATTTTTTTTTTTATTTTTTTTAAAACTGCTTAATTTAATGTTTTTTGATACACTATTTCCGGAACACTTTTAAGACTTTAGGTTGAATCTTAAAAAAATAGACGGGCAAAAGTCTGACCTGAATCCAATGGGAAATTAATTCCTATATATTTTTAAATATATACTGAAAAACTCAAGTGCGGGAACTTGCGGGAAATTTGCGCTAGAGAGATTTTATTTGAGGAGGTCAGCCAAATTAAATTGTTTTCTTTCTCTCTCATTGGTGAAGTGCAGCGCTGTGAAAATTTATAGACTCAGATCCAAATTATTATTTTTATTAGAATGAGTAATAAACATTTATTATTGGTTTTGTTTCAAATTATTGTCATATAATAACAATTTAGGGATTACGATTACTGAACTGAATAAAAATAATTATTTAAAAATTCATTATCAGGCTAATTATCTAGTAGATACAGGCAATAAACGATTTAATGACGAAATAGGGATAGTTATTAACCACGAGTTCTTTTTAAATATGATTGGAGGAACATGAAATCTCTCCATTACATGCAAGAATCAGATGCATCGAATTTATTTCGAAACTTGCATATACAGTTCGACAAGAGCGAGAGGATATTGATGAATCTATTGGAATCAAGGAGGCAGCAAAAATAAAAAAACAAGAGATCCAAAAGCATTTTCGCGATGAGATTGGGCTCGATGTGGACAGACCAAAACAAGGATTTGGAAATACCAATGATGGAATAAATGCTAAATCTCTCCCGAAAACACAGACTACACCTTGCCACGTCTAAATTTTGACAAGAACTTCCTCGTCACCATCCCCTCCAGATCACTCTGGAATGATGACAAGTTCTTAGAAGATGGGTCAATCCACTTCTACACTGATGGCTCCAAATCCAAGGATGGAGTTGGTGGAGCTGTTTTCTCTGACAGGCTTAATCTTAAGCTCTCGTCCCGTCTTCCAAATCATTGTAGCGTGTTCCAGGCGGAAATTTTGGCGATCAAAGAAGTCTTATCTTGGCTTAGGAAAAACGTGATATCTGCTAAAAATATCCGCATCTTTTCAGACAGCCAAGCAGCAATCAAATCCTTGGATCGACCTCTATAAATTCCTTAGTAGCTCTAGACTGCCGCTCGTCTCTCGTGGAGATGGCTGAGTAGTTCAAAATTCACCTGTGTTGGGTGCCGGGGCATAGAGACATTCCCGGGAATTGTAAGGCCGATGAACTCGCCAGAATAGTAACAACTATACCCATCCTGCCGGACAAAGGCTCCTTAGGTATACCAATCGCTACTTGCAAACTTAAATTTAAGCTGGATGCTATCGAGAGTACAAACCTTAGGTGGACAAGTGGATCCACATGTCTAGCGACAAAACAAATTTAGCCGAAGCTAGATCTAAAACGTTCTAAGTTTTTGATTTCTCTCAACAGATTGCGCTATAATAGGTGTCATCACTGGACACTGTCCAATAGGCAAGCATGCCACAAGACTAGGAGTTTTTGCGAACGACTTTTGTAGAAGCTGCATGGATAAGGAAGAGGAGGAAACTATTCCTCACCTTCTTTGTTCCTGCCCAGCTCTCTCCCATACAAGGAAGGAAGGAAGCTTCACCTAGGAGCCCCCTTTTACAACGACATAGGCGATCTGAAAAATATAGATATCAAGAGCCACCTACGCTTCATAAGAAGCTCAAAATGGTTTAACGAGTAGGTAGGAGGAAATTTCTCCCATTATCCATGTGGTATCACAATGGACCTATTATTGA
Source organism: Brachypalpus laphriformis (assembly GCA_945910035.1). NCBI lineage: Eukaryota > Metazoa > Arthropoda > Insecta > Diptera > Syrphidae > Brachypalpus > Brachypalpus laphriformis. The sequence goes on from OX246753.1 coordinate 319,862,827, forward strand.
TCTAAGTGTGTTGGCGTTTCTCAGCTGGCAGCCACTTCAACCTAACTTAACCTTATAATGGAAACACTTCGAGGAGATTTTTCCAAGAATCAGAGGCAACTGCTCGTATAACTCGGGTCAATAGAGAGGTAATATCGAGGCTTGAAGTCATACTTAATGTTTTGAATTGCAGGGAAAAGGTTAACACTATCAAGTTTGGAGAGTATGCCAAGAAAACAGCAGATTATTAAAGCAAAAATATCCCGAAAAACAACTCACGCCTACTCTTCATTAAATTTTGGCTCGTAGTCAAAATACAATCGAGTATCAATCGTTACCACTTGGAGAATTATTAGAAGAAGCTCAGGTATCCAAAAAAAGGATTACAGGAGGTATAGATATCAAAATACGTGCAAGATTTCAAGGATACGGCAGAATGAAGACCCTTTCAACATGCTTGCAGCCTCATCGGACCCAATCATTTCTTCGTTAACATTTTCGATCCGAAAAGCATATGAAGTAAAAATTACTTATTCTTATGTTGAGCCATGACAGTAGTTATAGTTTAAACGTTTTCTCTATTCAAAATTGAAGTCGTATATATATGCGCGGTGGGAGTGGCCGGGACATATTTGCCCCGACAGTTTTTTTGGATGGGACATATGGTATGGTGTCCCGGTCAGTAATTTGGATCTTCATGAACATGTACCGGCACACATATGTCCCGTTCGTACCGAAAGGGTTAAGGCATGTCAGAACTGAAAAACATCTCAAATCAAAATACTCTCCAGAAATGATAAGCTTATTAGACATTACCCAAGATGTTGATGAAAGTTTCCAAGAAATCTGATTTTTTTTTTTTTTGTCCGTTTCCTTCTTTCTCCACTGTTTGACTTGAAATGAATCACTGACATATTTCATTATGCAATCTGATGTACCACAAAATACAAAAAATTCTTTTGATACACCTAAAAAAAAACATTTAAAAAATGGTTCGTTTACTTTTTTTACCACTGTTTTACTCGGATTAGCTTTTAGACACCCTAGTATTACTTCAATCAAGAACTTTTGAATATTTTAGAAGTGAAACATTATGTTTATCCGCTGTAGTGGGAAAGTCTTATTTCAACAGAAGATTCTGGAACACCCTGTAAAACGTTTTACTCGGAATTCACGAATTTCATAGCCCTAGGAATTTCCTTTAAGCAGAAAAAACTGTCACGATATCTTCATTCGTTTAAGAGTTAAGATTTTTGCAAGCAAAAAAGTCAACAGGAGCCACTGTGCTCCGCTCTCCCGCACAGAAACGTCGCTTGTCGCTCAGCGACTGCGTTGTCACAACCATACAATTCCATATGTTTTACTTTTTTTTTGGCGCTCAGCTTTTTGCCGCTCTGCGGCTCAGTGCGTGGCCTTAGCCTAATGCACCAAAAAAATATATTCTAAAAAATAGATAAGCCTACTGAATCAACTCAGAATCTTATCAAAGAATGAGAAACCTTATCACAAAAAATCGAACTTTCAAGCACATAAAGAGTCCAACTTTACCAATTTAAAAAAATGCAAGCGACAAACAAAGATATTCAAGATTATAATAACCGATTACTGAAACAAATTATAGACATCAAATCAATAAGAAACGTACATAAAAAGCTGAATATTGGATAAGAGTGGATATTAAAGTTAACAAAAACCAAGAAAAACATGCAAAGCAGACAAGCAATAAATAATACAGGAACTGAATTTTTTGATTCACTTTACACTTCAAAACTTTTTTTTTTTCCTATACAACCCATGCCCGCGTGGCAACGACACTGCGACCTGAAAGATTTATTATATCGAAGGGACGGAGTGAATCTAAAAGACGTACTACCTCCCCTATGAAAGTAAGTATGTTTTTAGCAGCGGAGCTTTTCAGTTCCACTGAAGTAAGTATCTCCTTGTGGAGAATACGTTTCCTTAACGAGTGTAGTGCCGGGCGTTCGCAAAGAATGTGTTCGGAAGTTTCATCCTAATACTTTCCTTATCTAAGTTAAGGATTTCCTTGTAGGAATAATGCTTGATTAATCGTTTGGATTGTCTTAGACCTAACTTATTGTTCCAGTGATCTAGACAAAGTTTGTTTTCCCATTTGTTAATCAGCGTTGTGGATGTTGCCCTGTTGACGCCACAATAAGGTTCAGGGCCTATGACACAGATTCTGAGCCAGCCCCTAGCAAGCTCATCTGCAGATTCGTTGCCCACAATCCCCTGGTCTCCAGGGACCCATCCGAGCTTTAGCCTGTTATGTTTGGCAAGGGCTTTTAATGCATCGTAGCAGCATTTGACAGTTACGGAGTCGATTAGGTTGTGCGATAATGCTCTATGTGCTGTCTGGCTATCTGAGAAGATATTTATTCTAGCGCCCTTGATCCCCTTACGGAGATTGTGTCTGGCGCAGATCTCAATGGCATGGATTTCAGCTTGAAACACAGTGGGAGTCGTACCCATAGGTACCGAAATCTTTGTGTTGGGTTTAAACACCCCAGCTCCAACTCCAGAGTCCATTTTTTATCCGTCGGTGAACCAGACCAGACTTCTAGGGTTCAGTGTTGGAACCACTGGTCCGATTTCCGCGGCCCAATATTTCAAAGTCGGATAACCTACCGAAGCAATGTTGCCTGACTATATTATCTGGTTTGAGGATTTCTGCAATGCCAACCACCTTGTGACAGGTGGCACCATGTTTGAGCACAAGACCTGCCACAAAGTCAGCTGGGTTTCCAACGACAGGCAAGCAACTTCCAATCAAATTGACCATTTTGCCATCAGCCGCCGTTTTAGAAGTAGTCTCCTGGACATCCGAAACAGGCGAGGGGCAGATGTGGGGATAATACGAGATCACCATCTTATGATAGCTACTCTTCAACTACGCACGGCTGCAGTTCGAAGATCTCACAACAACACAAGAATGCCCAGGTTCAACATCGATAGACTTAGTGATCCCTCAGTGCGCCAACAATTAAGGGAGCACTTTTCGCAAGGTGTGGAAGCAATCAGCAGCTCGCTGCCCGCAACCATCCAAGACCATTGGTGTGCTGTGAAAAATGTTTTTACATCTGGTAGAATTGTCGCTCGATCGCAGGCGTGGCTTTCCGAGGGTACCTGGAGACGGATTGACGAACGAAAACAGCTGAAAGCTCGCATTCCAGGTACTCCAGCAGCAGAGAGAAGCAAGCTAGAGCCCCTATATCGCATGACGATGAGAGAAATTCAGCATAGCCGTCGACGTGACAGGCGCAACTACATAAACGCGCTGGCTACAGAAGCAGAAGAAGCTGCACGGAGGTGCAACAGCAAGACCGTCTACAGAATCGCCAAAGAGCTGACAGGTGGTCGTAGCTCCAGCCAATACCCAGTGAAAAGCCTAGATGGTTCCTTGCTCATTTTGGATGACGACCAGCTTAAGAGATGAAAAAGTATTTTGCTACGTTTTTGAACCGCGTATTCGCTAGCGATATGCTCTCAAATCAGACTGAGGTGCCTGAGGTGAAAAATGCCCAAATACGCACCACGGCTCACAGTAATGATGAGACTACTACTGCGATTCCTTAAGGGATTTGTATATTGTATTGGTTGTCTTTGAAAAGGCATTCGACAGACAACCACGAGATCTGATATGGGTGGCGCTAAGACATCGAGGGGTTCCAGAAACCTATGTACAGATGATCATGGACATGTACGAAGGAGCAAAGACAAGAGTATGATGCCCCGCGGGAGCAACCGAAGAGTTCCCAATCAAAGTCCGGGTGTACCATGAAAGTGTCTTTAGTCATTTGCTCTTTATTACAATCCTTGACTATCTACTTGAAGATAAAGTGACGGACCCCAAGATACATCAATTATTCTGCTGACAATGGGGCCATCATAAGTGAGGATCCTACATCTCTACAACGAGCACTTGATGTGTGGGTGGACGTTTTGGAGGGAAATGGGTATCGCATTAGTTCGAAAAAGACAGAGTACTTGTGCTGCCCGTTCTCTGATCCACACAGGCCTATTCCAGACATTTATTTGAATGGAACAGTGCTTCCCAAGTGCGAAAAGTTCAAATATCTGGGATCTATGATCAATAGCAAAGCAACTTGTGATGACGACATCAATCATCGCGTAAGCGTAGGGTAGATGAAGTGGCGAGAAAACTCCGCTATCTTCTATGACCAACAAATGCCACCTACGTTGAAAGGAAGGCTCTACATTGCAGTTGTGCATCCAGCGCTCAGATACGGTTCACAATGTTAGACGATGTACAAAACGTATGAGAGTAAATTAACGGCAGCTGAGATGAAGATGCTTCGCATGACAGCAGGAGTAACAAATCTTGATCGAATAAGAAGTTCGAAGATCCGTGGAAGCTTTCACATCAAGGAAACCATCGTACAAAAAATAGAGCGCGACCGGCTCAGCTGGTATTGCCACGTTCAAAGAAGAGATCATTTGAACGCTGTTAAAAAGGCAATATCAATGCACGTTCCAAAGACATCGCGATGTAAGAAAGGCAGGCCTGTAAACGGCTGGATCACACAAATGCGACGACATCGGCATTTCATTGGCCTCAGTAACCGAGTGATCCAAAATCGGCAGGCTTGCCGATATTTTCTGAGGTCAAATAGGCGAACCCCACAGGCGGATCAGTAGATGTGCGGTGAAGTGGGAGGGTTATGATCCCTTGTTTTCGGATCATAACCTCGCTGATAAAAGGAAGAAGAAGAAGAAGAAGATTGAGGAAGAAACGTTGGCCTCGGTAATGTATTCTACATTCATGCGTTATGACTGAAGAAAGAATCGCTATATTTAACCGTATCTCTGAAGATGGATTTAATGATGAGCGTTTGAGTATGATGAGTATTGCGACTGGAGGAGCGGAATGCAGTTGGCCGTTCTCGTATAAATTTGTTCATTGAAGATGTGGTTCGGCTAAAAATCCTCGAGATGATCCTTAAACATTTGTTTACGAAGACTTGCAGCTTGCGTGTGTTAATAATGTCCACCTTCCAAGTACTGCACCCATAAATCAGCACCGATTCTATGTTGGAGTGGAACAGTCGCAGCGTGGTTCTTAAACTGATAACATTGCTTCTTCAGATTTTGGATAGCATTCCGAACGCATCTTTAGCCTTCCCGATTCTGCTGCACACATCCAGTTCAGTTCCATGGCGATGAGCGTGGTCTTGGCACTTCCTAGATAAAGGAAGCTATCAACTTTCTGGAATTCCTGTTCGGCAATGTTAAGTCGAGCGCGGGTGTTAGAAGTGCTCGGGGCTTTTGTTTTGGCTGTGTTTATTTTAAGCCCCACTTTGTTTGCCTCAGAATCTATATTGTGGGCCATCAAATGAAGATCCATTATCCGATGTGAAAGTAGACAAACATCATCAGCGCAATCTAGGTGTTTACGGTAAGATGTCATAGTCCAGCGAATTCCATAATTGCAGTCCGTCAATGCTGCATGGAGTACATCGCTGATAATCACCAAGAACAATAGTGGCGACCGTATGCACCGTTGACATACTGCACTTTGGACTTCAAAATCCTCTGACACCAAACCATTGTGTAAGACATGACACTTTCCACCGCCGTATGTAGCCTTGATAGCCACCTGTGCAAGGCCAACCACAGCAGCTCGATTCAAGCTGTCAAAAGCCTTCTCGAAATCGATAAATGGCAAATGTCCAGTTACCGCATTCCATCAAGTTTCCTTTTTCGGCAGCTTAATGATCTTCTCCCTTTTCCACTTCTGTGGAAATTGTTCACTATCCCAAGCTGTCCGTATTAGGAGGGTGCAGCAAGTCTGCCGATGTACTTGGCGCCGATTGAAATAGTTCGACAGAGATGCTATCAATACCCATCGCCTTGTTCTTCTTGAGGGACTTGATTGCTGTTATTATTTCGGTTTTACTGGGAAGTACGGTGCGAATTCGGGAATTTGTTGCTTCGAATTGCTCATTCGAATTCGAGATCATACCGCTATCGTCGAAGTTGTTTAGCACTGTAGCAAAATGTTTTCTCCATCTAGTGAGCTGGTCGTCATCTGAGATCACAAGGTTACCATCTAGGCTCTTCTAGTCTATTATGTTGTTTGGAGTTCCGACCACCAGTCAGCTCCTTATTAATGCTATGAATAGTCCAGTCCAGTCCAGTGATGGAGCCCGAACTAGTTGGTTTTAAGTTCTAGTATTGTATTTGTTTCAAGTAGATGTAGATGTGAGTACATCATTTAATTATATTACTACAACATTTTATTCGATATGGTTAGTAATTGAACCAACAACCTACCACTTAATGGTCGACCACATTACCGCTAAATAATTCTTTCAATATCAAGCCTTTACGATTCTGTTGAAGCCGCCTTACATTTGCGTACAAGAAAATATAACAAATCAAATGAAGTCTGTTTAACTACACTAGGGGAAGCGTACCGTCTTTTGGACCAACATTTTAACAAAATCTTTTCTTCAGTAATATGCGACCACTGCTTCTCAAAATAAATACTTCTTCAATCTCATCCAAATTCGCAGACTTCTTGCAAGATGATGGGATAAGAGTACTCGCGAAACTCTCGGAAAGCTTATCGCCTCGACAATGAGACTCTCTAGGAAGATTCCTTATTTCCTCTAAAGTAGATGTCCACTGTATCTAGTAAATAGAGAAAGGTTTGAGGTTATTTCTTGCAATTTTAAGTTTTTACATCACATTTTTCGACTTCAGTATCTTTAAAAACTACAGCTGAAAGAAAGGCACTCAAAATACAAAATGTGTATGGAATTTTGTAATAGTGATGGATTGACATCAAACTTTTATAATTAGATTCAAATCATACCATTTGAAAAATCATAGACTCCACATCATACTGAACATGATTAATCGTACCGTATGGCAACGCTGGAATGCAAACGGCCTTATCAATATAGAACGTTCCAAGTGCAGATCCTGAAATCGTCGTCCCTTCTATCATGCGACTTTTTCAAAATCTTGACTTAACACCATCCATTTCTATAAACGACAGTTGAAACCTTCTGTGCATGAAATTTCTGTCATTAACGTTTACGTCCTTCAATGCTAACCTCACATGAAATGAAATCGTTTAGCCAGTCATTTTGGGAAACTTCTTGTATGTTTTTTTCTCTGTGATTTCAAGAGAATAAATATTAAAGAGGAAATCTCTTCAACCTTGAATACGTGACTCCAGTTTGCACCCAAAAGAAACAAAAAAAAAGAACAGTTTCTGCAGAATGGTATTCTGCATTGCTCGTCCTCAGTAAAGTAGCATTATATCGAGTCACAACGAATTTCATCTCAAAATTTACATCTCTTGGAAAAATTATTATATAATATTATTTGCAGAATTTTCACAGAGCATTCAGACAGTTGCAGTTTAAATTCCCGCAATGCAAGAACTTTTTTTTTTTCTTCTGGGTTCTTCCACTCTAGCTCTATCCTTAACCAAGGATAGTAGTTGCTTTTAGTTTACTCAAACCCATGAACTGTCATGAGATTCCGTGATGGAGAGGAAGTATGACACTATTTAGTTCCTTTTTTTCTTGTGAGTTCTGATGATGGAACGTGATCCAAAGGTCGAGCCCGCAACACATTTGTGTCCTTAAATTAAGGGAGCTGCGAGTACTAGTTTCGCATTTTAATACGAATTGGGAGGGTATAGGGCATGCTTCATTACGGATCAATGGAAATAGGAATGTATTCCAATAAAATGTGCAACGTAAAGGATATTTTTTCGTGAAACGCACCAAAAACAAAAAACATTACAAAGTAACAACCACCACATCGACATAATAATGGTTGGCTGATCAGCATTGTTCCAATTACGAGTACTTAGAGTTTAACGTTGGTCTTGTAGTATTTCATTAAAAAATAAGTTATGGCCAGCAGCAGGGATGCCGTTGATTGGATGGGTAATTACTTAGTCGCTTAGGGTGGAGTTAATTAAAAGCACAAATAATGGCGCCTTTTCTCTTAAGAACCACTGGACAAGAAACCGTATGCTTCGGAAAATGCATTTTTAAAACATTTTATAGTATACAACGAATGGGAAGTTTGTTCTCGAGGCAAATTTCTCTGTGCAGGTATTTCACAACGCAATTATGAGTGCTCGGTCCACATGAGAAGTTTTCTTATGCACACAAGCCAAGCAAAAGTTATTTAAGTTCTTTTAAACGAAAATAGCATTTTGAAGAATGTAAAGTCTTTAGAGCGAAACCAGTGATGCAATTGTTGCATTGCAATGAGCTTGTAATTTTGTGGTGGGAAAGACATCATTTGCCGACCGCCGATTACAACTAAAGCTCCGCTGTCCGATATATTGCTCATGCCTAACCAGACGATGGCAACCAGCGTTTAGAGAGACTAAAGTGGTGGTGGAAATAAGTATTTTAGCAGAAATCTAACAAAGGCTGCAAGAAGCTGTAAAGATAAGTTAAGTGTACCTGATGATTTGATTTTAAATCAGAATTGAAAGGAACATTTTCAGGCTGACATCAGAGATACGATCTTTGAAAAAATATGAACAGTCCAGTTACTGGCTGGCTGAATGTGTTGATTATATTCGAAATTCTGGATGATATCTTCATTTGATACCTCTCAGCTGGTCCAAAGAACACTTGAATTCCTATGTTACTAAATCCCTTTATGTTAGGCACCAACATTTAAAAGCTCAGTCACATTTATTTCGCCCTACTAGGTATATTCTGGACCGACAGATATAACCTGCCACCATACAAATATAGGCTAAAACTGATCAGCCAACAAACTCTAGAAAAATTCCGCCAAGTTGCTGACTTACTCTTTGTGCAGCAGCTCTACTGCAAACGTTTCTTGCTCAAATTTATGGCCCTCTTGAGCTTGGATCTTGCGGTCTTATATTCCGCGAGTGCGCCTTCCGTGATTTCAGTGTGTCCTCGCCTTGCCCCGGTGACCTTGCGTCTGTGGTGTAGGCATCTCCTCCGTCCACCACTACACTGGCTTTCGCCCTCCAATTGAGTTTCTAACTCAACGCATCGACGCATCGCATGCGCGGTGTAGCAGTTGCATCGTCGCTTGAGCTTCTTTTTTATCAGCTGTCCCCGTCATTTCTAGGATGGCTTCCTTCCCTTCCTTTAGCCTGGCCGTGAGAACCTCTTCATGTAACCGGCTGACTTTCCACCTCGGTGCTCGCCTCTGGTTTCCGTGAGAGGCTCGGTGGGCCCTCTGCAGGTCAAAGACGATATACTGGTGGTCGCTCCCAGTGTACTCCTCGATGACTCTCCAGTTTTCCACCTTATCTAATAGCTCTTCTGACGCGAAAGTAACATCCGGTATTGTTTCGGTATATCCGGGACGCCTGAAGGTGGGTGGGGTCCTCTATCCCTTACATTGTTTTACAATAACGATAATAATACTATCCAATCAGAGTACTCATATAGCTTTAATTTTCGCAAGGCAGACCACACAAAACTTACTAACCTTTTAAGTGCTATTAATTTCAGCAGCATTCTTAACAGTACACACATTTCTGTCGATGATGCACTTCGATTGTTCTATTTTGAAATTTTAGGCTGTTTTATGCAATCCGTGCCATGCAAAGAGTTACTCGTCATCTCCACCTTGGTATACTAAAGAATTACGCTCACTTCGCAACAGAAGAAATAAGCTCTGGCGTACCTACCGCGAATTTCGCTCTGATTCCTACTTCTCCAATTACTTATTTGCACACATACATTTTTCCGAATTAACCGTATGCAATCTGACATCATCGCTGACCCCAAACGTTTTTTTCACTTTATTAATACCAAAAAAAGTCAGACAGCTACCCATCAACTCTTACATTCTCCAATACATCGCCGGGCGATCCTCGAATAATATCAAACTTATTCGCTCATTTCTTCATTCAATCGATTTCCAACCACACGTCAGAGCATGACCATTCTTACTTCTCCTACATGAGAGATTGTGCCCAAATCTCATTAGCTTCAATCGATATAACAGTGGCTTTCGTGACAGAAAAGATCGAAAGACTTAAATGCGAATACTCCACTGGCCCGGACGGTATACCTGCCGTAGTTTTAAAAAAAAATGTGTTCCAAATGTCTCTTTCATAGATTGTCTTCTCTATGCTCTGGAAAAGCTCTTTTATTATTCCCCTTCATAAAAAGGTCCGAAAAATTAAATTTCTAATTATAGTCCCATAGCTTAACTCTCTTCAATATCTAAGCTATTCGAAGTATTGTTTACGATGCAATGTTTTTTCATTGTAAATCTATATTTTTCCCTCACCAACACGGTTTCTTAAAGGGAAGGTCAACAACCACAAACTTAACCGAATTCGTATCCAGCACCCTGTGCGCATTGAAGGGTGGCAAGGAAGTCGATGTTGTTGCTACCGATTTCAGCAAGGCCTTCTACAAAATTTCGCACGCAATTGTATTTTTGAAACTCAAAGGTCTCGGTTTTCAGTCTGGGTCTATGGCATGGATCAAATCCTACCTTCATGAACGTCAACATGAAGTCTTTTTAGATCCTTTATATCTGATCCCTTTATGGTCCTCCTCTGGTGTCCCCCAAGGTAGCCATCTTGGGCCTCTGATTTTCATTTTTTCAATCAATAATGTTGACGGCATTATAAAATATTCCCGTCTATCAGTTTATGCGGACGCCATGAACATGTTTGCACACATCTCCACACACACTGACTCCATTGCACTTCAAACTGACTTGAACAGCTTTTCTACTTGGTGTAATAAAAACTTTCGCGAGTTGAATGTCAACAAATGCCAAGCTATTACATATTCTCGGAAGCGTCTTCCGACAGCTCCTAGAACGTATGTGATTTTCGACGAGCCAGTTTTCACTGTCACTTTTCTGTGTGATTTGGGTGTCATATGCGACAGTGAGCTTAATTTTCGTAGCCACGTTGACAATATCAAAGAGCAAATTCTGCGCTAGGTTATGTGAAACGTTGGTTCAAGGAATTCTCAAATCCTTACGTCACGGAATCCCTGTACTTCACATTTGTAACACCAATGCTAGAGTATGCCAGCCAAGTTTGGTCTCCCTATCGCGATATACTTTCGTATCGAATTGAGTGTGTCCAACGGAGGTTCATCCGTTTTGCCATACGCGAACTCCCGTGGCCTGACAGATTCAACCTACCTCCTTACGAGCATCGTTTGAACTTAATGAACATGCAATTGCTTGAAAAGCGTAGAAAAGTTTGCACATCAGCTATTAGCAGGCAACATTGATTGTCCTACGCTGCTCCAAACCATCTCACTCAGTACTAATCCGCGTATTCTGAGGTCAGTACCTCTCTTCCGCCTCAAGTTTCACTGTACGAATTACGGGTGTAATGGGCCTATGTGTCGACTGCTACGCATGGATAATGACTGCTACAAACTTTTTGATTTTCTCCAATTATCCCCCTTCCGCACTCAGGTTTTGATGAAGGTTTATGCTAGTTATTAAGTAAACATTGTATAATTAAACATAATTCCCTTACTGCTTGTATTAAGCTAATTATAAATAAATATAAATATAATTAGGACATTTCCTCCACCTTCCTACAAAGGCGGTTCCTATCTATCCTAGAGTCCTTGAATCCAGCAGTGTATAACTCCATTTGACGCCTTAGATTGTTCCTAGATTGTGCAGATAGAATGCGTGCATACCACCTTGATCAAAAAGTTCCCGGAATAAAAACCGTGTGGCGCTCCCATCGTTCCGATTTGAGTTCTGTTTTCTTTGTTAAGTTGGTACATCTATTGTTGATAGTCCCTCTAAATCTTAGCGTCATAGCTTGACATTTGCAAAAGTTACGTAGCCAAGAGTACATCTATCTCTGTGTGTGTTGGCGATTTTTTACAATTTTAGAAATGGATTTAAATTTGCAACAACGAACTTGTATTCAATTTTGCGTAAAAGCGGATTTAATGGTGCGCGAACGTTGGAAATGTTGGAAAAGTGTTTCGGCAACGATTCTCTAAAGAAAACGGTCGTTTACCAGTGGCACGAGCGGTTCAAAAGTGGTCGTGAGTCAATCGAAGATGATGAACGCAGTGGCAGACCATCGACATCGAAAACCGACGAAAACATTGATAAAGTAAAATAAATGTTGGTCAATAACCGCAAATTAACCATCAGAGAGATAGCGGAGGACTTGAACATTGCCTATGGATCTGTCCAAGACATTCTGGTTAATGATTTGGGCTCCCGTCGTGTAGCAGCAAAGTTGGTGCCAAAAGACCTCAATTCCATGCAAAAAAACCGTCGCACAGTGCCATCATTATTCGTAATTTTTTGACGAGAAATGCAACAAATACCATCCAACAGCCACCGAATTCACCTGATTTGGCTCCCTGTGACTTCTTGCTGTTCAATCGAGTTAAAAAACCATTACGGGGAACGCGTTTCAGCAGCCGAGAGGAAGTAATGGAAAAATCGCAGGAAGCACTGATGGACATACCGAAAACCGAATATAAAAAATGTTTCGAAGATTGGATCAAGCGCTGGCATAAGTGTGTTGCAGTCGATGGGGATTACTTTGAAGGGGACAATATAGATTTAGATGAATAAACTTGTATTTTTAATTTTCTGAATAAATTCCGGCAACTTTTTGTTCAAGGTAGTATACTGCCAGAATCATGAAAAAATTGCATAATTGCGATTGCCAGGCAGATTTAATAAATCGCGATACTCTGGAAACAGCAGAAAACAATCAAAAACGAGCGATTGGCAATGAAGTATCAATAGTTAGAAACTTGCATTAGCATTCCAAGGCAGATGATAGATTTTCCGAGCCAACACCTAACCGGGCAACTTTTACAGAACAGGTCGTTTGTTTCTTTCATTCCAAAATAAATAAGACTAACTGAAGCTGAGTTCGACCACTCCATGTGATAATATGTCCGATTTCCGAACTGTAGCAATGTTTTACAAATAGATGTCCTAGCAGTGGCAGTAGCCGCCCGTGATACGCATAACGGAAAAAAATCTCTGTAGAGGCTGTCGTGATGAGAAAAATCATGAGGATACAACCCACGCTGTTTGACACTACTCAAGCCTCTACCACATAAGAAACAAACTCCTAGGACGACACTTTTTTTAGGACATAGAAAAACTATCCGATAAACCGATGAACTACGAGCATTATAAACTTTATCAAGTTTACAGGGTGGTGTTTGTATTACTGGAGCAGTAAGTCACTGAATTATTTATTGAACAGGGAAGGGATATCTCTTTTCCTCATATGGGTATCAAAATGGGTGTGCACGTGGAGAGGTTTACCTCCTCTACCTACCCATTTACCTAACCTAATCTAGCAAACGAATAACTTATACTTTATCCCACCATCCACGCCATAGGTTCCAACGTATCGCTCCAGATTTTTCGAAGTCCAACACATCTAGGCGGTCTGAATTTTTTTACTAGAAAAAAAAAAAAAAACTGCTGAGAAATTCAAAAAGAATTCGGGTGAGGATGATAGTCCGAAAGTCAAAATTTCATGAAAATTATCTAAGACTTTCTTGGAAAAGTTAGCAAGTAAACTCATCTAAATGTTACTGAACACCCAAAAGCAATTATCTTGCAATACTAGTATTGAGAGAAACTAGGATCACAAACATCCGCCACTCCAGAAGGCGTCATTTCAAAAAATAATTAAGATTTATGCTTCCATTCTACAAACACTATCGAGCCATGCAATCTCGTCTTCATTTCACCCATCGACTTGCACAAACTTTCATTAAAAATAAATAATCTCAGAGACAAACTCACAACACAACGCTAAATTACAATCTCGTATCTTGTAATAAAACTTTTGACGTCTCTCCCTCGTTCACACAATTCGAACTACTTCAATTGTAGTTATTATTTCTGTCATGCAGTTCTTCCACGCGTCTTCATCCTTCCAACTTGCTCCTTTGTCTTCGCGTATTAGTGCAGTGAGCAGTAAACTGACACCTAAACAACACTATAAGACATCACCCAACGTCTAAAGTCATTTCGTTGTATGGTAGTGCAAAATTTAATTTAAGACAAGTTGAAAGTGGGCTGAAATGAGATTAGACACGAATACAACAGCAACATCCCTACAATACACGAAAGGATGATGTGGTAGGAACAACAACTCCTCTGCTGACGACCACGATGACAACGACGCGGCGCGGTGAATCTATGTAGGTCAGTGGTATGTGTTCTAGTTGATTTATTACGTTGGACATAAACTTGTCCCTGCATCATGTTCATGTTCCTTTTTGAACTACTTCTTGTAGGTTATTACACGATTTTTACTTGGGAAGGAAAAGGACAAAAAACTTATATTACATCTTGACAGCAACTATCTACAACCATCTTAAGCTTAAGTGTTATAAAATAATTGTTTTGCAGTTCGGGGCATTAACTTGAAAGAATTAAAATCGAAGAACGTTATCCACAGGATTCCATGGCATCCTGCTGTGATTACAAAGAATTCTTTTTGCTCCTTTTTGGTTGTGTAGCATGGAAAACAAAAACGGAAATTAATTCATTCAACTAAGTCAAGAGATTAGCAATTCTACTGAAGTTACTAAAGATAATTGTGTTTGAAGATGGTATAGGGTAACCCTCACACTTCCTGTGTAACATTCTTGAGTGTTTCTCACTCAGTAGTGTTAATTAACATGTAAAGGAAATGGGCTTGGAGTACTTATTGCAAAAGTTTCGAAAACTAACAGAAGGTTTTGTTAAATTTTATTAAAATTCTTGATAAGGTATTCTCCGTTAAATTTTATCACTCCTTTCCTAGTGGAGACTTAATACGATTTATAGAGTTTTGAAGCATTTAAAGTACTGAGTAGTAGCTCAGCTGTAAAGAACTATTTACTGAAAGTTTGTGCTATCCTAACTGCGTTTGCAATAGCGGCATCAGTCTCTTTAATGTCATGAATCTTTCTCGCAGTATGCCTCAGTGATATGGATCTCGAATAAAATAGTTCACCAGTTTATGCCACCAAACTTTGGAACTCGCTGCCTATAGCAGCGAAACAAATAATTGGAGCTTCTGAATTATTTTTGAATATTTTTCTTAAAATCGCAACAACCTCTCTATTTTACTTATTTTACTATAGTATTCCTTTTCCTTACACTTTTTTTCCCTTCCTTTCTCCATCCCTATGCTTTTATTATTTTATATATTAAATTACTATGTATTATATTACAATTGAATTTATATAAATTATCCATATTTTCAGTACTATAAAAGACTAAGTCTTACTTGAACATTACCTTTAAATAAATAAATAAATTGAATTGAATTGAAATTTAAATGATTAAAAGCGCCAGATTGAATCAAATTTATTCCATAGAAATGTCCTGACGATTTACAAAATGTGGTTGTGTCGTATTAAACCATATGGTATATCACGAAACTGAAAACGGTAACCGGGCGGTATTTTTCCCGACGATAGGTAAAAGAGACGCAGGATTTTAGGGCAATTGTTCTAGCCGCTCATTTCGGATGAAGACCAGCTCAGGAAATGGAAAGACCATTTCACTTCGGTTTTGAACGTATTTTCTAGCAATATGCTCCCAAATCAGACAGAGGTGCCCGAGGTGAGAAATGCCCGAATACACACCACGACTCACAGTAATGATGAGATCACTACCGCGATCAAAGCACTCAAAACCAAACCTTGCACAGGAATGATAGAGTTACGTGTACTGTTGGTGGAGGGGTGGCAATCTATTGCAGGAGGTATCTTATAGAAATGCTAAGTGCATTGTCTCATGTGATGACGTACCAGATAAAAGTATTTTTTCTGTGCCTTTTTTCTCAAATCTTTTTTTTTTCCTGAGAGCAAGTGGAAAATCTTCTAAAGACACCATAAGGCCCGACCGCGCGTGCTTATGGTAGTGTGAGATTTTTACTCACTAAAAAAACACCTCTCTTCAGAACTAATACTACAACTAAGCCGACGCTTATCCAGCAGTTTTATTTTCGCTTACGAGACTCGTGATTTTTGGATTTCATCAATACTATTCCTATTGGTGATTAGTGGTGTGCTTCGTGCAGCTTTGTCGATGGGAAATGGAGGTCGATGGACTCTTACATCCCAACATCCCAACATCTTGACTGCGCTGACGATGTATGTCTACTCTCTCACAGAATTATAAGCGTCGTCGGGCTGAAAATTAAAACGCCAAAAACTAAAATTATCAGCTTTGTAACAAACTCATCGGCTCAAATATGCATTGCAGGACAACCAGTTAAGAGAGTAAAGGATTTCCAGTATCTTGGGAGCCAACAGGATCGCCAAAGCGAAGTCTCCGTTCGGAATGTTGTCCCTTAATTCTGGTGCATTGAGATGCTTAGCAAAACCATAGTGGCCCTGCATGGCACCTGCAATCTTTTTTGTTGAGAGACACCACAAATGCTGTGGATTTCTTACAGAGGTCCGGGAGCCTTCGATTAGTTTGCCTGCATCCTGCAGAGCCGTGCTGCGAACAGTGGTCGTAAGAAATCCAATCGTCAATGTAAACCCTAACCGAGGATGCAGGAAGACCCAGCGCAGGTTTTGGTGGTAAGAAATGATTTTCTGAGCCTTGCCCTAAGTGCATATCTTCTTACCGATTGACATATTCCTTACAATATAGCTCATAGCAATTGGCATAGCAGAAGCCTCGCTTGGAAGAAAAATATATGCTTGCCTAACGAGTAAGCATTCTACGAAGACATCAGCACACCTTGAATTAGACGGTGAATTGAGGTAATAACGCCGCTGCCCGTGATAAACTCGTAAGTATTAAAGAGAAGTACTGCCATTAGAGCAGAGCTAGGTGTACTGGTGAAAGCTCCCATGTAGCCGAGACAAGTCATTCTTTGAAGAAAAGTGCAAAAGGGCACCAAATAACTGACGCCAGTACTAGGAACCGCCATATCATAGGAGTGTAGATCCAGGCAAAGGACTTCTTGCGGTGATTGCTTTATATCCTGCCGGAAGCACCCGTGCATTGCCAAAAAACTGAGACCACTTTGTATATCATCAACTCAACATGTTTTGACCGATCAATTTTTTGCCATCATTGGAGATCTGGATAGTGGCAGTGAAGGCATTCGACAGACAACCACGAGATCTGATGTAGGTGGCGCTAAGACATCGAGGGGTTCCAGAAACCAATGTGCAGACGATCATGGACATGTACGAAAGAGCAAAGACAAGAGTAAGATGTCCCGCTAGAGTAACCGACAAGTTCCCAATCAAAGTGGGTGGCACCGGGGAAGCGTCTTAAGTCCTTTGCTCTTTATTACAGTCCTTGACTACCTGCTTGAAGGTAAAGTGACGGACCTCAAAGTATTGTATATGAATTATTCTTTGCTGATGTTAGAGCCATCACAAATGAGGATCCTACATGCCTGCAACGAGCGCTTGATGTGTGGGTGGACGTTTTGGAGGGAAATGGGTACCGCATTAGTTCAAAAACGACAGAGTACTTGTACGGCCTGTTCTCTGATCCATACAGGCCTATTCTATACATTTATTTGAATGGAGCAGTGCTTCTCAAGTGCGAAAAGCTCAAATATCTGGGATCTATGATCAATAGCAAAGCAATCTGTGATAATGACATCAATCATCGCGTAAGCGTAGGGTGGATGAAGTAGCGAGAAAATTCCGCTATCTTCTGTGACCAAAAAATGCCACCTAAGTTTAAAGAAAGGCTCTACACCGCAGTTGTGCATCCAGCGCTTACATACGGTTCACAATGTTGGACTGTGAGGGTGTTTTATCAAAGGTTGAGGTTTCGCTTGTCGGATCCAGGGTCGACCAAAGAAACACCCGAAACTTTCGGAAAGAGGTAATTCTAGGTTTTTTTATTTAGGCTATAGCTTAGACTAGCTTTAACAATGTCACGATACTTAACAATGCTGGGATACCTAGTGTATATGACGGCCTCGATCTACGCTGTTCTTAACAATTCTTGGATACTTAACAATGCCGAGATACCTACGTAGCCCTTATATTCTTAGTTACTACGGTCTAACTACGGGACGGCGCAAGCATTTTAGGGCCGTCTCCTTGGCAGCGACATACTTTATATGGCCGTCTGCTTGGCAGCGACAGGCTTTTGAAGGTGGTCTGCTTGGCAGCGGCAGGCTTTTGAAGGTCGTCTGCTTGGCACCGACAGGCTTTTTAAGGCCGCCTGCTTGGTAGCGACTTGCTTTTTAAGGCCATCTGCTTGGCAGCGACAGGCGTCTTAGGGCCGTCTGCTTGACAGCGACAGGCTTTTTGGGGCCGTCTGCTTGCAACAACTGCTGAAGGTAGTCACTTGGCAGCACCTGCTTAAGGCAGGTACTCAGCTATCAACAGCGCGGTAAAGTCCTAGGAGCACGGATCGGATCCTCCACCTAGAGGATTATGTACAGGACCAGCAATGGGTTCTCCTAGAGGAAGATGAGCCCAAAAGTCTTACACAGAAGATTGAAAATTCCTGTGGTATAACCACTTCGGAGAGTTGACTCACAGTACACGGGATTGGTACCACAACACTAGGTGAGGAACTCTGTCGACCACATCTCTCAATTTCCCCCATATGTGAATTTCTGCAAAAGCAAATGTGAATTATAAAGGTGGAAGCAATTCACTTTCGCAAACAACTTGGCCAATGAGATTGAGAGACGCGGTCATGTTCGGGTGGCGTGATCATCGCTTAGTGTTGTTTGTTTGTGTTGAAACAGTAGTGGACAGTATCGGCTGTGAAAGTGGAACACACTGAAGGCGATAAAAGTGTTACGCTTTGTTACAGGATAATGTACAAAAAGTATGAGTGTAAATGCCAGCCGAGATGAAGATGCTTCGCATGACAGCAGAAGTGACAAAGCTTGATCGAATAAGAAGTTCAAACGTCCGTGGAAGCCTTCACGTCAGCGAAACCATCTTACGAAAAATAGAGCGCGACTGGCTCAGCTAGTATTGTCACTTTTAAAAAAGAGATCATTTAAACTCTGTTAAAAAGGCAATATCAATGAACGTTCGCGAGGCAGGAGAGGTAAACGCCTGGATCAGACAAATGCGACGAACTCAGCATTTCATTGGCCTCAGTAACCGAATGATACAAAATCCGGAGACCTGCCGATATTTTTTGAGGTCAAATAGACGAACCCCACAGGCAGATCAGTAGAAATGCGGTGATGTGGGAGGTTATATACCTCCCATTACCAATGCTTAGAATGAGAATTATTCCGATCAAATTGGAGGAAAGTGTGGTGTTATATGCCGTCTAAAATTTTAGCATGACTAGGTGGAGTCTGTACTAAGGTGGTAGCATATGTAGATGAATTTCTTTATTTTCCAGTGCTATGTTTATAAGCACAGTTCTTGATCCTAAACTTAGATGAAAACTGAACATCATCGGCGCAGAGGTTCTTTTTCGCAAAAGCTAAATGTACAATATTAAACTACTACTACTTTTCAGATTTCCCAGTGCATTTTTGACGGAATACTTTGCTATACGTGTAGTTTTCCGAATAAAAATTATAGATTGGCCTTAACATTCAATCTGCAACCATCAAAGATTGGTAGCTGTTCTATTCTATAGGTAATTCTACAGATACAACTATGGCAGGTAAGGTGTACAATGGTGCACACACTCTGAAGTAATGCTAAAGCATCAGGTTGAAAAGAGGTGAAAAAAGGTTTTTTTAGTGAGTAGGTGTTTCACGCTTCTTGAAACAGGGCGGGACTGTTTCTCGTGCGCATTAGTGTTTTTCCACTATCCCCTAGACAAAAAAAAGGTTCAATGGTGCAGTGAGCAGTGTATTGGCTTGTTAACCGATGTGTGCAGGTTCAAGCTCCAGCGGCGAATAGCAATCATGAGTTACTGAGTATATAAAGAAAACGAATAATATCGAAGTATTTCCAACCATTGCTCCAAAGATAGATTCCTGCCTTGTAGTACAATGAGTCTGAGTGCTCTGAAAAAAAAAACATAGCGAGTGTTCCGAAGAACTCAACGGAATTGAAGAGTGTCCTAGCATGCGTACTACTAAGAAACACTCTCTACATATTTACTTGACAACTACGCGCAGAGTACGCAATAAGTAAGCAGAATAAGTAGGTTGGTATACCTATATATATTGGCGCCTATATATATTGTATGGAAGTCCTGCTCACTTGACCAATAGTAAGATTTACCCATTTTAATTTACTCTGTGAACCTGCATAGAAAGAACCCTTGATTCAGAACCCGCCAGATAAGGATATGAATCACAGAAGGTTTCTTAGCTCAATATTACATAAGTCCTCCAACTCAATGAAGAAGTGACTACCAAAAATCTTCACTCTGCTATGATGGAGGGTATAGCGATCCCACAGCAGGTGACAGAACAATTCTGTTTCTTCTTCATCCTGCAGAGATAATCTTGGTAAAACATAACTGCAATAGTAAGGGGAATTAATGAATATGGAAATCATTCCTAAGAGAAATGTAATATAATATGTATGTAACTGTCACTATCCTAACTGTACATATCACTGGCAAATAACAGAACATGCAGTAACATTAGGCATAACCCTAGCCAGAGCAAGGCAACGTGCAATTTGCACTGGAGACTAATGATTACTTTCACTTCTTAAGACAGGATATAGAAGAATTACCTAACCTAGCCTTACCTTATTTGTTAATACCGGTACTGCCTTTCACCAATTATTTATTTTTTCTAAACTCTGACGCAGTTCTGAGAAGATCTGAAAGTCCTAGTATGGAATACACACAACTTATCCACCCACGTGGAACTTGAGACACCACAAGTACTATAAATACCATATCCCATGAACCCAAAGATGGGAATACAAACAATTACTACATCCGGTAAGCAAATGCCATTCTTAATCGTTCGATTTTCGAACACATACCGGTAAATTCAGTTCCGGTCACAACCATCCCAATACCTAATATCGTACACCAATTATTATTATCGAGTGCATATTTCATAGACCAAAATTATCCGTGTTAGCTAAATTAACCAACATTAATATATGATTACGACTTCAGTGTGTCCTTGCCAGGCATACCAGTGTCCTAATCCCCAGGAGATTTGATTATTAACCAAATCGCTGTGTAGCTCCCCGAATATAATCGGAAGCAAGTTATCCAACCACATAACCAAGTTAACTTGAAGAAGAAAAGTTTTTGGCTACACGATTACCGCTTAATTACATTGTGTTTCGTGCCTTTAAGCTGTTTCCATATAGACAGGACATTTCTGAGGTTGGTTCTAGTTTCGGAAGTCTTTAAGAACAACCATTCCACAATACATTATTGGACATTTCGTGGGCGAATTGCAAATTTATGATAATTTTAGAGAAGATATCAATTGAATGAATTCCTCTCCTTGAAACTATTCCACTCTCTTTGACAAGGACTTGCACAATATTGCATTCGTTGCAATATGAGCATGAAAAGACAATGCAATATCGGATAACAGCATAATACCGAGCCATTATAGGCAAGGCACCACTTAAGTTTAAGTTTAATATCTCTTTTGTTGGAAAATCGTCTAACAAAATAGAATCCTTAAAATCCTCTTCCACTCAGTAGGACGAATGATGGTACAAGAGAAGAGGAAGGAAAAGACTTTTTCCACAGAAGTATGACAAAAAAAACCTATGGCATTTCGAAAGATGCCCTTTTCCACAGTTCAGACAGCATTGTCCTTTTTGTCTACAATTACATCTAAACGAATCTCGTAAATTGTGTGATTATTGTGAAGTGTAATTTAAGTATCGTAATTTTTAATCGTGTCAACGTGCGGCGAATTGTAATTTTGCAGCAAAAAGGAGAGTCCTTCTAAGCGTGAAGCCGTTCAAATTTGGTTTTTATGCGAAATACATTTCCTTGATGGCATCAATTTGTTAAAGGGGACCTTTTTAATGCTTCCTTCCGTAGAAAGAAAACGGTTTCATTTTTTGAGGAACTACGGGTATCTTTACGATAAGCTAAGGGTATTTTTCTTTAGATTCTATTGCTGAAAAATATAATTGCAGAGGATTTAGCAACGACAAACGTACTATAGGCACAGCAATTTTTATTGACGTACAACCCAAAAGGATCATTGAAATATTACCAGCTTAACTGATTGCTTACACAAGTCGTTAGAAGTGCAACCATTTTATTGCTGACTGTGTTCTCTGAGGGGTGATAGATAGAACGCGAATGATTTTTGAGAATTCAATTATAGTGCTGAATGTACGAGTATATTGAACTCCTTTAAGACAATCAGGGTTATCGTGAACAAATGTTCCCTCGGAATTTTTCCTTCGAACAAAAATTAAGTATCTTCATAAATAGGGGAAAAATTCATCAGGAAAAAAATTAAGTATCTCGATCGCATTGGAAATTCTCCTGAATTGTTATTCATGATACCTATTTCTTTTCTGCGGAAATATTTCCTTTTTTTGAAGATACCTAATTTTTATTCGGAGGAAAAATTCCGAAGGAAAATTTATTCGTGATAACCCTGAATTAAAACAATGAAACTGAAACAGTGCGCTGACTTATAGAAAATAATATGTTGGTGAATTTCGCAATATTTTTCAACCACGAGATTCAAAGATGCTTTATTCAAATTTCATTGCCTATATCTTCTGGTCGTGTGGAAAGACTCTGTACTGCAAGTCCAAGCCTTTTAGATGGTTAAGGCACTAGAAACGTAAGGATACCAGCGGAACAGCCCTAAAAGTTTTCGAACCCAACCCAAGAACAGATTTTAAGCATCATAGTTCAGACACTACCTTTAGTTTGTTAATAATTTTTCTTACTTGCACCCGCCAAAAGCTCAAGATTGTATTCCCGGGCCTGTCTCTAACAACAAGATCAAATGTCACTAAACTTTTTTGCTGGTCACTCTAACAGCAAGCGGAATACATACTTTGTCAATACCAGTGAATTCCCTGTATTATGGTTGCCCAAGGTGGCCCGAAGACACTCATCCGATGTTGTTTTGCTATATCTTTAAAATAAAACAACATAATTTCACCATTTTATTTTTTAATATTTATTGGGACCTTTAAGTTTTTTTTTTTTCATTATTTTCTGAAGATGATATCGGTCAAGTGGGCGCCGCCGTTGTTGATGACCATTTGTGCTCTTTTTACCGCATTTTCAATCGTTTTTGCCAGAACGTCGGGCAATAAGTTCTCGCACTCTTGTCAGATATTCTCTTTGAGAGATCCGGAATCTGTGGCTTGTTCTTATAGAGCCGTGACTTCAAAAAACCCTAAAGAACTAAGTCTAGAGGGATCTTGCCAGCCGACCTGGAAACGCATCCTTCAAAAGTTCCATTGCCGCGCAAGCTATGTATGCCATCGCACCATCCTGTTGGAACCACATGTGCTCCAGTCCGAATTCATCAATTTGTGGCCATAAAAACTCGTTGATCATGATATCACTCACCAGTCACAGTAACCAAATTACCCACGGTGTCATCGAAAAAATGAGGCCCGATGACACCTCCGGCGTAAATGGCGAACCCTACAGTGACTTTGAGTGGATGTTAAGGCCATTCGTGAATGATATGTGGATTCTCAGTGCCCCAGAAGTGCAAATTTTGTTTGTTTACGTATCCCTTCAGGTGAAAGTGGACTCATGATAAATTTCGACCGAAAATCATGAGTCACGACTAATCGGCGATCTTGAGGAGTATAGTATTCCATGGCTTGTCGACGTATATTCTGCATCTGTTAACTTCACAAATATCAAAATAAAACTGACAGTTGCCGCCATTTGCAAAGTTATGGCATCTTTCGATAGGGTGATACATTTTGGACCAATTTGTAGCAGTGAAAGCTGTAGGTCACTTTTCATATTTTATTTGTCGACTTCAAGAAAACATTCGACAGTCGCGAATTACCTAGGAGAGGTATGCAATGAAAAACTCACTTAAGGCTACCTATGAGGGAGTCACATCTTGCACAATGGCAAGGTGTCAGATAATTCTGAAGGTCAAATTGGAATGCAACAAGGCTGCATACTTCCACTGCTTTCATATTTGTTTATTATAAGTCATATAGCATCCGTGACAGTACGATGGACAAGGAAGTCTTAGTTGAAACATCTAAAATTTAAACAATGGACTTGCAATAAATTCAAAATTAAAGCTTAAGCGCAATATTGTTTATCTTTCACAGATTTATAAGTGAATTCTTACTGTGTTAGCATGTATAAAATAAAATAAAATAAAAAATAAATAAATAAATACGTAGGGCACAATCTCGAACCACGTCGAAATAGTAACATAATAGCAAGTCGGGAGCGTGCTGTTTTTACTTATGAAGTACTATCTCGACTGGCACGATACTGCCACAGACAGGCAGCAGAATCGTGAAAACGAAAACCGTTCATAACGCTGTCACAAAGCTTATGATAGAGTACATAAAACTTTACTTTTAGCTAAGCTTAAATACTTGGATTTGTAGTCATCAATGCTAAGGTGGTTTTCCAATAAGTCAAGTGATAGAAGGCAATTGGTAAAGGTCAATGATTTTACATCTCACTAATGAACGTAACTTTTGGCGTCCTACAAGGTAGGCATCTAGGATCGTTGCTATTCATTTTGTTTTTAAAAAATGTTCACTAAATATTCCATTTCTATAAGTTTTTAACGTTCGCGGACCATTTACAATTATTTGGACGAATAAATAATATAGCTAAAATAATGAAACAGTTTCGACGAAATTTGAGGGTCGCGAGTTGGAACGTTGGAAGCATGACCGGTCGAAGTTACGAGCTGGAAGAGCTGATGAATAGAAGGCGGGTGGATATCTGGTGTGTCCAAGAGACGAAATGGAAAAACACCGGAAATCGGGCGCGTTTGTTGGACGTTAGGACAAAAGATTACAAGATGTTCTACTACGGAATGGAAAAGGCTAGGAACGGAATCGGTATCATCCTTGCGGCTGAGCTACTTGGTACTGTCTTGAGCATTTCGAAGTCCAGCGACCGTTTGATGTCTCTCAAACTAGTAATACAAGGAAAGGTGTGGAATATTTTTAGTGCATATGCTCCGCAAAATGAGTGCGATCAGAGAGATAAAGATGCATTTTGGGTAGATTTCCACAATCTCCTTAAGAACATCCCAAAGGGACATGTCGGGAAGTCAAACGAAGACTATGAAGACTGCCATGGAGAACTAGGATACGGCACCAGGAACCTTCCCAGTAAAAACATCCTAAGCATGTACAAATCACACGGTCTTAACGTGTTAAATACCATGTTCATCAAACAAAGCCGACACCTGATCACTTACAGCAGTGGTGGAGATGAAACCCAGATTGACTACCATTTGGTAGGCAGTTTCATGAAGCCTCGGGTAAAAGATTGCAAAGTGATCCTGGGAGAGGCAATCGCTCGGCAACACTGTCTCCTGCTAACAGAAATTTTTATGAAAACACAAGAGAAAAGCAGACAAACAAGGTTGTGAGAAAGTCAAGTGGTACAATCTGGACAAAGAAAAATGCGAGGCTTTTGTTTTCGTAATGAAAAATTACCTCTCTCACACCCTCAACGGAGCTGAGGATGAAGAGTGCAAAGAACAAAATATGTGGGATTCCCTACAGCGAACTTGCTTAACTTCAAAAGGCCACCATCAACACGCCAAAGAAACATGGTAGTGGAGTGGTGAAGCTAAGAAGGTGATAAATGAGAAGAAACTGGCTTTCAAAGCTTAGTCAAAGTGCCCCTCTAATAATAGTGACGAAAAAGCTCGCCTCGAAATACAGATGTTGCAAGAAAAAAGCGAAGAAGAAGTGCGTCCAGCTTCAAACAGGGGAGTGGCTGTATCAGGATCTTGAGAAATATCTTCCCCGGTTGCTGATGCAAACCAGGCTATTCAGAAGCTGCGAAGACACAATCTGAACAAGAGCGCAACC
The DNA here is from genome assembly GCA_945910035.1 of Brachypalpus laphriformis. Lineage (NCBI taxonomy): Eukaryota > Metazoa > Arthropoda > Insecta > Diptera > Syrphidae > Brachypalpus > Brachypalpus laphriformis. The sequence continues at coordinate 319,888,728 of OX246753.1, forward strand.
ATCTTCAAATAGCCGCCCAAAGAAGGAGGAATGCTCAGGAGATTCGTTCGCCAAAGTTCATTAATAGTGCTCATGGCCAACTTCTTGTGGATGACGACAAAATTCTGCAGAGGTGGCAGCAGTATTATGAAGAACTTTTGAATTAACAGTTTCTCCTGCTATACTTTCCAAGAGCCACCCCTAACTCTGAAGAAATACCTGACATTACAGTCGAAGAAGTTAGTGAGGTGGTCAAATACTCAAAAAATTGGAAAGCGGTTGGGCCAGATGAGATGCCCTCTGAGTTCTGGAAAAAGATGGGAGACGTAGGGTTCAGATGGCTCAGAATTCTCATCTCCAAATTTGTGAGATGTGATCCAATGCCCAATCAATGAAGAGAAAGTTACCTTCTCCCTGTATACAAAGGGAAGGGTGATACGCGAAACTGTGATAACTACCGTTCGATCAAGCTGATGTCACACAACATGAAGATCGTTGACCGGGTATTAGGTGGCCGACTGCGAAAAATTATACGGATATCTGATGATCAGTGCGGGTTCGTCGTGGGTAAATCAACCCCAGATGTAGTCCAAAGTATAAGGATCATAATGGATAAACATCGTGATTCCTTAAAGGATTTTCATATCGTATTGGTTGACTGTGAAAAGGCATTCGACAGACAATCATGAGATCTGATATGGGTGGCGCTAAGACATCGACGGGTTCCAGAAATCTATGTATAGATGACCATGGACATGTACGAAAGAGCAAAGACAAGAGTATCATGTCCCGCTGGAGTAACCGAAGAGTTCCAAGTTTAAATCGGGGTGCACCAGGGAAGCGTCTTAAGTCATTTGCTCTTTATTACAGTCCTTGACTATCTTCTTGAAGGTAAAGTGACGGATCCAAAGATATATCAATTATTCTTTGCTAACGATGGAGCCATCACAAGTGAGGATCCTAAATCCCTGCAACGAGCACTTGATGTGTAGGTAGTTTTGGAGGGAAATGGGTATCGAAATAGTTAAAAAAAGACAGAGTACTTGTGCTGCCCGTTCTCTGATCCACACAGGCCTATTCCAGACATTTATTTGAATGGAACAGTGCTTCCCAAGTGAGAAAAGTTCAAATGTCTGGGATTTATGATCAATAGCAAAGCAATCTATGATGACGACATCAATCATCGCGTAAGCGTAGGGTAGATGAAGTGGCGAGAAATCTCCGCTATCTTCTGTGACCAACAAATGCCACCTAAGCTGAAAGGAAAGCTATACACCACAGTTGTGCGTCCAACGCTCACATACGGTTCACAATGTTAGACGATGTACAAAAAGTATGAGAGTAAATTAACGGCAGCTGAGATGAAGATGCTTCGCATGACAGCAGAAGTGTCAAAGCTTGATCGAATAATAAGTTCGAAGATCCATGGAAGCCTTCAAGTCAACGAAACCATCTTACGAAAAATAGAGCGCGAGCGGCTTAGCTGGTATTACCACGTTGAAAGAAGGGACCATTTGAACCCTGTTAAAAAGGCAATATCAATGAACGTTCCAAAGGCATTGCGAGGTATTAGAGGCAGGCCTATAATCGCCTGGATCACACAAATGCGACGGCATCGGCATTTAATTGGCCTCAGTATCCAAGTAATCCAAAATCGGTAGGCCTGCCGATATTTTCTGAGGTCAAATAGGCGAACCACACAGGCGGATCAGTAGAAATGCAGTTAAGTGGGAGGGTTATGATCCCTTGTTTTCAGATCATAACCTTGGCGAAATAGGAAGAAGAAGATGGTTTCAGTAAGATGGAGCTACCAGCCATACTTCCCGTGAAACAATGGCTTTCTTGAGGAACCATTTTGCCGATCGCATTTCAATGCAAGGAGATGTTGAGTGGCCCCTTCATACATACATATTTGGCGCAACAGCCCATGAACGGCCTAAGCATAGCTTCTCGCAACCACTAGTGTTATCTGCGTTTTATTTTTTACACGAATGGAAGGACCTACAGTTTTGTGTCATATCCGAAAGTCAATTTTTATTTTGTTTTTGAGAAGCTTTTTCATGACAACAATACTCTCGGATGTTTGTCAAATGTTTGCGAGAGTTGGGACCGTGAAACAATGTTTGGTATTCTCTGGGATTCGAACATTAAACCTCATTCGCAGTGGTCCGACACACTAACCACTGCGACCCAGCGCCCACAAGTGGCCTCTTCGATCACCAGATTTGTCATTTGACTCCATGTGATTATTCTTATGGGGTTTCTTTTTGCAGAAAAACCCCATATACTTGAAGAATTGTCAGCAGCTATCACAACAGAAATTAGTGCGATTCCAATAGCAATGTTAGAGGGGTGTACGAAGAATTTTTCAACTCGTCTTCGTGGGTGCCTGGACAAAAACGGGTGTCATCTTGACGACGTCATTTTCCGTTCATAACTTGGATTTTTAAATGAAGGTACATTTGAAAATAATTTTGTTAGAGCTGGGATACACAAAGCAGCCCAGCCATAGTTTCTCCCAAATACTACGTATACGAAACTCTAACCTTTCTCCTACATCCTAAGAAAATAGCTCAGACATTATAGCTAGTGGGCACATGAGCCTAACACTTATCGGTAACCTGTTGTCTTATTCAGGAATTTCATATTGAAGTTCCCCATTACGATAGACACTTCCATATATCCGTTTTGCCATAAAGTTATATGAATATCTCGCCAGCCTTGAGCAAGCTCATATTTACCCTTTAATAGCATGCAATTGACCCGTATTTACTAGTATAAATATCTTAAAAAATAATCAGTGCAGTCCATTAAAATGAACAGCAAATACTTTACCTGAAGCTCTTTATTGTAAATTCAAAAGCACTTTTATCCGCTGAAAATCCGATAATGTGGTTCCACCAAATGGTCAGCTATTAAACTGAATAGCAGATACATATTGGCCAAAATCACCATTAAATGTGCATTTAATTATGTTACCCGGGGCTTAGTAAAAGTTAATTAAAAATATTCGATCTTGCACTTTTGGTTGAACCGAATCGGTTCATTTTCATTTGCGTTCGAATCTGGACACTGTCCCCACACACCAACTATTAACCTCCATTCAAATGTTTTCATTCGATTTCCTGAATAAATGTTCAATACAACCCGCAGTATTGCCAATGAAATTTCACCGCAATTCGTTGACAGTCTAACTTTGAATGCTATTTGTTGAGGGTTTTACGTTATGGTATTTGACAATTTTTTAACATAATAAAAAAAAACCCTAACTCACCCGCTGGTGTAGCCGGGTCGTAGTTAAATAAAGCAATCCCTCACTAGGGGGGTTGGCACAAGTTTTTCTTGTAGCATTTGTTTGGGAATTTTATCTCATGCTCAAGTAAACCGGAAGCACAACATGCCAAAGTATACCTTGTCCCGCTTTTTCGCAAATATTGTTGAGAACTCTGCTTCCTTGGGTGAATATATAAATTGAATTTGTGAGTACCTCCAGGCTGTTCACCTCGATTAAATTATTCACCAGCCTGAATGCAAAGCATTTAAGTAGAAATTAAACTCGAAGTGTAATGTCTGGGTTCCACAATGAATATGGACATTGACAAGGATACGCTGCGAAAGTAGCGCGTACGGCCGAAGGAGGCGAGATAGATGCCTTCGTGAAAGTGTGAAATCTTTAGAAGTACCTATCATCAACATTATCATAACGAAAGCATCCGTTTTGGGTTCCATTTAAATTTAATGAATTTTCTTTCGATCATTGATAAATAGACAAGGGCATTAGAGCATAGGTTTCAATGGTAAATCACGAGTGGTAAAGCTGTTATATGGAATAGAGTGGATGTAAAGTGGACTTTAAAAGTTAATCGGCGAACTTTTTAATGTTATTTGCGTCTTGAAATGACAATTCTATTCTATTCAATTTCGCGTTTTTGGGGAGGCTATATGTTGGATCCATTGCGTTCTCCAATTTTGGAATATCAGTCTCGACGCCTCCATTAACCATCCCGAGTCTAGTGTTAATTTACAAATCGGGTGGCCTCGACGGCATACTTCCGGTCGTGCTGCAAAAGGCATTGGACCAGGTGGTCCCATGGCTAGTACCAATCTATAGAAGCTTTATTCTCCTTAACCATGTTCCCCTGAGCTGGAGACGTGCTCGTGTTGTGTTTATTCTGAAAACTGGGCAGCGTAGTCATGAATTCGCAAAGGATTTTATAACCATCAGCGCATCCTCTTTCTTTTTAAAGACACTGGGACTTTTTAGATACACAGATATGAAATACCCTAAATAAATCCCTTCTATCCAAATCTCAGCATGCGTACACTAAACGGCGAACGACAGAGACAACGCTCCATGAAAATGTGCGACAAGACAATTCACTACAAACAGTCACCCTGATTGTCGTTGGCGTTTGTCGCTTTTCGACGATTGTCGTTTTATTCTTCAGATGTAGCACGAATTCATTTTCATAACTTTTTCACTGGGAAAGAGTTGTAATAGTATTCTACATGACAAATATTTAACGGTCGGCAGGTCGAAGCTATGAATAAAACGACAACCGTCGAAAAACGACAAACGCCAACGACAATCAGGGTGATTATACCCTAGTTACCTTTTAAGACCTTTAAGGCGCTTTCAATAACGTCAGAACGAAATCGATTCAGGAAGCTCTGTTCCAACTCGGTGTGGAAGAGTTTATTGACTCTGCTTAAAACTAGAATCATTCAATCGACTCTCGGTAACAGCAGTTCCACCATATCTGTCGTAACAGGAACTCCTTATGTATGAGGATGATGTGGTAATACTCGTATTAGGGATGTTTTCTTCAGCATCCAAGTGAGGACTTCACCCGAAGATGGTCATATGGATGTACACTGCTGTGGTGCTCCCCATACTTTCCTATGGATCTCTACTCTGTTTGCCTGCGTTAAGAAAAGAATACAACATCAAACTTATCGACAAAATGCAAAGAAATTCGACTCTAGGCGCAACAGGGGCAAGGTGAACATGTCCAACCGAAGCCTTGAACGTAATCCTGCACATTTTACCACTCGATCTTCATATTATGTATTTTTCATCATGTAGTGCAACTAAGAGAAACAGAATGCTGGTGTACCAAACCTTATGGTCACAATAGCATTCTGAATCTGCTACTACAGGATCTGACGGCTAATCTTACCGATTATATAACTCCCACAGTGAACTTTAGTAATGACGTCACGGCCAGGTTCCCAACCAGGCGGAATGGGAAATAGGCGAAGTGACAAATGAGTTCGAAACAAAAATCTTCACCGACGGTTCAAAAATGGACTGCGGGGTAGGGGCGGGGATATTCTCTAATTCCCTCAATATTTCCAGGTCTTACCGGCTTTCTGATTCATGCAGCGTCTTTCAGGCGGAAGTTCTTGCTGCGCGTGAGGCCTGCCACCTATTCAAGCAAACCTCTACACCTCTAAACATCATAGCCGCCCTTATTGACAGCCAGCCCGCTGTCAAGGCTATTGCATCTGCCACCGCATCCTCGAGGCTAGTAGAACAGTGCAAAAAGCAACTCGCCTCGCTGGGTTATCGGGTCAGGATCAGTCTCCTTTGGGTGCCGGGTCACAGCAACGTTGAGGGAAATGAGCGAAGCGGGGATCTGTTCTTGGTATTTCTCTAGCTAAGACGGTGAACGTCTCGTCGGAGGCCCTTAAGGGTAGAATCTTTGCGCCTTACCTATTAAATGCTAATAGTAGATGGCAAAGGGCGCGGAACTGTGTCATCTCCAGGCAGATGTGGCCCAAATACTATTGGAAAAGAACACAAGATATATTAAACAGAAACCGTGCAAATATTTCGAGAGTTCTGGCAATTGGTACTGCCCACTGGCTAATCGGGATTCATACGGCCAGAATAGGCGGAATAGGCTACTCTAAAGTCAAATCATTCGAATTCGCGCCTCGCGGGGTTGTCACTCTGGAATTCGAATCGCAAATCCAAATTTACGAAAATCGAACAAACTTTTGTTGCCAACTTCAATGTCAATTTCTTATCGCAAATTTGGCACTCTGTATTGCTAAACGAAATGTCAAAGTAACTCGAATTCGCATCATTTTGTTCTATTGCTATTTGCTTTGCGGATGTTGAGGTAAGCAATTGTGTTTCTTTTAAAATGTAAGTATTTTATGACATAAAATGTTATTTTTAACTTAAAATACAATGAAAGTGATATATGTATATAAAATAATTTTCTGAAATTACTTGATTAAAACGTGTTTTAAATCATGAAGGCAGTCCACCAAAAATCAAATGTAAATGCTCCACCTAAACTTCACTTAAAGTAGCAGTGGATAGAATCAGGGTTATCGTTAATAAATTTCCCTCGGAATTTTTCCCCCGGAGAAAAATTAGCTTTCTTTATAAAAGAGCAAATATTTTTCCGGAAAAGAAATAAGTATCTTGGATGACAATTCAAGAGAATTTTCAACGCAATCGCGATATCTATTTATTCCTCGATGATTTTTTCCCCCTTTTTTGAAGATATCTAATGTTTGTTCCGGGGAAAAATTCCGAGGGAAAATTTATTCACGATAACCCTGAATGACTGAAGAGGGAAATACACGATACGGGGCGGGTTTCCATTATGCGCACCGAGCAATTTTTTTTTTTTTTTTTTCTGGTTTAAAATGCCCAAAACAACATAAATAAAATAATTTTTTTTTGAGGAAATGAAAAAAAAAAAAAAATGTTTAATGTTTTTTTTTTTTAAATTTTATATTTAATATATCATGTTTTACTGAAATCTTCCTAGACATGCAGCACTGCTTGAAGCAACTCTTCAGAAGAATCTAATTTTTTTTTCTCAATTTCCCTCCTCCACTGGTATTCGACTATCCAATCAGCGAAATTATTGGAATAATTGTCGTTATAAAATTTTCTTTTAACCGCACGCCACTGTGATTCAATTCTTTGCGTGTGTATCCCATCAGGGCCAACAAAGGGATTATCAGGATCACTGTGGTTCACTTTTTTATGGATAAGCCCATGAGCACCCAAACAATCATACGCCTTCCAGCAATCGGTGTGGATTATCGTTCCTGGATTAACATGTTTTTTAATTATCGGCACAAGCACTTCAGCACTGCGCTCGTTTTCTGGACAGACTTCCAGCCTCAAGTCTTCGGACCCATCCTCAATTAAACCTAGAACCCAGTGGCCGTCCACACGCCTTCCTTTATTAAATTTTCTTCGTCCAAATTTACTTTCGTCGATCTGGACGATTTTGCCTGGTCCGCCTATCTTTCCTTTCGCTTCAAAAGTTTCTAAGAACTGGATTACTATTGTCTCCCGGCAATAATTATACCAGTCAGCAATAGTCCGTTGGGACAGACACTGATTCGAAGTGAAATCCTCCACCTTTACCGTTACGTAGGAATATTTCCTAGCGAAGCAGTACATTAAATAAAAATATCTTGGCAAAGGCATTCGAGCTTGCTCAAACCAACTGCCAACAGCGCGACTTATTCTTACTGCACAACTTGATTTTGTGCACCTGAACTCGCCAATTGGATTTCCGCGCACAAAAATCTTCATTGGAATCCTATGTACCCGGCACAATTTCGATTTCAGCAATAAACCGCGTGTAACAGCAAATTCAAGCGCTTGCTCGTCTTTACCTACAATCATTTTTATTTCAAAATATAAAACATGAACAACATTGAAAGAATGTAAATAAATTACCAAGATCTCTTATCAACCGAGCAATATTCCACTGCATTTTCACCTCTTCAGAGTACAACTTACGCTTCACCTAAGGACTCTCACCCGAAGTACTTGGTTTCAAGTCTAACGTACTCGTATTATCAGAATTATCGGACATCGCACTGGTTTAAAACAACTTAGTGAAGTGGATCGCAAAAATGCAGTAAAATTAGCTCTGTCGATCATGATAATTGACTGTTACAACAGTTTACAAAAGTAAACCGTTACATTTTTTGCATGTTTTTCATTTGTTTATACTTGAGAACAGTGTTGCCAGTTTAAGTGAAAATCACCTGGCGCTTTTTTCTTTGAAGTTAGCGAATGAATAATAGATTAAGCGTCTGGCAGGCGCCTATATCAACAATTTTTTTTAATGAACACTACCCGGGTGGCCCGCATCGCGGGATTAAGGGATTTTAACTCTCTTTTCGCATGCGGCAGGTCCCGCTCACGCAACTTCGTTGCTCCGCTCGGGGTAGGTGCTTTTCGTCAGGCAGGCGCCTATGTCATCAATACTCTTCATTGACAGTACAGTACTCATCCCAATACAAAAATAAAAAAATTCTCATAAAAAGTAATTTTAGTAATTTTAAATTTTCTCAAAAACTAAAAGACGTAAAACCATTCGGTTTTTTGTGTTCGATTCAGAATTGATGCAAGCATTGACCACAAAAGGCCAATTTAGCACTTCATTTCATAATTTTGTAAAAAATTGGTATAAACTTTTTTTTTTCATTTTATTATCAAAATTTTGAGTTTGCATATACATTTTTCAAAAACTATTGAGATAAATTATTTAATTTAAATTTGGGATTAAAGAATAGGTTTTTAGATTTCAAAATCCGTAAAGTACTCTATTGTAAGTGTTGCCGTTGTTTGGTAATTTTTTTTTTTTCATTTTAACTCAGAAAAAAAATGAAAATTTTAAAAGTAAAAAAAAATTGAAAAAAAAGTTTCCGTAGAAAAATTCTTTTACAGTACATCTTATAATAAGTCAACTTAAACAAAAAAAAAATAAAAAAAATTAATTTGCTTAGTGCGCATAATGGATACCTCAGCCTGGAAATTATATGGTGTATGTGTAAAATGGCTGAATAAATTGTCGTATGCAAATTGTATGTGTGTGCTGCATACAACAGTATGCCGATGTCCGTCCGACGGCCGTTGTATCGTGTATTTCCCACTTAATACTCTCAGTTTCGGGTTGAACCAACCACTGCTATATTTTTCTTCTACTTTTTATCACTCCGTTATATTCGAATTATTTCTAATTCGCCTGCGTTCTATTCTTTCTCCTTGTGTGTCTTGATGGAATTACAATTCGACAGCATCCAGTTCCATTTCTATAACATATATTTAACTTTCTTTCTCAAATATAAATAAAACACAAAATTCTTTGGAACGAAATTTGCTTCAAAGTCAAATTTCAGCGTTCGATACTCGAAACTAGGTTCGCACATTTCATAGCCCCAGTTGACAATACTTCCATTCGATTCTGTTTTTTTTTTTACAGAGTGCCGGCTAAGAAGATTAGAATCGCAAAGCACTTTTGCAAAAATTTGCCTTCGAGTAGCAATACAGAGTGAGGCCCCAGATGTAGCACGAATAAATTTTCATAACTTTTTCACCGTGAAAGAGTTGTAATAGTATTCTACACGACAAACACATTGCTTATTAATGTTTAACGGTCAGCAGGTCGTAGCTATGAATAAAACGACAATCGTCGAAAAGCGACAACGCCAACGACAATAAGGGTGAATGTACCTATGTTTGTAACTATGGGTGAATACAAAAACGTCAAAAAACTGTGCAGTGTTGCGGCAACAGAACAGGGTTTCTGTTGCTGTTGCCTTGCTACTGCACTGTTGCTGTTGCCCTGCGCAATTTATTTTGACATTTATAAACGATTGTGTTGTAAAAGTATGTACAATAGGAGAAATTGGAGAATGTAGTAAAAATATTTACATACATTATATAAATAGAACATTAACATTGTTAAACGTTTACCTTTCATCCATTTTTCACTTGGAAAAAACAAACAGGAGCTCAAAACAAAGGAAAGCAACAGCAAAACAATTGTTGCGCAGGTTGCTCTTCTTTGACGTTTGGTTGCGCAGATGTTGCAAAAAAAAAAAACTTTTTTGAACTTGTTGCTTTAATGTTGCTGCAACACTGCATTTTTGAATTGGGCCTATGCTATAGACTCCGAAACCACCGAACCGAACCACAGGCAATCTTTGGTATTGGCTCGAGAGTGTTTCTGTAAAGTTTGACCAAAATAGGTCCAGGAGTTTGCCCACAATTAATCTGAGTGAGACAGGCGCAGCAACGCACGCCGGGCACCCGCTAGTTTCAAATAAAAATACCAAATTTGTTATTGCAAATTTTCTTATTTATTTAATTTGTTTTTTTTTTTTTGTTTTTTATTTTCCTCTCTCATCAAGTTACATAACAAATGTTTTTTATTTTGCTTTTTGTTTTTTTTTTTTTGTTTTCTTTTTTAGTTTCTTAATATGTTTCATTTTCAATCCGTACCTATTTCGGAACTATAAAAATACATATGTGTTTGACTGCAAATACGTTTTTTTCCTTTGATTAATAATTTAATAACAATTTTTTGTTTCTTTTGCGCTTTTGTTATTTTTTTTTCCATAAAAATATTTAACAACTGGAAACGGGAGGAAGAAAAAAATATTGAAATAAAAAAAAAAGAAACAAAACAACCGAACAGTATTTGAGTTTTGTTGTATAGAAAAAATAAAAAGAATTATTAAAATAAATTCACAAGCTAATAATGACGGTAAAAAAAAAATAAAGAATAATATATATATTTATATATATTTGTTGACCTAGACGATGCGACGACAACGATAGGAGCGGGAAATATTACATGAAATCATCGTAGTCGTAGTCGTATTTGTAGTCGGTCACTTCCGTCTGAAAGAAGAAAAGAAATAACAAAAAATAAATTAGTGGTTCAATGTGTACAGTCGATTGCAAACAAAATTATACATTGAATGTGTTTATAAGACCCAAAAGTACAATCTAAACTGCTTAAATTGCACAGTTGTTTTTTTAATTTAACGCTTTACTTTAAAAAAGAAAAAAGTTAGCTCCTACCAACCTGTCTAATACATGAATAATGACCGGCTCGATGGCTGTGCTCTGCATATGAGTGCCACGAGCAACTTTATTGAGCTGAACTAAACTCGTTTCAAAAATCACTTCGCAAGTGTTTGCCCTACTTTGATTCAGTTGTTGCAGCGGCATCTACGAGCAGGTATTAAGCGTGACTTGCCTGACGGTCGGACAGTTTTACGGAATAGTTCAGTTTTAAATGAAGAAAACCACACTGTGTTAAAACATTTAAGAACGGCTCTGTATTTTTTTCTTTTTATTGGGGAGCAGATGAACTCCTTTAGCATTATGGTCTCTTGGAGAGACCTTTTGTGTCGACCCATTGGATTCTAGAGCATATTGTCAAATCCAGAAGCAATCAGGAAGTTTATTAGCTTCTCCGACTGTATCGCAGCAAGGCAAGTCGATGAGACGAATTCGCTGCGCAAAAGTCAATTTTCTCACTTCTATGAGAACGGGACATTCCGTGATTACATGGAGAGAGATCTCGTCACATAGTCTACAGATATAATACATCGAAAACGTATGGGATTTTGGAATTTTAGTCTTGTTTCTTTGCCCATAACTCGGTAACGACAACAGGTAATAGATTAAAAAATTTACAGCATAAACTTTGAATAGCAAACCATCTTCTGGTATCCTTAACTCAATTTAATCCTAACTCGACTTAGGCGGTTATGGTTTGTGGCCACAGATATATACTGAGTTTGAGGAGATGCTTATTTAGGAGACAATAGTCACAGATTGTACCGGTTATAATTCCAAGATGATATCTGCCCAGATTTACTAAAAATGTAGACTTCTTGAGACAGGGTAAACGAAGAAGGACAGGGAAAAAGAACTTGGAGCATTTCTGGCCTGAGGTGGCAGTCCAGATAGAGTTAGACTTCGTTCTGTTCTGTCTCATGGTACAACCCTTAATAAGACCTTTGTTCACACCACTGAAGGGTTCTACAGACCAAGTCAAGATTACTTCAGAAACGAACAACCTTTCGCACCTTGCCTTCACTATTTCGATGGACAGATTAGGTTAGGTTGGCTGTCCGCACGAGAGTGCAGACACACTTAGCCCACTGAAGGTCCTTTGTAATAATTTCGATGGACAACTACTCGCAAAATTTTACTGTCCGCCTGTCTATAGCATAGGATTTGCATTCGAACTTCTGGAATTTCCACAGCACACACACAAATCGGAACTAAAAGCCTATCACGAAAACGGAAGCGTCCGTTCCCGCGCAGTGGATAAAACTACTTTCGCCTCAAACACCAGACCAAGCAAATCAAAAACGTTGGTAGTAACAGCAACAAATCAAAGGGACAACCGCAGTCTCATGAAAGAAAGTCGGTTCGAATAACCAGAGAGGTGGGTCAATTCTCGACCTGTGAAACTGTAAAGTGATACATTTTTTCACAGCTTAATTCGATGAAACTGTGAAACGTTTTTTACCACAGCCAACTCATTCTGTAAAGAGTTGTAAAAAAGAATGAAAAACAAAACTAAGCGCGGACAAAAGGCATCGGAGACCCGAAAAGGGTATTTAATTGAAGAAGAGGACGAATTTGGCTGTACGTATGCGTCGTGGGCTGTTCCTCCGTATTGTGCATTAGCACTAAAAACTATAAAATCAGCGCCATATACGATTTGAACAATCAAGGAATGTCCGCCTTTTCTACTGTAAAATATGTGTTCTATTTCACTCCTTGGAACTTACACTTTAATCTAAGTTCCATCAACTAATCCTATTCCACGTGAAAAGCCAAATTGTTCGTAGAATTTCACCTTAATAGCTGGAAATTCATCCCTAGTAGGAAACTTTACATATATATGAGCTATTCTTTTTAACGCAATAGAAACCTATGTAACACAGCGACTCACTGATGTCTGAGACAAAGAAGATAAAGTATCTTGATCAACAGCACGCTGAAAACTAATAGTGGAGAAAAAACGCAAAGCACTCAACAGCTTGATATGACATGGAAGCACACACATTGAGTAGAAGCAGACTAAAATAAAAAGAATAAATATTTCAGCAAAGAAAACGCCACAATGACATAAGTGATAGGATTTATCATTTAGTACTTTTTAGTACACACTCTGACAAGCATTTATCATAATGTGGTCGAGAATCGCATACGCGTGTTCGCTGTGAAAACTGAAATGATAATTCGTTTATCACTTCACAGCTTCACAGATCGGGAATTGATCCTTAGGAAGGAAAGGGAAGGGGCTCTCATACAAATAGATGAAGGGTGTTCAGATCAACCTTCAACGCAGAGACAATTATCTTCGCGAAAGCTGTACACAAAGATGCTAAGTTCAGAAGATCGTTTCTTAGTCACACAACACGATTATGAAACAACTTGACTTCTTCAGCATTTTTCGAAACCTACTCACAATTCGCAAAAAAAATTCAAAACAGTTTTTTAAAGCTTCAAAGAAGAAATATATATCACTCACTTTCGCACATAATCTTTGGACTATTCTACCTCATCCTAGGGCTTATATTCTCTTTAATAATAATAATGCACAAAGGAAAAATCTGCACAAGTCAGACATTCAACTTCTTACACGATTGAATCAAATCATCATGGACGTTCTTTACTGGTCATTAAATAATATTTTGTTTTTCAGACTCTAGTGGGGGCCGTGGCGCAAGTGATTAGTGTGTCGGACCGTGGTTTCGTGTTCGAATCTCAAAAAAACACCAACAAGTTTTTTCACGGTCCCACCTCTCGCGAACGTCTGTCAAACATCCGAGAGTATTGTTTGTGTTGAGAAGGGTTCTCAAAACAAACTGCCCTTCGGATACGGCACTATACTGTAGGCCCCTTCCATTCGTGTGAAAAAATATAACGCACACAACACGAATGTTTGCCAGAAGCTAGGCCCAGGCACTTAAGGAGGATATTTATTTATTTATTTTGTTCACACTCTAGTGAATACTACAAGTAAAATTAGGTTCGCTTACATAAGAATCGTAAGCCAACCAATTCAAATTCAGCAGAGACAATGATGGAAAAATCATAACATAAAAACAGACTTCGATTGGCACGCTGATAGCTCTTAATTAATGAGAAACTATTTGGCTTTGCAAGCCGATGATCGACTACCAAATAACAAATTGATGGGCATCCCCATATTTTAAAAAAAAGGGGCGACATTGCGATTTCATTGGAAAGAGAAAACATTGGAATTTTCTTTTTCCAAATCAAAAGAGCCCAATGTGGGTCTGGTTTTAAATAACTTTAAGACGATGCATTTAATATAATATGCAGGGATTCCAGCTTATGGAACATTGGCTAATAAGCCAAGGACTGTGATTTGACCAAGGAATTTACTTAAACTAAAAAATACAAATATTTGGCGCAACAGCTCTTTAAAGTGCCAGGGCCTAGCTTCTCGCAACCACTCATGTTGTGTGCGTTATATTTTTCACACGAATGGAAGGGACCTACAGTTTAATGCTGAATCCGAACGGCGATTTGAGAAGCTTTTTCGTGACAACAATACTCTCGGATGTTTGTCAGACGCTCGCGAGAGGTGGGACCGTGAAAAAACTTTTTGGTGTTTTCTGGGATTCGAACTAGAAACCTCATGTGTAGTGATCCAACATACTTACCACTTACGCCACGGCGCCCACTTACTTAAACTATACCTGGACGCAAAAATCAAACGAAAAATCACTTTTCATTGAAAGTAGCCTAATGAACAACAGTTCTTTGCGACTCAGAAGCATTGGCTCTGGCAACTTCCAAAAACAGAGACTTTAGTAACTTCGCCTAATTTTTGGTGACGTTTGCTTTGAAAGAAAATTGAACGACAATATGTATAAAATGTATCGTCCAGGCCCTGAGAATACTCAAAAGTGAATGGTATAATGCGGCAACTAAATATTTTTTTTTAAATTCCAACCCACAATGTACTTACAATATCTTGATCCATACGTAGGTTGATTTTTGATTTGCCCTTGGCAGCGGGCTTTTTCGTGTTCTGTTTCTCCATTTTCTGTTTCTCCGTGTGTAGACTTTCTACTGTGATTTTGATCTTTTTCAATTCGGCAGCGCTTACTAGAATTGTTAATCAAAAACATTTGTCAATACAAAATAGCTACACTCATCGAATCAGTAATACTAACAATTTGCACATATGCTACGAACTAGATCCTCTACAAAATTGGGAAACTCTGCTGTAGGTCTGTACAGTGATACTTTCGTACTGATCGCATCGGAGAAATCTTTGAATTCCTCTTTAGTTACGGGATTGAAAGAATCTAAACCACTTATGCTTGTAACACCGAAGGTTTCTAATGCACTCTTGAGGTCGGCTTCTTTTTCGATTTGTTGTAATCGTAGTTTTTCAGCTAATTTTTCTTCAGGCGATAGTTGTTCTATTCTTTCCTCTTCCAATCGTTCTTCTTCTTCACGTCGCAATCGCTATAAGAGAATTTTTTCAGTTCTAAATAGAGTTTTTCATTTTATTTTGTGAATTCTTACCTCCTTTTCATTAAGTTTAGCTTGTTGTGCCTTGTTTATAGATTTTTTAGTTGGTTCTTGAGGAGGACTTTCAGCTTTTTCTTCATCTTTTTTCTCTTCATCTTCCCAGCTGTCCTGTTGAGGGAAAAAGTACAAATATTGTGAGAAAGATAAGTTATAAAAATGCATACACAAGCGCTGCACAGGTTAACGAAAGACAAACAGTAATCATGAGATGTGCAGCCATACGAGACTGACAGAAACAAAAGCCCAAGATCTAGCACAAAAAAAATAGGACAGTTTTTCTTATTGCGGTTGTCGCACTACAGGCCGGTCAGCATGAAAAAAGGAAAAAAGAAAATCTTAAATTTCATAACGGCTAAAAGCAATCAAATCCAGAGGTTCATCGCGCCACAATAAATAAGGACTTCCCATCATACTACAAGAGGAAAATATACAACTTTGACGATTCGAGTGGACTCTAGTTAAGCAACAGGTTGCACCATAACTTACTCGTTAATACGAATACTAATTGGGAAGCACTCAACAGTTTTTTTCAAGACCCATTTTACGCTAACGTCGGAAAAATGATGAACAAGCTTCTCAGTACAGCGAAACAGATCCACCAACACAACTGTAGGTTGCTCAAATTCGACATTTAACCCCTACAACACGAATGGCCAATAGGCCCTAGTCTGCTTTGGTCAATATTTAATTGTTAGGGCGGCAAAGTATGTACCTACAAATTTCCAATACTAAACAAATGATCAGGCACCAAATGTTTTTCGATTGATTTCAAGGTCGCTTCTGACGGCATTGATTAACTCAGCAACTGCGGCAAATCCCCTAAAGCTAACGTTTGCATAACTAGGTCAACCGAAAATGCTGCCTATGTAGAAAATGTGATAAACATGAAGGCCTCAGAAATAACAAGCAAATAATAAAAGGTCTACTACACAGGTTGACAACCGTAGACTTGGCTAAACAGAATAAATGCGTAAATGTAAAAATAAAAATGCTTGCTTCTCTGTACAAAAATAAATTGCACGACTGCGTCGCACGTAATCATTCTGACGACCTTTTTTTAACTTTAAAATCTGAATAATTTGTAAAGAAACAGAACACGATGTTGATGCGACTCAGTCATGCATTTTATTTTCCAAGTTCCTCACAGAGATGAACCTTGTAAGACTGAATGTGAATGTATGGTAAGTGACTGAGATATTTAGAAGACAAACCCTTAGATAATCTTAAAACATTTGTCCTTAAAAATACGTTTAATAGTTCGAGGAATTCCTGAAATATCTTATCACGGCAACATTGTGTTTGTGTCTTTATCATAT
This sequence comes from Brachypalpus laphriformis, assembly GCA_945910035.1. Classification (NCBI taxonomy): domain Eukaryota; kingdom Metazoa; phylum Arthropoda; class Insecta; order Diptera; family Syrphidae; genus Brachypalpus; species Brachypalpus laphriformis. The sequence goes on from OX246753.1 coordinate 319,905,402, forward strand.
CTCATGGCGGGTCGATGCTTTTCTATTGAATAATCAGTACATGACGCTCGAATGTAAACATATTTGAGTGCAATATCAACAACGTGTTAAGTTCTCCCATTATCAGCAACAAGTGACGTTGATTTGCATGTTTGGGGATTATTATTGCAGTTTTTATGGTCAAATTTTTTATAACTTTTACCCTTTCAACCATAAGGAGGATATCGTTGGTAGAACGATCACTGTCTATATAGACATCCAGGCAGTCGTTTAGGCTTTGGACTCTGTTGTAATTAGGTCGAGGCTTGTGAGGACCTGCAAATCACTTTTAACCGAGATATCTAGAGCCAATGCGGTTACCCTCTGCTGGGTACCAGGGCATATGGATATTGAAGGAAACGAAAGGGTCGGCGCTGCATTTATCGCGGGCGCTCCCTTCTGTAGTAACCCCAGTTCCTTACGGAAAAATATAGAAGATGAAGCCATCGGTCGAGCAAACAGACGCTGGGTTCATCTGGAAACATGTGCAACGGCTTCAGCAAGAAGAGATCAACTTCTCTGGTGAAACTTTGTCGTTATAGCGCACGGGTCGTTTCTGCCATAATTACTGGTCACTGTGCCATTGGCGTCCACGCGGTGCGACTCGATGTGCTGCATAACGACTATTGTAGAAGTTGCAGAGACGAAGAAGAAATTGAATCTATTTGTCTCCTTCTGTGTGATTGCCCTGCCCTTTCCATCAGAAGAATGAGGACTCTTGGAGCTGGAGCTGGAGGATTTAGGCAATGTAGAGCTGACATACCTCCTGAGATTCATATCACTATCTGGGTGGTTCTAACAGCAGACTATCTTTACAGCGTTTCTAGGGTTAAATAATGTGGGCCCAATGTAACCGAACTGTCTACTGGTGTAAGTAAGCAGTGACTCTTTTTGTCACAAGGCACCCATCTACCTAACCTACCCTAATCATGAGGTGACTAATGAAGTAAAGCTTAAAAGCGAGACAAAGGCTAATAGTGTCCCCCGTGGTGTAACTATATACGTAAGACATCAGACCCACCATGCTTTAAGTAAGTACATATGCAAGCTTCTGCATACGACTTTATCACAGGAGAACTTCTTAAATAATTATAAACGCAGCTATAAGACTAGAATACGTTCCGAGTCAATGGAAATCGCGGAAGTCATAATAATTCTGAAGCCAGGAAAACCGCCGAATGATAAAATCGTATAGACCTATTTCGCTGGTGCCTATTGTGTCCAAAGTTTTCGAAAGAATATTACTTAAGCGATTACAGTTGGTCATAGAAGAAAAATGTTTTATACCCAATCACCAGTTTGAGTTTAGAACCAAGCACTCAACAATAGACCAAGTGCATAGAATAGCTGATATAATTGAGAAAGCTTTAAAAAAAAAAAAAATTTGCTCGAGTATATTCCTTGATGTTTCTCAAGACTTTGACTAGGTCTGGCATGAAGGGTTGAGATATAAATTACAAGTTCTGCCGGAACAATAATACATACAATAATATTCTGCAAAAATACCTGACGTATAGACTTTTTCAAAGACCGCGTCTTAGGGCCGCTTTTGTACGTGACATACCGCAAAAAGAACGCACCGTATTAGCTACATTTGCCGACGACACCGCCATCCGGGCAACGGGTAAAACGATCAAAGAAATGACTGAAAAATTCCAAGAAGCATTGAATAAAGTAAATGAATGGACACGAATTTGGCGACTAGCACTGAACGAAACCAAATCTGTTCATGTCAATTTTACTTACAAGAAAACAAATCATTTGCCTATTTTTTGCAAAAACTGTTAGAATTCCGTTTACAAACGAGGCTAAATATCTCGGTATGACACTTGATGCTAAGTTGAAGTAGAAATCACACGTGAAGAAAAAACGTATAAAACTCGAAACCAAATACAGAAAAATATACTGGTTACTTGGAAAACATTCCAAGCTCAATACAGAGAACAAGCTGCTTTTATACAAGCAAGTGCTAAAGCCGGTGTGGACATATGGAATACAACTCTGGGGTTGTACCAAAATAATATCAATATTTTGAAAATAAAGTGCTAAGATCAATAGTTAATGCACCGTGGTTCATTAGAAATAGCGATATCCACAGAGATTTAGGAATTGCGAAGTCGAAAATGAAATCAAAAACTTCGCACGTAAGATTACAAGGACACGTTAACTATGAAGTCTTTCAAATTCTAGATGAGAGGAATCTACTGCGTCGTCTACAAAGGATTAAACCTTTAACGACCGACTTAACGCGATAGCAAAAAACCGCGCCTAATTTGCGGAACAAGCAGGAACTTTCAATGGAAAGGGACCTGCACGGCCCGTAACACATTGAACAAGGTGACCTCAAGGGAGACAGAATAACTGCTGGTGAATTTCCCAATTCACAAAACGCTTTATATCTTTACCTCAGAAATAGCAACTTTCGTAAGCAAATAGTGGACAACACTATAACAACAAGGAAAAAGCCATGGAAAAGAAATGTTTAAACCTCAAGAGCGAGCATGTACTGTCAGTCAACTACAATCAAACTCGCTATCAATCTGGAGCAGTTTTAACCCAAGTCTTTGTCTTTTCTACTATCATGGTACCATTAGTCAAGAGGCGATCTTAGGAATCATCCCTTGTCAAGAAAATCAGACATACATACATACACAATATCGTCAAGAAACACGGCGTTGAAATTTGTACTAAAACTGAGTAACAAACTAGACTGGTGCAGCGAATTGTACCCAGAATAACCATAGGAACTGATGCAAATGTGTAGATCTCTGGAAGGTTTATGCAATTAATAGTTGGGTTCAATTCAACCCGGGCAGGAAATATTTTATAAATCTGAGCAAATCGGCTGTTTGTAGAGTAGACTTAAGGGGCATTCAGGAAACTACATAAAAACAAGCAAAACTTTAGAATTTTGTGTTACGAAAATCCGCATGTAGCCCTACAGAAGGCAATGCATTCTCGTAGTGCCATCATGGGTTTTTATTTTTTTTTTTTTTTTTTTTAATGAAGCTGGCAACAGCGTTACGGCGAACGGAGAGCGCTACAGACATGGTAACTGATTCATTATGGGCGGGCTTTGGCTCCAAAAGGATGACGCAACATTCAGTCCAGCCAACAGTCAGTTCAGTCGTCACGCAATCCATCTTTGGCATACTAAGTTCGGTAACCGCGTTATAAACCACTTTAGAGACGTGCCTTGCCTATCATGCAGCTATGATTTGACGGCATTGGACTTTTGTTTATGGAGAACTCTGTTAAGGACCATTGTTGTTCCAACGATTCATTCATCGAGCTATTTGCGCAATAGAGCCACAAACAATCAACAATGTACCGATAAATAAAGTCGAAATGATGGGCCAGCCGCGTATGAAATTCCTTTACATTTGAGGAGGCGTCACAACGAAAATGTGCCACACTTGCAGTTATGCCACTAACTGCTCCTAAATAATACAACAAACGGAGTTCCTAACGTCTGCAATTAAGTTTTCGCAAAATTTAGAAAATTTACATATTTTCCGTCAGAAAACTGTCCACCCACACAGCTGTGGCTTCACACGACCGCCCCACCACCAATGCCATCTGCATCGACTATTACCTAACCATATGCATTGAGCATTACCAATTCTCGGGGCCCAACCAGTTGTCGATTAGGCCGTCGGGGATTAAATTTGATAGCGACTTTCACTTTCGAAACCAAAACTTGCAACCACACTAGCCCACTTCGGCGCGGACACAGAGCCACACTCCCATAAATAAAAGCAAAGCGAATGCAAAATCTACCACGTGGACGGAAATACCTCAAACGAAAGGGTTTACGATGTAAACACTGCCCCTTGGCTTGCTAGACGCAAAATAATCAACATTTTCGACAAACGCCCACATGTCCCACCTCCTAATCGAGTAAAGCAAAGAAAATACCATAAATGTAAGGAAAAATCAGTCGCAAACTCACCTTAACGTCCTCGTCGTCGTCCTCGCCCTCCCATTTGTTTAGATTTGCGACCTTCGGCCGCACGACCAGCTCCTGCTCTGCTGCGGTTTCTAGAAAAGTGGGGAGACATATGATTTATAAACTGTTAATACTAAGAACAAAAAAAAAGAGCCCCTCCGCTGGACTGTGAGATCACTTTTTGGGTGAAAAGTTTTTTTTAGGATTTGCTCAGCTCAGATTATTCATGTGCTGGCAGAGTGGGGGCACATTTTTTGGGATTTATTTGGTTCGATACTCACCCCAATCGTCATCCATGATCAGATTTTAGTTGAATTTACGAGTGCGGGTCTAAATATTCACTTATTTTCGAAAGAAATTTCAAATTTCTTCAAGAAAAGGTAACTTTTCGTTTGGGAACGTGTGGCTTTTTACTGCGAAAAAATTTCAATGCGAGAATTTTGACATATTACATACGACGAGGTTTTTTTTTTTTAAATCACTTCGCAAAAGGAACGAGCTGGAAATGGAGTAATTCCAGAAGTGATGCCAAGTCTTCGGGAAAGGGTCATTAACGCGGAGGTGTTCGATAATAAATTTAAGCAGGTACACGAAATTCTAAAGTCGGTAATATATTCTGGACCTACTTCAAGTAAATGTCTATGGATGTCGGTATCCACTTTTTGAAATAATCAAAACTCTGCAATGTAATCAAACGAATTTAAAAGATTTATTAAGTTTTATGAAACTAATTTACGGTCTATGAAAACCGAAAACAATTTAAGTAAGGCACGAGTAAAATTTTAACGCAGAGGTTGTTCTTCGTGAATGGTGAAATTCGAATGATTTGTGTCGCCTGTCTGTTTGCGTTGAAAGAAATTTCTCTCATCTTTTGTTAATGCCATCTGCTCGCAAAAGTGGCAAAAATTCAGCTGTCACTTCGGAGAAGGGTCGCTACATGTTTTATAGGCACAGTGGACCCTCGGTAATCCGGCCCCTTTCTCATCTGGCACCCCTTGTAGTCCGACATGCCTATCGCTGTACATACAATTTATTTCAGCAAATTTTCACTAATGCATGATTGAATAGCTTGTAACTCGTACGCGCCACCATGATGTATTGTGTTCGATGCGTGTTGTCTCAGTTTGAATTTGACTACCATAGCGGCCTAGCATGCGTTCATTATTTACTGTTTACTAAATTCCACATACATATTATATACATAGTGTGATTTATAGTTCAGATAGAATCGTATCACTTTGACTTGTAATTTGTCGGATTATAAGGTACACTTTTTCACAAAATTCCGGACTATGGGAATTCTGTGGCAGTACTGTATAATCCGACAAATTCGATAGTCCAACACCGCCCTGCAAAAAGTCTGTCGGATTACCGGGGGTCGACTGTATATTGCTAGAGACACACAGCGGCTATTAACGATTGAAAGCAAGCCTCTGGTGGTGGTGTTTGGAAGTGAGTTAGTACCATCGAATTGTACAGCTCAGGTATAATTGTATAGAAAACGCATAAGAACAGAAATAAACAATAATATAAGAAAAGAGTAATGAAAGAATTTGAAACATTATACACTAGAATTTGCAACCATATTCAGAAAACTCTTGACGGATAAAGTGAGTGCATATCATAAAAGTGATTTAGCTTCTGTGAGTGCTGTTTTAATTTCAGATTATGCAAAGCAAACGGGGAAAATTTACATAAAAAATACATTATGGCATTTATCAATATAATTCGACTGTAAGGCTTTAATGAAGAAATGGTCAATTTTTCCTCGAATGTGAAAACCTTTTCCGAAATATTTTCATGTCTGCAGTCGTTACTTTACATACGTTGCTGAACAATGTTGATAAAGGGCACACTACCTATCCAAGACTTTCCCAAATCGTGAATTCAAATGAATAATTCATAGGGAGAGATCATGATGGTTTTAACAATATCGGCATTATAAATTTGTTTTATACGTAAAGAAATTTTTTTTTTCATAAACAAGGGCATTTGTTTTTGTAGAAATCACAATGTACCCATTAATTGGCTAAGCGAATTTTTGAGTTTTAAGAAAATTAGTACAGTGAATAGCATAAGACATTCGAATACTGGGCTTTTAAAGAAAGTTAACCAGGGTATTCGTGAATAAATTTTCCCTCAGAACAAAAATTTTGTATTTTCAAAAATAGGGAAAAGATTCAACAGGAAAAAATGGAATAGCGCGATTGCGTTGAAAATTCTCCAGACTTGTTATTCATAATACCTATTTCTTTTCCGCGGAATTATTTCCTCTTTTTTGAAGATACCGTATTTTTGTTCAGGGGAAAAATTCCGAGGGAAAATTTATTCACGATAACCCTGAATATTACCAACGTACTAGGTGTACTACGTAATTACAGGGATACCTCGATTTACGTCGTTTTTGGGACCGAGAAAATGCGACGTAAATCGAAACAACGTAAATCGAAAAGCACTTCTTCCTATGAGAAGCAAACTGAGACCGCTCTCTCTCTCACGTTCGCTCATGTTTGCAAGAGTGAACGAACATTTAACGAATTGACGCTATGCTTATTATGTGTTGGATGATAAGATTCTAAGTATTCATGGACTTACATATTCGTGCATATGCAGGCGAATGTTGATTATGTTTCTCACTTAAGAATGTAATTTCACTTATATCGTAGAATCCGACGATCGGAGATTTCCTCCATTTATTCGATTCATTTTCACTTCATGTTGTATCGAGGAAGTTTCCTTATCACTGCCCAAACACAATCATGAAGACGCAGCTGTTGTACGCAGCGCTGTCAAAGAAAGTCGCTGTAATGTAAGTCTTATAGCGTCCACAGCAGTAATGTGAAAAGTAACTGTAGTACAAGTTGAGTCAACTCTACTTCAGAACGTGCTGCGGTACTTTATGACATTTCAAATAAAAGAAAAAAGAAAAACGAATATGGCAGAGAAGTCCACGGAGAAATTTATTGAATTGATAAAGAGTATGATATTTTATAGAATTTGATAAAACCCTATTATAAAAATATAAAAACAACCGAGATGAAATATAAAGTGATATTGCAATCTGGTCAATCGCGTTGATTTCAAGAACAGGTCATTATCGTTGTCCTTTATAAATTTATATGTTTGAAAGAATCCTCTCATACCCCTCTCTTGATACAAAGGACGCACCCAGCACCTACCTTTCTTGTGCTTCAGAAGCTTCAATGATATGAAGTACATCAGCAGTATCAAAGCAATAAATGCAATGATTTAGGATTTATTTTATCGCTCTCATTGCGATAAAATAAATCGGGCACAACAAATAAAACCTTCATGAAACACAGTGCGATTATTTTTTTTTTTACACCAAACATGGCTGCATCACTTTGGACGTGTATTACTACTTCTGCGAGCGAAGTAGGTTATTAGTAGTACAGCGGTTTTCCATTGCGTTTGGGCAGTGAACAAGTATGCCAAGTAGGAAGAGTCGATCGCTAAACGGCTTTTATTTTTGGTAAATAACAGCAGTAAGTTTTGGGTTTTTGGTGAAAATGAATTCAAAGTAAATTAAAAATAAAACGATACCAAAGTAATTCTTTTTCAATATGATGACAAAAAACTATCGTCTGCTAGAGAACAAACGTATGTATTCAGACATTTAGATGACATATTAAATTGTTTGGATTCCTTTTTTGTACAACCGTTTTTGATCTTCTTTTCTGTTTTCTTCCTTGTGCAGTGGTCCTAACATATAAAATTCAAATTTTGTTAAAAAGTTTTCCATAATCTCTCTCATAATTTCAGGTTTCCTTTTCTCTCCAACAATTTATATGGTGTATGTATGTACGTCGTACTCGTTGATGCAGAGCATCGAATTTCTGTAAAACTTTTACCCTGACGGATTTTACGATAAAGGTTAGTATTCTGTTCGTTTACGATGTATTCGCTTTCGTGTTCTTCGTTTGTATGTTGAAAATTTTAATTTCATTATCGTAAAAGAAAATGAAATTTCATAATATAAAACCATTTTGAATATCCACGTTTACTAAACACTCCAAATTTCCAAAATATTTGAATATGGAAACAAGTGTTGCAAATTTATGCTTATTGATTTAATTGATCCGAAAAAATAATAAACGTATTCATGGTTAACAAAAATGGAAAACTTTACTTTAAGCAGTCTGTAATATAGCATTTAAAGAAAAATGTTGGAGCTGTTTCTATAAAATTTGGTTATACTAATACCAATACCACAATTATGTTTCGTAAATATGTATAAGTTTTAATTTTTAAAACAGCTATAGTTTATATTTTTTGAGCAATACATTCCATGACTGTTTTTCTTTCTCCCGATCCTTGAAAATGTCTGCTTTGACCTTTCAAAGTGCAGGTAGATCGATCTTCCAGAGTTTCAGAAAAGCTCTCCAAACTTCAGTGTTCGGAACAGGCTCCTATTTGTAATTATTTTTTATGGCTTTATTTTCCTAGCACAGATGGATACTTATCCGTTAAAAACCTACACTTAAACGGCGTTCGACTAAAATGTTGGCCAACTTCTATACACAAGCAAGGACATGGTTGAAAAACCATTGGCTCGCCCTAAAAATCAAATCATATTTGATTTTTGTTCTTACCAGACACCAGCCGTGGCGTAAGTGGTTAGTGTGTCGGATCACTGCGCGTGAGGTTCCGATTCCGAGTTCGAATCCCAGAAAAACACGAAAAAGTTTTTCATGGTCCCTCCTCTCGCGAGCGTCTGACAAACATCCGAGAGTATTGTTGTCTTGATAAAGCTTGGAAATATTTTGGAAAGTATATATTCCAAGCGATCGTTTGCATAGTTGCCATCATCGCCGCGAGGCGAACTGAATGAATAGGGGGGTTCACATCCTCACATTTGTTTGACATGCACGGCATAATTGTCTTGATTTTGGTAAAGTGAACGCTCCATTCAGCAGCATGTCAAACATGCCATGACAGCATGTTTGACAATTGAGAGCGCTAATGGTTTTCAATTTTCATCCATCAAACTTTCATCATGCCGTGCTTGTCAAACAAATTTGAGAATGTGAACCCCCCTAATCGCAAATTATACGATTCGCGGAGAAGAGCATATACCCCGTTTATATGCAGAGTCGGAACTGGTTCCAAACCGGTTCCAAATACATATAAACGCTTTTCGAGTCCAAATGGGTTCAGCTAATAGAACTGGGTCGAGTCCGAAAAATGCATGTATACCTGGGTCGAGTGGTTGAACTGACATGTTGTCTCTGTGTGTGTGAGATTTCTTTTTTTTTTTATTCGGGGTGGGAAATCGCTTTGTTTTGATTGAGTTCATGGTTAGGTGCGGGTAAGGTTGTCTGTTCAGTTCTTTCATATTTATGAAATCCAAAAAATAGAACTAAACAGAGCACTAACACAATCAAAACCAGTGTTTCTGCTATACTCATCTGTCAGATCGACCACATTTGGACTTTTGGACCATTCGACTCGGTGTGTAGAAATACTCAGATCGAAATCTGGGCTCGAACCTGACTCGACTACTCGACTCTGCATATAAACGGGGTAATAGTTAGCTCCCTAACTATGGTGGGCAAAATCGCATCATCACCTCCACGCGGTGCCCGCTGGATAGCTATCTGATAGTGAACTAACGATGAGCGTATGCTGAGTCTGGCGATATATGTGCAGCTGAACACTCAGACCTGCGTAAGCACATCTGGGTGAACTTCAGTGCGCATATGTCTAACCGGACGAGGCATCTCTTGTTGACCTGATCGGCTGAAATATGCGTCTCAGAAGTCTAGCAAGAGGTCCTCAGAAGGAGGACGTGCGGCGGACGAATTCTCTCGATGGAATCAACGGTGACGTCTACAGACCAGCGGATACCTTACTGGAGCTACTTCAACATATTTGGAGCTGAGGTCTGTGAGGATTTTCAATACTACGTCAGGGTATTGAAAAAGAGATGGTGGCGGACGAACCCTTAATGGGCCAACGGCAGCGCTCATATCCCCGAAGTGGGTTACTGACATCGGTGTATTCGGACTCTTGTCCCAGTGGTACAAAAAAAAAGGATCTGGCCCTCCAGGTTGGGGGTTGTGCCGTCGGGTTAACTTCCCTACCACGTAAAAAACTTTTGGCTACGAAGCAACCAACAGCCTCGGATACGGATGATCTTACTGTTGACGACCCATGCAAACGTAAAACGGACAACGATCTTCGTGTCTGCACATGGAATGTTAGGTCCCTCTACAAACCACGTGCAGCCGAACAACTTGCGGAGGCCCTAGAGTGTCTCAAAGCAGACATTACCGCCATCCAAGAAGTGCGATGGGATGGGCCGGGCAAAAGGAGTATGAAAAACTGCGACATCTACTACGGCGATTGCTACAGACAAAAAGGACAGCGTCTATTCGGGTGCGGCTTTGTCATTGGAGACAGACTTAGGCAAGAAGTCTTGAGTTTCCGGCATGTGAACGAGCGCCTCGTGACTATCCGTATCAAGGCTAAATTTGCCAACATTAGCCTAATATGCGTTCACGCCCCTCACGAGGAGAAGGACGACGCGACAAAGGATGACTTCTACCAGCTCTTGGACAAGACGTATGAGCAATGCCCTAGCCACGGCGTTAAAATTATCCTAGGCGACTTTAACGCAAAGCTAGGAAGAGAGGAAGTCTTTAGTAGCGTGGTCGGAAAGCACAGCCTGCACGACAACACTTCCGGCAACGGACTCAGGCTAATCGACTTTGCGGCGGGGCGAAACTTTGTTGTAGCTAGTACGCGGTTCCCACGTCTCGATATTCACAAAGGAACATGGCTCTCCTTTGATCGAAAAATCGTCAACCAAATCGATCACATTGCGATCGACGCAAGGCACTCTTCCAGTATTCTGGGTGTCCGGACTTTCCGAGGAGCCAACGTGGACTCGGATCACTACCCAGTTGTAGCCAAGGTACGGATGCGGATATCCACAACGGAGCAAAATCAACGAAATACTGTGAGGAAATTTGACGTCGAAGAGCTACAATCGCAAGAGACTGTCAGAACCTTTGCCGATCGTGTTTCTTCTAATCTCAATCTTAGTCCTACGCCGCCAGCAGCAAATGCTTAAGACAAGTGGCAGCGTTGCCAAAAAGCCATCAGAGATGCCGCCTCTGATGTCCTGGGATTCTCTCGCCCACCACAACGAAACCCCTGGTTTGATGAGGAATGCCGGCAAGCACATGCAGCAAAACAAGAGGCGTACAAAGCGGCGCTGCATAGAAGGACTAGAGCTGCTTACGAGCTCTACGTGCGCAGGAGAAAAGAGGAACATAGACTTCTCAGAAAGGAGAAAAAAGAGCATGAGAAGCGCTCGATCGAGGAGATTGAGAGATTTTATTGCAGGAATAATGTTCGAAAATTTTACCAAAGGGTACAAAGAACATGCCAGGGTTTCAAAGCCAGAACAGAAGCCTGCAGGGACGAAAATGGCAACATAGTAGTAGAATCGCAGCCGGTGCTGAGGATATGGAAGGAACACTTCTGCAGACTGTTAAACGGCGATGATGATCAATATTCCGCTGTCAGGCAGAATGAGCCATTCAACAGTGACGATGGCAGTCAAGATCCCCGTCAACCCGATCAGAATGAAGTGAGGATAGCGATATCTAAACTCAAATCCAACAAAGCTGCTGAAGCTGACGGCCTTGCCGCTGAACTTTTCAAGGCAGGAGGAGATGAGCTGGTAAGGAGCATGCACCAACTCATCTGTAAAATCTTGTCGGATGAAAGCATGCCCGATGAATGGAACCTCAGCATCGTTTGCCCAATCCTGAAGAAAGGAGACCCTCTGAACTGCGCCAATTACAGAGGTATAAGTCTCCTAAATATCGCATATAAGATCCTGTCTACCGTACTATGTGAACGCCTAAAACCGATCGTCAACAACCTGATAGGTCCTTATCAGTGCGGTTTCAGGCCTGGAAAGTCCACCATTGACCAAATATTCACACTACGGCAGATCTTGGAAAAAACCCATGAATATAAAATCGATACGCACCACCTTTTCATCGATTTCAAAGTTGCCTATGATAGCGTGTATAGAGACGAGTTATACAGAGCCATGTCTAGTCTTGGAATCCCTGCCAAGCTCGTCCGTTTGTGCAGAATGACGATGGAGAACTCTCGCTGCTCCATCAAAGTCGGTAAGAACATCACCGAACCGTTCGATGTCAGGAAAGGTCTTAGACAAGGTAATGCGCTATCATGCGATCTCTTTTACATAATACTTGAGAGAATTGTACGAAATTCACAAGCCAACCCCGGAGGTACAATCTTCTTCAAGTCTGTACAAATACTCGCTTATGCCGATGACATTGACATAATCGGAAGAACTCAGCGGGCCGTCAATGGGGCATTTACGAGTATTGAGATCGAGGCAGCAAAGATGGGTTTAGCGGTCAATGAAAGCAAAACAAAATATATGCTGTCTACAAAAAAGGACACCCAACATCGGCGTCTTGGGCAGAACGCCACAATAGACAGATACAATTTTGAGGTAGTAAAGGATTTTGTCTACCTAGGCTCTATGGTCAGCTCCGCAAATGACATGAGTGGAGAGATCACACGGAGAATTACTCTTGCCAATCGTTGTTTCTATGGGCTAAAACGGCAATTGAGTAGCAAAGCCCTATCTCGAACTACTAAGGTAACTCTTTATAAGACATTAATCATCCCAGTCCTGCTGTATGGCGCAGAGGCATGGGCTTTGAAAAAACCGGATGAGGATGCCCTTGGTTATTTCGAGAGAAAAGTTCTTCGAGCGATCTTTGGTCCCGTCTGCATAGACAGTGAGTGGAGGAGAAGGTACAATGCCGAACTATACGACCTGTACAAGGACATCGACTTAGCCAGAAGAGTTCACATACAGCGACTAAGATGGCTGGGTCATTTAGAGCGGATGGAGCCCAACCTTCCCGCTAAGAAAGTCGTCGAATCCACCCCGGACGGACGGCGCAGTAGAGGATGACCTCGCGGTAGACGGCGCAAACAAGTGGAGGGGGACCTCAACCAACTTGGCGTGCGCAACTGGAGGCAGCTGGCTCGTAACCGTGCTGGCTGGAGAGGTTTGTTGGTTGAGGCCCAGGTCCACCCCGGACTGTAGCGCCATCTAAGAAGAAGTTAGCTCCCTGGTTTCTCAACTTGGTTGAAGTTGCCTACAGACGGGTAACATTCCCTCAGACAGTACCATGTTATAGGCCCTTTACTGAATATATTTAAAGATATGTTCGTTTTGATAAACAGCCAACTGCAAAAGGGTTTCAATCGGATTTCACATAAATCCGGAATTTAAAAATGTGAAATATATATGAAGAAATCTTAAATTAGGGTATAATTTGGCGAAAACTTGAAAACGTGCTATTTATATTACGTACATTTCACTTTAGTAAATACGATTGTTATGCTTTATTTTAGCAGATTCTACTGCAGCAAAAATAGTTTTTAATAACCAAGTAAATTTTTTTAAACATCTAAAGCTCATTTCATTCCTGAGTGTAAGCTTTCACTTCTTCAAGCTTGGCATCACTTGCCACTCACTGACAGTTGACACATATTTCTCTCAGCGCAATTTTTGAATGAAAAGTTTTCTCGCTCTCAGGCAGCCCAAAAAAAAGGCGATCAGACGGTAGGTACTGCAGCAATTCCGGAACACAAAAGTGTTTCTTGTACTCGAGTGCTAATTCGTGTCGATTTTGATATAACAGTGCGGAAAATTCCCCCATAAATAGTGGAAAACTAGTTTAAAATCAGTCTCTGAAAACACACCCATCCACTCCAGCAAAATGATGGCCACGAAGAAAATCGAGGAAGGTCAGGAGCTGATGCGACAAGCAGAGAAAAGGTACACCTTTGGTGGTGAAAAAATTCCAAACCCTATACCCTGACCAATTTACTTGCAGCTTAAAGACAACCCTACTCAAGTGGAGACCCGACTACGACGTAGCAGCTGACGAGTACAGCAAAGCAGGTAAATTTGGAGAAAAAGTTGAAATTTTTCACAAATTTTCCAAACTCACAAGCACTTGGGTGGCGAGGCACTTGCCATCCACCCCCAGCCAGCATTTTAGACTTTTTTTTTTTGTCTTTGGAAGAGGCTCACCCTTTTGCGGGTAAAATCGATTTTTTGAATGAACTCCTGTTGACAGTTGGATTCGACGGGGAAAAACATTGTCAGGCGAACAGAACAGCAGTGGGCGAGTGTTGTTTTGCGAATACACACACGCCTAGGCCATCTTGATTGTTTATAACCATTGTCTTGAGATGACAACAATTGTTAGTCATCGTTGTTGTAGAGAACTAGGCACTGAGTACATTTGGAGTCTGGTTCTTGTTTTTATAAAATAATAAACAAGATTCTTGGTCGTAAAATGCTAAAGTATGTACACGGCACTCTTAGGTAAATACTTTTTTTTTAATTTTCGGAAAAAATTGCCTTATCCACGCCCATAGCACTCCCGAATTCATGCAGAGTATTTCAAGCTCAAAGGGCAAGAGTATTGGTTATATTACAGAAGGATTTCCCCATTTACGTTGATAGGCAAGCAGTCATAAAGTCCTTGCCAGTCACTAAAATATCATCTAAAATAGTCGGTTTTTGTCGCTCTGAACTTCAGGCTCTAGGCAGGTAACAACGTCCAAATCATTGCGGTACAAAGCCATAATGGCATTAGCGCGAACGAAGAATGGCCCGAACATGCTTGGATCTCTGTGCATCATTAGCCGACAAAAGAGTCCAGGTTTCCATACATAAATACATTAACAATTACCCACTAATTCTTCATGAGAGCTGCGGGGGTAGGGTGCGCAGGTGGACCCTCCATCCTTCTCGATCCTCCTCCATTGACTCCAACTCATCAGAGAACCATTCGTTTTTTCTATATTCAATCCAATAAGGATATAAAATGAAGAATTATTCAGTATTGGCAAGACAAAAGGAGAGACAACTAGAAGCAGTACACCCACTATTACGTTGTAATAAACCTGAACGCTGAAATGGCTACTCAATTAATTGTTAAAAAAATTTAATTACTCTTGCGACTTCTCTTAGAACATACAAATCTTACACACAGCCACCTCATGTCAAAAAGTGAGCCACCCCCAAATGAGTGATAAATCTTACTTATTTAGGTGGCGCTACAACAAACCTATCCAGCCAGCCTGGTTACGAGCCAGCTGCCTCCAGTTGCGCACGCCAAGTTGATTGAGGTCCCCTCCACTTCTTTGCGCCACCTACCGCGAGGTCGTCCTCTACTGCGCTGTCCATCCGGGGTGGATTCGAAGACTTTCCAAGCTGGAACCTTGGGTTCCATTCATTCTACATGACCCAGCCATCTTAGTTGCTGTATATGAACTCTTCTGGCTCAGTCGATGTCCTTGTATAGGCCGTATAGTTATACCTTCTCCTCCATTCGCCGTCTATGCAAACCGGGACCAAAGATCACTCGAAGAACTTTTCTCTCAAAATAACCAATGGCATTTGGTTTTGACAAAGTCCATGCCACTGCGCCATACAGCAGGACTGGGATAATTAGTGTCTTATAAAGAGTTACCTTAGTAGTTCGAAATAGGGCTTTGTTATTCAATTGCCTTCTTAGCCTATAGAAACAATAATTGGCAAGAGTAATTCTTCGTTTGATCTCCCCACTGACTGGTGTTATTTGCGGAGTTCACCATAGAGCCTAGGTAGACAAAGTCCTTTACTACCTCAAAATGATATCTGTTTATTGCGGCGTTCTGTCCAAGACGCCGATGTTGGGTGTCTTTTTTTGTAGACAGCATATATTTTGTTTTGCTTTCATTGACCGCTAAACCCATCTTTGCTGCCTCGGCCTCAATACTAGCAAAAGCCCAATTGACGGCCCTCTGAGTTCTTCCGATTATGTCAATGTCATCGGTGTAAGCGAGTAGTTGTACAGACTTGTAAAAGATTGCACCTCGGGTGTTGGCTTGTGAATTTCGTACATTTCTCTCAAGTACTGTGTTAAAGAGATCGCATGATAGCCCGTCACCTTGTCTAAGACATTTCCTGACATCGAATGGTTCGGTGGTTTTTTTTCGACTTTGATCTAGCAGCGAGAGTTCTCCACCATCATCCTGCACGGACGGACAAGCTTGGCAGGGATGCTGAGAGTAGACATGGCTCTGTATAACTCGTCTCTATACACGCTATCATAGGCAACTTTGAAATCGATGAACAGGTGATGCGTATCGATTTTATATTCATGAGTTTTTTCCAAGAACTGCCGTAGTTTGAATATTTGGTCAAAGTGGACTTTCCCGTCCTGGAACCGCACTGATAAGAAGATCTCAGGTTGTTGACGAGCCGTTTTAGGCGTTCACATAATACGGCAGACAGGAACTTATATGCGATGTTTACAAGACTTATACATCTATAATTGGCGCAGTTCAGAGGGTCTCATTTCTTCAGGATCGGGTAAACGATGCTGAGGTTCCATTCATCGGGCATGCTGTCATCCGACCAGATTTTATAGATGATCTGGTGCATGCTCCTTACCAACTCATCTCCTCCTGCCTTGAAAATTTCGGCGGCAAAGCCTTTAAGTTTAGATATCGCTATCCTCACTTCATTCTGATCGGGAATCTTGACCATAATCGTCATTATTATTTTCCAATGGAGAAAACTGGCCTAGGCCATTTTTCCTCGAGCAGTCCAGTAAAGTTGGGAGATGTTTGTGCTTTGCTTCCCAGCTTGATCCAGCGCCGGGCATCTTGACAGGTGGTCTTCGTCCTGTATTTCATTTGTTGTGCAAAGGCGAGATTCAAATATTCCATCTCTTTTGAGATGTGAAGCTAGGCAGCTGTGTCCAGTTTTTAATCTTATCAGTGCAACTGCTTCCTTCCTTAGTGCATGAGATTTTTCGTGGTAAAATTCATGTATGTTTTCGTAGTATTTTCCTGCAATCGCTGCTTGTTCGTTGTTGGCTTCTTTGTGTATGAGATGTGTTTTTATTCGATGCAGTCTGCTTATCAGTGGTGTCGTCTCTGGGGTTCTGCTTATGATGTTGGGTCCCTTCTTAGCTAGTTTGTCTGCTGTTTCGTTTCCCAGTATGTCGACGTGAGCTGGTATCCACTGTAGTTTGACGTAATGTCGTCTTTGTTATAGAAAGTGATATATTCGTCGAATGTTTCTTGTAGTTTGTGTTTTGTTTTGACTATTGTAACTGATCAACTATTGGAGAGCGGATTTTAAGTCCGAAAGGATGACGATATTTTTTAAAGATCCCTGTCTATGGAGAATTTGCTCTATGGCTGCGAGTTCTCCTTCAAATACAGTAGAGTTGGTTGGTAATGCGAAGTAGTCACTAAATTTGTTACAGTGTAATGCTGCGCCTGCACTAATACTGTCTTTCAGTAGGGATCCGTCCGTGTGTATTCGAAGCCAGATTTTGTTTGGGTACTTTTCATTGATTGTTGTTAGTGCGATTTGTTTTATAGCGTCTGCTGTTGTATGATATTTGTTGCCTGGTAATACAAAGTTTGTGTGGTTCGTACGTGGTGGTGCGAACGCGATTTTTGGCGAGGGACCGATCTGTTCGAGGATGTTTTTGGCTGCTTGCGAGAAGCCCGGGTATGTCTTAAGATGGAACATAGAGGGGTGATTATTCAGCCACGGAAAGTTTTCTCGTTGAAGTTTTGTTTTTTCGTACAGTTGTGCTGCTTGTATCTTGTGCTGTTTTAATTGTCACGTTTCCTGTGAATCGTCTTAAAGCTATTACTGGTGTGGTTTTGACGGCTCCTGTAATTATTCTGAAGACGTTGTTCATTGTTGAATGGCTCATTCTGTCTGACAGCGGAATATTGGTCATCGTCGCGGTGTAGCAGTCTACAGACGTGTTCCTTCCATATCCTCAGCACCGACTGCGATTCTACTACTATATTGTCATTTTCGTCCCTGCAGGCTTCTGTTCTGGCTTTAAAACACTGACATGTTCTTTTTACCTTTTTGTAACATTTTCGAACATCATTCCTGTAATAAAGTCTCTCAATCTCCTCGATAGAGTGCTTCCTATGCTCCTTTTTCTTCTTTCTGAGAAGTCTATGTTCCTCTTTTCTCCTCCGCTCGTAGAGCTCGCGAGCAGCTCTAGTCCTATGCAGCGCCGCCTTGTACGCCTCTTGTTTAGCTGCATGTGCTTGCCGGCATTCCTCATCAAACCAGGGGTTTCGTTGTGGAGGCCAATAGAAACCCAGTACATCAGAGGCAATATCTCTGATGGCTTGTTAGCAACGCTGCTACTGGTCGTCCGCGTTTGCTGCTTTCGGCATAGGACTTAGATTAAGGTTAAAAGAGACTCGATCTGCAAAGACTTTGGTGGTCTCTTGCGATTGTAGCCGTCCGACGTCAAACTTCCTCATAGGATTTCGATGATTTCACTTCGTTCTGTATATCCGCATCCGTACCTTGGCCACAACCAGGTAATGATCCGAGTCCACGTTGGCTCGTCCGGACACCCAGAATACTGGAAGATGCCTTGCGTCGATCACGATGTGATCGATTTGGTTGACGGTTTTTCGATAAAAAAAAAGAAGCCATGTCCTCTTGTGAATATCAAGACGTGGGAACCGCGTGATAGCTACGACAAAGTTTCGTCCCGCCGCAAAGTCGATTAGCCTGAATCGGATGTGGTGTCGTGCATGCTGTGCTTTCCGACCACGCTACTAAAGACGTCCTCTTTTCCTAGCGTGAGCGCATATTGTCCTCATGTTGGTGAATGACGAATAATCATGAGGCGCTCGTTCACATATCGGAACCTCAAGACTTCTTCCCTAAGTCCGACTCTAATAACAGAGCCGGACACGAATAGACGCTGTCCTTGTTGTCAGTAGAAATCGGCGTAGTAGATGTCACAGTTTTACATCCTCCTTTTGCCCGGCCCATTCCATCGCACTTCTTGGATGGTGGTAATGTCTGCTTTGTAGCAGTCTAGGGCCTCCGCAGTTGTTTGGCTGCACGTGGTTTGTAGATGGACCTAAAATTCCACGTGCAGACATGAAGATTGTTGTCCTTATTACGTTTGCGACGATCGTCAACAGTAAAATCATCCGTATCCGAGGCTGTTGGTTACTTCGTAACCATAACTTTTTGTGTGGTAGGGAAGTTAACCTGACGGCACAACTTCTAGGACGCAGAGCCGGGTACACCGGTGACAGTAGTCCACTTCGGTAGTATGAGCGCTGCCGTTGGCCCATTTAGTGCTCCTCCGCCACCATCTCTATTCCTGTCCTAATTCCTTGCCGACCTGTGATTAGAATATGTCGAAGCAGCTCGCGCAAGGTGTTCACTAAGTTCAACCTAACTGGAACTGTAGACACCGCCTTTGACTCCATCTGGGGAATTCGTCCGCTGCCGTCTGGAACAAGAAGAAGTTCTCTAGTGAGGGAGCACTCTTCCCCCCTCTTTCATCTGCTGCCGCCAAAAATCTTGCAAACGGGGTTGGTTACCATTTCTTGGATCAAGGTACTAGGCACCCAGCGTTCACCACGTGGAAGTTGAGAGTAGGAGTTGGTAGGCCCAAGCTAAGTGAAAACGCTTGTGTTTTCATTAAATCGCATGCACTACCGTTTTACCAGCCATGAGTGACACATACCATATATCCGTAATGTTAAAATCTGTAAGAACACAAAGGACTTGTGGCCGAAGTAAGACATCAGCAAATCTAAAAAAAAAAAACGATTAGCAATAGCAATAGCCACAAAAGCTAAAACACGGCATAACATGTTAAGCAAGTACTCAGAGAAGGAGAAGATAATTAATTTGCAGCATGTTTGTATACTCGTAGGTTGTGACGACCCAGATGTTGAGGGAGACATACACATTTTGTATATCATTGTCCACGAATCAGTAGATTCCGTCGAAAATTACTAGGTAGCCCTTTTTTTTTTTTGAAGAACTAGACGAACTAGTAGACATACCCATCTCGCTTATCGTGAATTTCTGCAACAAATCCGGTTGGACAAAGGGCGGACGACATCAAATAGTCAAGTCTAAGTATCTCATACTTATCAACTAATTGCTTTCCCTCTTTTCAACAGGTATATGGGTATCGCTGAGAGCCCACGTAGGCCTACACGAGCCACCAGGGTGTTATGCGCGTTATTTGCCATTTGTGGACATGTGTTCAAAGAGGCCGTAATTGGTGAGGTGAAGAGCAAGACGAGAAAGGGTTACAGACCTAAACCGTTGAGAAAAAACGGTTTGGCGTTAGTGCTGGATCTTCTATTAAGCCAATGCCCATCTTGGTATGCCGTCAAGTAGATTTAGATAGTCTTTTGGTACCGAGCTCCGGTCTTACTTTTTTTTTTTTTTTTATATATTTTTCGCGCACCCAAGGGGTTATGAATACCCTTAACATGTTCACATACAGTGCGGGCGTTGGAAAGGATAGATAGAGAGCGAGAGAGCGAGAGAGAGAGAGAAAGATTTGGTGAAGTGGTGTTGTGTAAAATAAGAAGTTGCGGCACTGTAAAGTACTTCTGTGCTCTGAAAAAATAACTAAACTTTGTGGAAGCGTATTTTGCGATGTTGGATATATTGGCATGTCATTTTACTCCAGAGTTTACTGTAGCACCCAGTAATATTTATTGTTATTTTATTATAAGAAGTTAGAAGGAATGGGACACCGCTCTAGATACGCCACTGATGAATACAGGGCAAATCTCATACCTAAGGACCCATTTGTTTTTAGAGGGTTAGCAAGTTTCCTTCAGATATCGTGGGGGTATACCATGTGGAATACTCCACTTTTATTTGTTTTGAACTATCGATTTTCAGGGGATTACAATTAACTACCTTTATCTGCAACATAGAACTGATTTTGAAAACGTTTTTCTTTTAGCTACTTGCTTCCGTCTTGCAAAGTCATTTGATCAAAGTAAGGAATGCTTCTTGAAGGCAGTTGATTGCCACAAACAAAATCGCTCTTGGTTCCATGCAGCCAAGTGCTATGAACAGGTAAATATGCTAAGATGATACCTGTTTATAAGTCGATCTTCAAACACCTCTATCTCCTGCAGATTATAATTGTGTTAAAAGAAACAAATAATCTGTTACAAGTCGAGGAATACGCAAACAAAGCTTGTAATTTATATCAGCAGTATGGATCACCTGAAGCTGCGGCCGCTGCTCTAGATAAAGCCGCAAAGATTCTAGAGCATCCACATCCCGAAATTGCTCTACGATTGTATCAACACGCTATGGAAGTTGTAATGGTGAGTTTTATTCAATTATTCGTTTTCTACAATGCCCTTCATGAATTCATGATTTTAGAACGAGGACTCAACCCGCCAGGCAGCAGAATTCGCAACAAAGGTCTCACGATTGTTAGTCAAACTTGGAATGTAAGTTTTCTCAAATATCCAGAAGCTTGTTTACAAAATGCTTAAATAAATTGAATTTATTCTTAGGTTCGATCAAGCAGCTGATGCCATACGACGGGAGATCAGCTTTAATCAGATAACAGAATCGTACCAACAGATTGGTCGACTTGCTGTCGGCTTAGTTTTGGTACAACTAGCCCGCGGTGATTTTGTAGCTGCCGAAAAGGCATTCAAAGAATGGGGTAACTGCTGTGATCCCCAGGAGGTACAAACTCTGGAAATGTTATTGCAAGCATTCGATGACGAAGATCCCGACCAAGCCAGGCGGGCCCTATCATCGCCCTTTATTAGGCACATGGATGTTGAGTATTCGATATTGGCCCGCGATCTACCACTACCCAAAGGAATAAGTGCAGCTCCTAAAGCTACAGTTATAGAGAACGCAACAGCGTCATATAAATCACCCAATGCTGGGGTAAGTTTAACTTTCTTTTTCATATTAAATCTACTTAGTCTAGTAGAGTTAATACAGAAGATGTAGCCATTAAATGTAGACCTAGTCAATGCTCATCTTGACAAACATGTCTTACACTGCATCATGATAAATGTCTGTTTCCTGCTAACATGTATGTTGGAGACTTTTGAGGGAGTCAGCGAGCGAAGAATCCTTCAGGTCCATTCACAGCTCAGCGACCTGCGAATGCGAATGAGCGAATATTCGCAAATTTTGACATTTCATTCACAGCCGCTTTTTTTGTGGTCGCGGCAATCCGCGAATTTGTGTTGTCATTAATTTTATAACTAATTGCCTAAACGTGAAAAAATTCATAAATACATAGCATAGCTTTCATTCAGAAGGTAATATCCTACATTCTTTCGATAAATTCAACCACGAACAAGAACAAAGTAAAAGAATTGTGAGGTTAAACTCTCGCGAATGTTTTGGTCACGGGAATGTGGATTGCGTCCTACATGTGTGGAATGTGAATAAAAGTTGACAGTTCGCAGAAATCATTCGCTTATTCGCGGAAAAATCGGCGAATTGTTAATTTCTTCGCAGAAACTAATTACAGTTCAACTTTTTATATATTAATCAATAGATAAATTAAGCTCCGTTCCTTTGGAATAATAAAATTGCCAAGGGCGTGCTTATAAATGTGCTAAAAACTGTTTGTTCGCAGTTTGGGCATTCGCAGTTTGCTGAGCTGTGAATGGACCTTTAAAGAGTTAGAATTACAAGCAGCTCTTACGTTATATTGTGTACTCTTTGGCAGAGAAACCTTATCGTCTGCATAGGCTACATGTCTTACTCTCGTCCTTCCTATTTTAACAAAGCATTCATTCATAACCAATACATCCTCTTGTGATCGACATTCCTGTGTCGTGTTTATTCAGGTTCAGTGTTCCGTGCATGTACCGATCGATTGATTGATCTCGGCAGTTCGTAATATTTTTTTAATTCGGCTTACCAGCAACTCAGTAGAGTTTGGCATTGTGCTGCAAGGTATGAACCTTGAGCTTTTTGTGACAGAAATAACTTTGATAGACAGCAGTGCTACAAAGTTTAGATAAGTTAAAATGTATCCAGCATTGAAATTAGTGCCCTGTTTGCTAAGGACTTGATCGTGAGCTTTTTGCCGCAGATCCATCCACATAGAGATAAATAGACACCAAGTCGCGTATTTTAATTCCAGTCCCTATGCTGAATTTGTTCACATCCGCTGTGCCTAATGCATGCCTCCCTTTGTAGTTATCTCATATAGCTTAGATTTCACACTTTCATTTACAAATTCGGTTGCGTGAATGGACAGCAGTTGAAGGCTTCCTTCTAAGTACTTAAGTGCATCCCGATAAACTTTCGGTGTAAAATTGAACTGAAAGCTACAAAGGATTTTTTTTAAACGTTGTGGTAAAGAACATGAATGGTTAGTCGTCCACTTAATATGATACTATTTTCAGAGTTGGCCTTGCTTGGAGCTAGCGACTCTCGCAACAGCAGTACGATGGCTCAGGATTTCGGAATAGAAATGCTTTGGAACGCCTTTGTGGTTAGCGACAATTTGTAAAGCTCAGCAAAAATGCGAAATAATGTCCTCGCTTTGTTTTCCTTAAGTAATCTGATATTGAACACACGATTCGAATCCAGAAGTTTTACTTTAAGTAGCTGTGAACGAATCATTTTGCTTTTATTCTTCACACTAAAATTAACAACACCAGCTCTGCTCATGTCTTTTATATGAACTTTTATATTAACACTCGAACGGATA
The DNA here is from genome assembly GCA_945910035.1 of Brachypalpus laphriformis. Classification (NCBI taxonomy): domain Eukaryota; kingdom Metazoa; phylum Arthropoda; class Insecta; order Diptera; family Syrphidae; genus Brachypalpus; species Brachypalpus laphriformis. Next base: position 319,928,997 of record OX246753.1, read on the forward strand.
CCTATTGTTTGTTTCCACTGGCAGGATTGAGTTTTACTCTATTTCTCTTCGGGCTTCCCAATATAGCGCTGTTAGGTCGTTTTCTTGTTGGTGTTACTCGTTGAGATTCGGGCAGGTGGGGAGATGTTGTTGGTTTGGGTTTGTGTCGTTACAGAGTGGGCAGCTACTTACTTACTTAGGTGGCGCTACAGTTCGGGGTTAACCTGGACCTCAACCAACAAGCCTCTCCATTTAGTTCGGTCTTCAGCTAATTGCCTCCAATTGCGCACTCCAAGTTGGTCTTACTTACTTAGGTGGCGCTACAGTTCGGGGTGAACCTGGGCCTCAACCAACAAGCCTCTTCATTTAGCTCGGTCTTTAGCTAATTGCCTCCAGTTGCGCACTCCAAGTTGGTCGAGGTCCCCTTGAACTTGTGCACACCACCTACGGCGATGATTCCCCCCTACTGCGTCGTACCTCGGGGTTAGATTCGAAGACTCTGCGGGCCGGAGCGTTGGTGTCCATTCGCTCTACATGTCCTAGCCATCTCAGACGTCCAATACGCAGTTTTTGATTAGGTTGATGTCGCTGTACAGCTCGTATAGTTCGTGATTGAATCTTCTCCTCCAAAACCCGTCAACGCAAACGGGACCGAAAATCTTCTCTCGAAGCGACCAAGGATATCTTCATCCTCTTTTAATAAAATCCATGTTTCAGCGCCGTAAAGCAGGACTGGGATGATCAATGTCTTATATAGAGTCTCCTTAGTTGTTCGAGATAGAGCTTTACTGTTGAAATGCCTTATAAGCCCAAAAAAAACAGCGATTGCCAAGAGTTATTCTTCGATTGATTTCTGCGCTGATCTTGTTTGTAGAATTTATAGCAGAGCCAAGCGCTCCGTGGCGTAAGTGGTTAGTGTGTCGGATCACTGCACATGAGGTTCAAGTTCGAATCCCAGAAAACACCAAAAAGTTTTTTTCACGGTCCCACCTCTCGCGAGCGTCTGACAAACATCCGAGAGTATTGTTGTCACGAAAGAGATTCTCAAATCGCCGTTCGGATACGGCACTAAACTGTAGGTCCATTCCATTCGTGCGAAAAATATAACGCACACAACATGAGTGGTTGCGAGAAGCTAGGCCCTGGCACTTAAAGAGCTGTTGCGCCAAATATATTTTTTTTTTTAAGGTAGACAAAGTTTCTTACTACCTCGAAGTTATAGCTGCCCACTGTGACGTTTTGTCCAATTCGTCGGTGTTGGCTTTCCCTTCTTGTTGACAGCATATACTTGGTTTTGCTCTCGTTTATCGCTAAACCCATTTTGGCCGCTTCCGCCTCAATGCTTAATGTCTGATAATGTCTATATCGTCGGCGTAGTTAGTAGTTAGTAGTTGTACAGACTTTTGATAGATTATGCCTCCGGTATTGGCTTGTGAGTTCTGCACAATCCGTTCAAGTACCATATTAAAGAAGTCACATGAAAGCGTGTCACCTTGTCAAAAACCTTTTTTGACATCAAAGGTGTCGGTGAGGTCATTACCCACCTTGATGGAGCAGCGAGCGTCATCCTGCACAGGCGAACAAGTTTGACAGGGATGTCAAAACTAGACATGGCTATATAAAGCTCTTCTCTATAGATGCTGTCATAGGCGGCCTTGAAATCGATAAAGAAGTGGTGAGTTTCGATTTCGACTTCTTGGGTTTTCTCCAGGATCTGCCGAAGTGTGAAGATTTGATCGATGGTGAACTTTCCTGACCTGAAACCGCACTGATAGGGTCCAATCAGGCTGTTGATAAAAGGTTTCAGGCGTTCACATAATATCACAGAAAAGATCTTGTATGCGATGTTGAGGAGGCTGATGCCTCTATAATTGGCGCAGTTGAGGGGTCTCCTTTCTTGTGGATCGGAAAACTTTCATTTGTTTCTTTTTGCCAGTGTTGGCTAGCCTTGTTGAAAATCGTAAATTTTATTCTAACCGCTGACAGAATACGAGTACAATATCATATTTCTACTTGAATTACTCTTTCACTGCACCATATTATCATTTGACCATAAAAAATATTCTGAACACACAAAGAACAAAATTATTGAATTCCAGACTTTTAACTCACTCGCTATAACATAAACTGATTACTTTACAATTCTTCCAGTCATCTCCATCGGCTGCTGAACCTCCATCCGCTCCATCCGCCGCTGATGCCGAAGAAGAAGATGGCGAAGGACTCTGTTAGTTATTTAGATTATCTGTTATCCTTTTATAAATATCTATATACTGCTCTTTATTAAAACAAAAATATGCATTTTATTATTATTAAAAATAATAATAATAAATAACTAAAATATATTTACAATAAAAGAACGATAAAGCTAAGAAAAAAAGAAAAAGGAAAAAAGTGACCTCAAATAAAATTATAATAAAATAAAAAATTAAAAAAAATATGTGTTAATATTATGTACACTTAAATACACAATTTTCTTCCCTTTCTCTGTTAGTTGTAAGTTAATGGTAAAAAAAATGATGTAAAAAAATAGCAGTATAATAAATACAATGCAAAACATTTTTGTGACTAATAGAAATTTTATCTTGTGAGTGGCTCTAAAGACATGTTATTTATTTATTTTTAAAATATATATATATATACACATAAACATATAAGTACAATATATAGCAGATTTATTATGTAGTACTTGTCACAAAAAAAGTTGGTCAAAGCAACAAATTGTTGAAATATGTAAAACAAAATACCTATCTTAAAGCATTTGTTAATAAGAAAATATATAAAAAAAGGAATAGCTAGAGCTTTATAAATAAACAGAAAAAAAAATAGTGCAATTAAACTGACCCATAAATCACCAGAAACAAAATGCATTCAACAATTTTTTTCTTTATTTATTTTTTAAGTGGTTAATATAGTTACTTATTTTTTAAATGCCAAACTCGTATGTATGTTTTTTTTAACTCAGCTGGATACCACTTCGATTATTAAATCTCTCCAACAGCCTACACACAGCATTTCATACCTTCCCAGCCATTAGTTTCTGCTCAGAGTTTTGAGTTGGTTGACAATTTGTTATATGCAAGGACTTAAAATCAAACGTAATGCGCGAATTGTTGTATTTGCTGAATTATTCTTCGCTTAGAATTATGGTTTACGAACTAGAATTGACAGAAAACGAAGAGTTGGGTGCTATTTTGCCTGCCCTTTGCTTTTCGTTCGCCAAATCAGTCAGAAACAATATAATTATTTTCACCTAATTTATGCGAATGGGAGCCGTTTGAGTCGCAGATCGTAATAATAAACAGTTAGAATTGCGGGAATTTTTGTTCGACTCGCGAATGGTAATAGGGCGTGAGTTGAAAGAGATGATAGCTACGACAAATTGGCTTTGAAGGCACAGCCATAAATTTCTTAAGCCAAAAGTCGGTGTCGAGTCTAACTGGCTGACAATCACCCCGATCCACGCTGTCATTTTCATTTCTCAGGGTGATTTCTGAATTGATTTACCATTAATTTGTTTTAATTTGACAGAGTTACAACTCTGAATAAAAGCTTATCCAATAAATTTAAAAATTTTGTAGAGATAAGCGATAAGTGAAATGACAATCGTAGGGAATTAAAGGCGATATTGGGAATCAAAGAGATTTATTTAAAAAACAGGCGGCTAACTATGCACTTTGCTGCGAATCGTGTAATTTGCGATTCATTCAGCTCGCCTCGCGTCGATGATATATCCATATTTCCCGTCATATTTCCACAAACATTTCCATTCATCTGTCAAAGTGTTGTGGAAAGAATATCACTCTGATTGTCGTTGGCGCTTGTCGCTTTTCGACGATTGTCGTTTTATTCATAGCTACGACCTGCTGACCGTTAAACATTACTAAGCAATTTGTTTGTCGTGTAGAATACTATAATACATTACATTACATTACATATTACAATACAACTCTTTCACAGTGAAAAAGTTATAAAAATTGATTCGTGCTACATCTGAAGAATAAAACGACAAATGCCAACGACAATCAGGGTGAATACGAGTATGTACATACTTTGTTTGAAAATTTTGCTAAAACACCAATGGATAGTTACAATGTTTTCATAAGTGCTTACTTAAATAAAGATTTGTTTTTCTGCCCTGAATGCAATAAAAGTATCAGATATCACTCATTTGCGCTGTTTCTCATTTATTTACATTTTCAAATGAAAATCCACCGTCAACAACCCTTGCGCCTTCAAAATATCTATCGCATATGAAGTCGATCGAATGACGTTCGCATTTACATAGTTGCGCGAATGTAGTAGAGCGAAGTACGATAGTGTTCGTCAGCGAATTGCGTAGTACCAAAATTCGATTTCGCCTGAAAATGCGCTTCGCGGCTAAGTGCATAGTTAGCCCCCAGGGGTTTACGAAAGTCTTCGAAAACGAAAGAGAAAAAAATGCAGACAGAAGAAGACCTTGATGTACTGGCTGATTTGGCAGCCAGCCGATTTTATACGAACATATCTCTAGGAACCAAACAACTTCGCAATGGCAGCAACAACAAATAACTAAAACAACATTCTTTTTTGCGCCGCCTGAAATTAGGCATCACAAAATTCCCAGCCAGTCACTTTTGACTGGGGATTAAATCAAGAGTAGTAGCCAGCTGGTGTTTGTATTTGTTTTATGTGTAAAATTTGAATTTACTAGCAACTACTGGCTGGCCAGGTTTAAAAAAAAAATACGCTTTTTATTAAATTCAAATAAGAGTCTGGAAAGAGTTTTTCTAAAGCGGATGTGATAGATTCCATAATATTTCATATGATTTCACTAATCCAATCAATTTTTATGTTTGCTGCTCCTCCATTGCCTACTACTTGTCAGCCTTGTCACGCAACAAATATTAAAAGTTGACCAACTCACGCGACGAAGACAGCGAAAACGATGGCGACTCACTTCTATTCCTTTGTTTGTATATCAACTTTTGACAGGACTTCCAGCAATAAGAAAGAGTCTGGCGCGAAGTTTAGCGAAGAACACATTTAGTGCTGTTGTATTTTTTGGTTCCATTAATATAATACTAAGTACAACACAAATAGGGCTGGTAAACCATAATAACAAATGCCGGAATTTAAGTTTGACTCGCCATGATAGATAATATGAACCTAAATGTCGAACGCAAATTCTAAAATACGAAACGGTATAGATCCACTTAAATTGAGTTCAGAAGGGAAGGGTGACACAAAATTTAAGTCTGACATCTAATTTGAATTCAATTAGTTGTACAAATTTTGAAAATAAAGCACAGTAGCTGCTTTGGCCTTTGTTATATCAGCTCTATTAGTACGAAGCATTAATAATAAATATGAAATATGAAATACGAAGCACTGAAAATAAATTAAGTGTGAGTTTAGGAGTGATCTTTAAAATCTGTATTATTAAAGGCCGACAGCGTTAAGGATTTTTGTTTCAAGCAATCTTTTTTTCTTTAAGATAACGTTATGAAAAAGCTGTATTAGTTGAATCTTATACACACTCATGGTTAGAAAGCATTAGGTAATATGAAATGCATACTACAAACGAATGCAAGCAAAGGTCGAATCGGTGGTCATGACTCATAAAGTCTGACGAATATGAAATTCTAAAACTAGTTTCAACCGCATGATTGAAGTTTAATTACTCATGAAATTAACGTTTCAGCGAAATTTAAAACAATCATATTTAATTTTCTTTATTATTTTTATAGTTATTTGTGTTGTGTTGTAAAAAAAAAGAGAATGCGAGCTCCTTAAACAATCCGAAAAATAGATACAGATGTCTATAATATTCACATAATCCGACTCATAAAATGCTTTAAATTGAATAGAAAAATAATTAATATTAGTATAATTCCATTAATTTGTATTTTTTTTAAATTTTTTTAAGTTTATCGTCATGTGTAAAACTACAAAAGGTAGTAAAATCAGAAAAGAAAATAAATACAAATCGTTAATACTTATTAAAATAAAATAAAACAAATTTTAGGTAAATTATATTTAATCCTTTCATCGTAATAAAGTACACAAATTCCTGATGGATCTAATCTTTTCAAACGAATTACTACATAGATAAATAAAGTAAAAAATAAATTAATATATAATAAACTCTAAAACAAGTTGTTTAAGAAGAAATTAGGGTACCTTATGAAAAATTATGTAATTGTAAATCAAAGTTTATTGTAATTTAAAAAATAAATAAAGAAATCATATATTACAGAAATATTATATATAAACAGATATATGTATATGCATACACAGCAAAAATTATAATTTCGGAGTAAACATTAAATGAAATAAAATATTTGAAGTCGATTAAACAAAATTAATAATGTACTTAAAGTATTTTCTTTTAATGAATTGCTTGCTTAGTCTTTTTCTTCTTTGAGGCTGTCAAATACTCCAAGAAAACGAAAAGCGGTTGGGCCAGACGAGATACCATTCGAGTTCTGGAAAAACATAGAAGACATCGGGTTCAGATTGCTAATAATTTTCATCTCCAAACTTAAGACAGGTGATCCAATACCCAATCAATGTGAGGGGAAGTTACCTTCTCCTGTGTACAAAGGGAAGGATGATATGTGAAGATTGATATGATGAAGATCTTTGCTCGGGTGTTATGTGGCCGCCTTGGAAAAATAATAGGGCTATCAGATGATTATTGTGGCTTTGTTGCAAGTAAATTAACCATACATGCAATCCAAAGTACGAAGATCATAATGCAAAAACATCGTGATACCTAAAATGATTTGCATATTATATCATAGAGTGGAATCCTCTAAGGTGATAGTTGATAGTCACACTTTTGACAGTCAAAATTGATGATCACACTTTGTTAGCTCTTCGTAAAACGATCGCAAAGCCACACAAAAACGATCGCTAAAATGTGATGATCACGCTGATGGTCACCTTAGAGAGAGCAAAAGGGATTATTGTGATCGTCAACAATCAACTATCACCTTAGAGGATTCCACTCCAGCATTCGACAGACAACCACGAGATCTGATATGGGTGGCGCTAAGACATCGAGGGGTGCTAGAAACCTATGCACAGATTATCATGGATATGTACGAGGGAGCAAAGACAAGAGTAAGATGTCCCGCTGGAGTAACCGAAGAGTTCCCAATCAAAGAATGGATGCATCAGGGAAGTGACTTAATTCCTTTGCTCTTTATGAAGCGATGAACCCCAAAGTACACCAGCTATTCTTTGCTGATGATGGACCCATTATAAGTGAAGATTCTACGTCCCTGCAACAAGCACTTGACGCATGGGTGGGTGTTTTGGAGAGAAATGGATATCGCATTAGTTAAAAAAAGATAGAGTACTTGTGCTGCCAGTTCTCTGATCCACTCAGACCTATTTCAGACATTTATTTGAATGGAACAATCACCCTGATTGTCGTTGACGTTTGCCGCTTTTCGACGATTGTCGTTTTATTCATAGCTACGACCTGTTGACCGTTAAACATTAATAAGCAATTTGTTTGGCATGTATAATACTGTTACAACTCTTTCACCGTGATCATTTATGAAAATAGGTTTGTGCTTCATCTGAAGAATAAAACGACAATCGTCGAAAAGCGACAAACGCCAACGACAATCAGGGTGAGTGCTTCCCAACTGCGAAAAGTTTATAAATATCTGCGATCTACGATCAGTAGCGAAGCTACCTGAGATGACGACATCAATCATCACGTAAGCGTAGGGTGAATGAAGAGACGAGAAAACTCCGCTGTCTTCTGAGATCGATAAAGGCTCTACACCGCTGTTGTACGTCCAGCAATCACGTACGTTTCACAACGTTGGACAATGTAGAAAACACATGAGAGTAAATTAACGGCATGGGATGAAGATGCTCCGCATGATAGCAGGAGTCACAAAGTTTGATCGAATAAGAAATTCGAACATCCGTGGAAGCCCTAATGTCAAAGAAACCATCTTACGAAAAATAAAGCGCGATCGGCTCAGCTCGTATTGTCATGTTAAAGATGAGACCTTTTGAACCCGATTAAAAAGGCCATATCAACGAAATAGTTCCTTAAAAATATCGATACCATTGATCCGGAGGAGATGTGATTTCAATAGGATGGTACTAGGTGCTATACGGGTACCGAAACCATCGACTTACTCGAAGAAGTGACCCAAAATTGGACAGACGAAATGCGCTCCACCAAGCACAACAGCTCTGGCCGTATGCCCGAGATCACATTAATGATTAATGTCATGAATATAATTTATTATGAGGGTAGTCTGAAAAGTTTTCGACCTCAACATGAAGATGGCAGCACTCGTCAACAAAAGCAAGGGAAAGGTACTCACCAACATTTTAACCATTTTGAACACGCAGTTGATTTTTTGACAATAGTTTGAGTGAGTCGATGTGAGTGTTTTTGTAAAAATGGAAAAAATCGAGTATCGAGATGTCATTAAAAATTTGTTTTTGAAAGGCAATACGCCTACGCAAATCAAAGACGACTTGGACGCTGTGTACACTATCATTTATCATCGTGAAATTTTGGGCAGCTGAATTTAAATGTGGCCGTACCAGCTTGGGAGACGATAAACGTTCGGGACGTCCAAAAACTGCATTCACTGACGATAACATCGCTCAAGTTCATCAAATGGTAATAGACAGTCGTCGAATTAAAGTGAGAGAGATAGCAGAGGCTATGAATATGTCCGAAGACCATGTTTGTTACATATTGCGCGTTGGGTGCCGCGTTTGGTCACGTTAGACCAAAAACACCTTAGCGGTTGCCATGGCGAAAATCCACGAATTATGGTTTTAACTGCTTAACCACTTTCCTTACTGACCAAAACTAGCCCCAAGCGACTTTCTTTTGTTCCCTAAGCTAAAAGTTGCACTCGGAGGACAGAGATTTTCGTCAAATGAGAAGGCCATTACCTTCGTAAACAATTATTTTGCAGAGAAAGACGCCGAGTACTATTTGGACGTGTTAAAGAGATGGGTGTGTGTAGACTTACAAGGAGACTATGCAGAAACATAAAAATAGATTCGAAGAAAAAATGTCCTGTATCTTTGTTAGGTCGGAAACTTTTCAAACCGCTTTTGTATACCCCATTCGCTCCTGAGGAAAAAAAGGTTTCTTGAGTTACATCTTTGGTCCTTTCTCTTTTGAAACCACACATACTATACTATACTAGGACCTTGTACGCACTGCGAACTCAAAGATCTATTGTGCTGGACCGTTGTTTAGCCGAGAACTGAGTTAAGGCTCTTGATAAACCTCAACAAATCCTCAGGCTCAAAGTCAGAAGGGGCTCAATAAACCCCTTCCGAGGTGGAGAAGTCTTTTTCCTGCGGGCATGGAGCATTCACAAAGAATATGTTCTGCCGCGTCCTTTTTTTTTTTATATAATTTGCGCGCACTCAAGGGGCTATGGATATCTTTAACATGTTTACATACAGTACGGTCGTTGGAAAAGATAGGTAGAGAGAGAGAGAGAGAAAGATTTTGGTGTAGTGGCTTTTTGAAGCTCAGTTGTTTATGCTTCAGAAAAACTCCGGGGGTGGCGTCCAGATAACTGGGGAGATTTTTGTTATTTTTTGACTTTGCTTCTGATCCACAGAATTTTTTTCCCGATAACCGATGTCATAGGCAAATCATCGTCAAGAGAGCGAACAATTTTTCCAGCCATATCACCAAGCTACTGGCAGTGTTATGCCTTCGCAGTAGTGTTCACACAAACTTTCGCAATTGATTTATATATTTCATGAGAAATAAATAAATACTTGCTGACATCAGGATTTGAACCATGAACCATTAGTGAGGTAATTGACGACGTTGCCACTACGCCATTGCCACCACATAGCCGGCATACGTCTGTATCTGCTAATTCTATTTTGTGCAGATGGTACCTGAGTGGGCAATGACCACTCAAGTAGCCTATTAATATCCTTAAGTCTGCCTTCCTAAGCTCAAGCAGTTTCTTAGCCTTACAACGGTTGAGGTAAATGAAGATTTTTGCTTGTCTTAGGCCCTTGAATTTGGTTCAGTACTTTGCATGGCAATCAGCTTCCCATTGTTTTATTTTGAGGTATATGCTACTCCGTGTAACTCCAAAATAGGATCCAGGGCCGACTAGTGGGCGGCTGGCGCCTCTTCTCGCTAAGCAGTTCGCCCGTTCGTTCTCTGGAAGCCTTCGTGTCCTGGTATCCAGGCCACAGTGACGGTGTTTTCGATGTGAGATCTTCGAGTAGGTTCAGACAGTCCCATACAGGTTTTAAACCTACCGTGTAGGCTTTCAGAGCCACAAGTGCTACCTGGCTATCCGAGAAGATGTAATGTAGATGTTCAGGTGCCCTCGACCTTTCTTCGCAGGTATTCTCGTACATAGAGTTCGGTTGCATTGACTTTCGCCTGAAATACTGTTGGTGATTTCACAAGCGCTGCTGCACGTTGGATCCTGGGTCCATAAACTCCTGCGCCAGTGCTACCATTTTGCAATTTGGAACCATTTGTGTACCAAGTTTGAAAGTTTAGTAGATTACAAGCCCTTCATTCCTTCATGTGTGGCGGTCACCTATGACCACATTGAACCTTCTGGAGAACCAGTGTTTCTTGAACCACACATCCTATATATTAATAGGCAACCACGATATTTTTACGTTTTACGGCGTTTCTGCTGAAGCGATTTTCATAAATTGAATACCGTTAGAAAGGTATTTCTGTAGCGGAGTGCACCGTGTTTTTATTATTTTTAGGTCAATTTAATAAGAAAGCTGGAATCGCCATATGAAAATATGTAAGCCAACACATATGCATTAATGCATGCAATAAATACACAAATCACACGTACAGTGTAAAGCCACCACTCTCTTCACATACTTTTTTCGTCCGTTGATTCGTTGGCAGTTTTACACATTCACATATTGAAGTCCATGTATTCGCAAATTGAGAGTGAGCACATTCATTGGTGGAACCATGCATTCATAAATTAAGAGTAAGCACATTCATTGGTGGAAGCACTGAGAGAATGTTGAGAAACTGTCATCGCCCTTGATGTAGGTACAGTGGGCTAAAAAATATAGCGCAAAATGAGAACGAATATGGCTATATTTTATTCGTGCACTGTACTCGTACGAATATATACGTCAATGTAGATATGCGCGACGGATTTTATGGCAATCAGAGATGCCACTTATGTATTTTTAAATCTACTACAGAAAGGCCTCAGTAAACACGGGGGCTACGTTTCTGAAAAATGCCGTGTTAAACCATACAAGAAACCACTGCAAAAAGGGGGGTTACGTTCTATGATCTCAAAAAAAACCGAAAAATTATTATTTTTTTTACTTTTTAGAAGTTTTTTTTAATTTAAATTGTATTTATACATTAAAAAAATAAACAAAACCACAAAGCATAACTGCTTTTTCCTGCAATATATACGGTGTCCCAGTTAAGCAGTATAATCCTTTAAGAGGAGATGCCTGAAGTCGAACAAAAAATTCAATTCTCACCACATTTCAAGTTATAGCCCATCAAAGTGAGTGACCTCTTATTTGGAGGTGTAACCACTTTAAACTCTATAATTTCTAAACTACTATAGGTACAAAAATAGTTTTATACATTTTGGAAAGACAATTTAGTAGATCATACAAGTTTCAAACACATTGGGTACAGCTGTGCAGCTACAAAACAGTTATGGCTCCTTAAACTCAAAATAATGAGAATTTGTTGTTCCATTTTTTCACTTAAAATGCATTTTTCTCAAAATTTTTACTTAATATTTTTTTTTTTTTTTAATTTTTATCCCTTAAAAATTTCCTTAAAATTATGTTTCCTTTTTTACGTACGATCACCAGAAGTTGTAGTAAAAGCCATTTTTGTCAGACAAAAAAGGTCAAACACTGAGCAAACTATGAGCAATGCTCAATGCTACTAAATTGTCTTTCCAAAATGTATAAAAATATTTCTGTAGCTATAATAGTTTAGAAGTTATAGAGTTTAAAGTGGTTACACCTCCAAATAAGAGGTCACCCACTTTGATGGGCTATAACTTGAAATGTGGTGAGAATAGACCCCCCTTCCATACAATTTTTTGTTCAGCGAAACTGCATGTATCTCCTCTTAAAGGATTATATTGCTTAACTGGGACACCCTGTATACATAGTACAGTGCTGTGAAAAAGTTGTTGACATTAGTTTAATACCTGATTATCATACATACATACATACATTTTCAATGGCCCGCTAATCCTTTATGAGGGTTGCGGGGGTAGGATGCTCAGGTGGACCCTCCATCCTTCTCGATCCTCCTGCATTGACTCCAATTCATCAGGAGGAATCCAATCCAATCCGGACTGGGACCAACCATTTATTCCTAGGCCTTCCGCGGAGTCGCCTACCTGATGGCACGGCAACCATAGCGTCTTGGAAGCCGGTCTGGGGACATACGCACTACATAATCAAACCATCGAAGCATAGATCGTTCCGTTCGGAGAAATAGCTGCTCAATATTGAGCGCCTCGCGTACTCGATCCCTATGAGTTATTCCAGCAACACCGCGAGGGAACCTCATTTCGGCAGCTTGTATCGGCGATCTTATTCTTTCGGTCACTACCCAAATTTAAGCTAAGCTTGAACACTAAGTTCGGCTCTCCTTATAAAAGATTGGCCAAGCTCTCTCAAAAGTGTTCCAGCCTGACCAATTCTACAGGATAACTCGGGATTGCTCTTCCCATCACTCGTGAATAAGACCCCGATGTGCTTAAACTTATCCACCTACTTCAGTGGGACTCCACTAACATGCAGACTGCACTGAATAGGTTTTTTTGGAAACGACCATTACTTCCGATTTGTTCACGTTGATCTTCATTCCAGCATCATCACAAACGGCTACAAACCTTTCAAGTGCGCGCTGAAGTTCGGTTTGAGAGGATCCAAGGACGACCAATTCATCCGCAAAGAGCAGATGACTAATCCTTAGGTTTCCCACTTTGAAACATTCCCCGCAACGGCTGCGCTGCAACATCCAATCCATATATACAATGAAGAGGAGAGGTGACTAAACACACCCTTGGCGGAGTCCAACGCCCATAGTGAAAGGTATTGACTTAACACCGTTTATCCGAACACAGCTTCTACAGTTTGTATATAAAGATTGAATCGGCCTTAAGAGGGAACCATCAATCCGATTATCAAACCTGCAAACATTTTTTCAAAGCAGTATGTAATCTTAATTTATTTCCATGAGATCATAACTGTATTCCATAAGACAGCCTAAAAATGTAATTACTCATTTCGAGATTGCGAAAAATTCAAACCAATTGAAATTTACATTTTAATGCGGTGAAAAAGTTTTTGAAATTCATATTACTAACAAGTTAAATTTACATGGAAACACACATGTAACAGGGCGCATAATGTACTGCTATGCAATTTTAACATCTTATTTACTTACTTAGGTGGCGCTACAGTTCGGGGTGAACCTGGGCCTCAACCAACAAGCCTCTCCATGTAGCTCGGTCTTTAGCTTATTGCCTCCAGTTGCGCACTCCAAGTTGGTCGAGGTCCCTTTGAACTTGTGCGAATTAAGTTAAACATTTGCGTTGACAAATTTAAACTGAATTCTACTTACAATTCTACTCTTAAAAATACTTAAATTAGGCGGCGTCCACCATGTAGCTGGATCGACGGCGTCCCTCGTAACTCATCGATTTTATGGGTTGCAATTTGAGGTGTGGTGTAGATGGGAACCGACGGCGTCCATCATAACTCAGCGAGTTTATTGTTTGCAGCTGGGGATGAAAGTGAACACTTGTCCTTTTTGTACTTATATGAATAATCGTTTTGTACTTATATGAATAATCGTCCCTCTGCTGGTGTCTTGTTACTCGTGTTGTGTGTCTCTAACATAACTTGCGCGCCAACTACAACGAGGAGGTCCACTACTGCCCCTTGGTGTTGAATTCAAAGACTCTGCGGGCCGGAGCGTTGGTGTCTATTCGCCCTACATGTCCTAGCCATCTCACACGTCCAATACGCAGTTTTTTGACTAGGTCGATGTCGCTGTACAGCTCGTATAGTTCGTGATTGAATCTTCTCCTCCAAAAGCCGTCAACGGAAACGGGACCGAATATTTCTCCCGAAGCGACCAAGGATATCTTCATCCTCTTTGAACAAAGTCCATGTTTCAGCGCCGTAAAGCAGGACTGGGATGATTAGGGTCTTATACAGAGTCTCCCTAGTTGTTCGAGATATGGCTTTACTGTTGAATTACCTTATAAGCCAAAAAAACAGCGATTGGCAAGAGTTATTCTTCGCTTGATTTCTGCGCTGATCTTGTTTTTCGAGTCTAGAGCACAGCCAAGTTAGACAAAGTCCCTTACTTCCTCGAAGTTATAGCTGCCCACTGTGACGTTCTGTTCAATTCGTTGGTGCTGGCTGTCCCTTCTTGTTGACAGCATATACTTAGTTTTGCCCTCGTTTATCGCTAAACCCATTTTGGCCGCTTCCGCCTCAATGCTTGCAAACGCACCGGTGACAGCCCACTGAGTTCTTCCGATAATGTCTATATCGTCGGCGTATGCAAGTAGTTGTACAGACCTGTGATAGATTGTGCCTCCGGTGTTGGCTTCTGAGTTCCGCACAATCCGTTCAAGTACAATATGAAAGAAGTCTCATGACAGCGCGTCACCTTGTCTAAAACCTTTTTTGACATGAAAGGTCTCGGTGAGGTCATTACCGACCTTAATGGAGCAGCGAGCGTTCTCCATCATCATCCTGCACAGACGGACAAGTTTGGCAGGGATGTCAAAACTAGATATGGCTCTATAAAGCTCTTCTCTATAGATGCTGTCATAGGCGGCCTTGAAATCGATGAAGAGGTGATGAGTATCGATTTGGACTTCTTGGGATTTCTCCAGGATCTGCCGAAGTGTGAAGATTTGATCGATGGTGGACTTTCCTGGCCTGAAACCGCACTGATAGGGTCCAATCAAGCTGTTGATAAAAGGTTTCAGGCGTTCACACAATATCGCAGAAAGATCTTGTATGCGATGTTGAGGAGACTGATGCCTCTATAATTGGCGCAGTTGAGGGGGCTCCTTTCGTGTGGATTGGGCAAACGATGCTAAGATTCCATTCATCAGACATACACTCGTCTGATCAAGTATTATAGATGAGTTGATGTATACACTCTACCAATTCATCCCCAGCTGCCTTGAAAAGTCCGGCCGCTAAGCCGTCAGGTCTTCCCTTGCAGCGCCGTTTTGTATACCTCTTGTTTTGCTGCATGCACTCGCCGGCATTCTTCGTCAAACCAGGGGTTTCGCGGTGGTAGTCGAGCGAGACCCAGCACTTAAGTCGCGGCGTTTCTGATGGCATGTTGCCAGCGTTGCCACTGGTCTTCGAAACTTGATGCTGGCGGCATAGGGGTGATTGAGAGATTTCGGGATACGCGTTCAACGAAGAGTAGTTGTTGTGGCTTTATCTCTTAGGAATAAAATTGAGTAAAACTCGTACAAATAAAAGAGACCTGCGCAGAAACCCGATCAAGTTATTTGGAACTGACTGTATTAAAAATGTTATGTCGAATATTTAACTTCTATTTTAAATCGCGATAAGAATGAATTTCAAAAACTTTTTCACAGAATTAAATGTAGGTTTAAATTTGTTTCATTCTTTTCTTGCTTTAATGGAACGTATAATATAATTTATTTTTTTTTGTTATTGTATTAGGAATATTTTACTTTCTTAGAAATAAACTTAAATTGCAAAATTTTTGAAGAAATAGTTTTTATGTGAACTTGTTTTTCCTAAGAAAACTTTTTGACAGCAGTGTACAAAAAAAATACAAATACAAATATTTGGCGCAACAGCTCTTTAAAGTGCCAGGGCCTAGCTTCTCGCAACCACTCATGTTGTGTACGTTATATTTTTCACACGAATGGAAGGGACCTACATTTTAATGCCGAATCCGAACGGCGATGTGAGAAGCTTTTTCGTGACAACAATACTCTCGGATGTTTGTCAGACGCTCGCGAGAGGTGGGACCGTGAAAAAACTTTTTGGTGTTTTCTGGGATTCGAACTTGGAACCTCATGCGACAGCAGTGTACGCAACGAGCTTTATCAACAGAAGACAGTAAAGGCTTTCACACACCGCCGCGATAGCGATAGTAATAGCGATCTATCGCAACGCGTGTGTTCAAATTTCTTCACGCACGCCGAGTGCGATATACACCGGCGATTGTAGCGTGAAATTGCGACTGAATGTTCATTCTATCGCTCTATCGCGCAATGATGGATGTGGAAAAGTTGATTTCTTCTGTGAATATACAGGTAGATGCTTTCGTTTGCATAAATAAAACTGAGCAAAAATTGAAAACAAGACTTCTATCGCTATAGCGCCCGTGTCTTTAGTTGTTTAACGCTATGGCTATAGTTATCGTTATTGCTATCGGTATGAAAGCCTTAACTGAGCAAATTGTCCTTAAACCAACCTCTACCACCGCATTGCTACACTTAATATGGGGAAGTCCCTATATCATTTTGTATTCTTACAAAACAAATGCATGACAAAACATGCATGTATGAACAAAATATGTACGTGTATGCATGTGCACATATAAACCACACAAAATAATCAGAAAAAAAAAATATTCCGAAACCGTGTTAGAACGAGGGTTTTTACCATGTTAAACGAAAAGATGACGCAAAAAGTGAAAAGTGTTAGAGCGAGGCCGTGCGATAAGAAGTACGTGTTGAGTGAGGCCTACATGTACTTTAAAAAAATTGTTTGTATCCAGATATCGCGAATCGTACATATGTATGTACATATTTTTTTATTTTTATAATGCAAATATTAAAAATGGCTGCCATTGAATTAAGAAATAATGCATTTTCATTGAACATATAAAATATTTGATAAAATAGAATGTGGTCGAATTTCGGCCGCTTGGCCCACTACTACTAAATAATGCACAAATGCACCAAAGCCTCGGTTTGCGTTGTTTCAATTTGCATCGTTTCGAAGTTGCGTCCTTTAAAATTTTTCGTGCTTTCGAAGCTGCGTCGTTTTTATTTCAGTTTGCGTCGTTCCCAAAATTTGGTGGTTTCCAAGTTTCGCCGATATTGTTTCGGTTTGCGTTTTTGTTATTCCTTTTTTCAATTAATTTTTTTTTTGTAAAAAGGGGATTCCCCCAGCTTAACATTTACGTAAAATCAGTGAGCTTGGAGAAATATTTGCAACAGTAAAGTTCAAAATGAGCCAATAGCAAAAATAAATCAATTTGAAATTAAAATTGGAAATTCTAAAACGTTTCAAATCTGGAGAAAAATCAGTTGACATTGAAAGAAGTTAGGATTTAACTCCCACCATTCTAAGAATAATTTGTAATCGCGATGCTCATAAAATAAATGAGTTTGCTAAGATTGCTACGCCATTACAGTCTAAACAAATTACAAAAAAAGAAGTCCTTTTATGGTAAAAATGGAGTCGCTTCTTAGCGTTTGGATAGAAAACAAAAATCAGCGAAGGATGCCACTAAGCAAAATGGTTATTCGGAGAAAAGCCTTAACCTTGTTTAGTGATCTTAAAGACAGTTTTCCTTTATCAAGTGGTGGATATTTAGAAGAAATTGAAGCAAGCCAGTTTGGTTGTTTTTGTTGCAATGAATATATGATATATGTTATTCTGGTACCAATTAAACCAAATGTGGTGAAAATATCGTTATCGTTATTGAATCGTTAATTCGATTTGCGTCGTGTTCTTCTGGTCCCAATTAACGACGCAAATCGGGGTTTTGGTGTATATAATTTATTTCATATATGTACATATGTATGTATAGGTATAAAAATCGTTACAAACGTTGTTGTTAGGAATAAGGCAGAAACAAATTTTTTTTTAGCTTACCCGTACAAATGTGTTACCTGGGAGGGAAAGGGCCAAACTGATCCCATATGAGCAAGTAAATGAGACAATGGAACGAATACTAGACTTGCTATTGGATCAAAAGGATGCTTGTTGTGTAAAAGATCAAAATGACAAAAAGTGTGGCCTATGGAATGATCCCTTTGTAAATCTGAATTGCTTTCAGTAAAAAACTGTCAAGAGAATCATGTTCTTTGTTAACTTGCGAGTCAATTAGGACCAGTCATATGGAGCTTAGATATCAAAATGAAGTGTTGCTACTTCGAAAATTTTAATATTTTGAACTATTCTATAGGTAGTAAGGTGGTATAAGGATTACTAAACGAGTAGGATATTCATAGGAAGTGAAATGCTTACTTACTTACAGTCGAGAACGGATAAGTGGAAAACGGATAAGTGGAAAAATCACACAAGAGCAACAACTTTAGATGCCCCTAGCCATTTCACGCGATTTCTATACAAATTTGTTCGTATAAGTGCAAAACGCTTAAGTGCAAATTCCTCATAAATGAACTACTTTTCAAAACCCCGAATAAAGTGTTTCACTGTTTTTAAAACGAATAAGTGCAAATACAAATTTTTAATTTTTTTACATTAATAAAAAATGAAGTGCCAACACTTAAAACTACATACCTACATAGTACACACATATATACATTTTCATGGCCCGCTAATTCCTAATGAGGGTCGCGGTGGTAGGATGCTCATTTGGACCCGCCAACCTTCTCGATCCACCGCCACTGACTCCACCTCATCAGGAGGAATCCGTAGATGGCTCCATGAGAGATATCGGACTTGGTCCAACCGTCTATTTTTAGGCCTACCTGGGAGTTGCCTACCTGATGGCACGGCAATCATGGCACGTCTTGTACATGGTATGTATGTGCAAATAAATAAATATTTGGCGCAACAGCTCTTTAAGTGCCAAGGAATAGCTTCTCGCAACCATTCATATTGTGTGCGTTATATTTTTCAGACGAATGGAAGGGACCTACAGTTTACTGCCGTATCCGAAGGTCAATTTGCTTTGAGAAGCTTTCTCGAGACAACAATAGTCTCAGATGTTTGTCAGACGTTCGCGAGAAGTGGGACCGTGTAAAAACTTCTGGGTGTTTTCTGGGATTCGAACTTGGAACCTCACGCTCAGTGATCCGACACACTAAACAATTACGCCACGGCACACCACTAGTAGTAGTATGTATTAATAATGTTATTTTGGATAAAATATGTACATGGACGTACGTACAAATGTATATACATACATATATGCAATTATTGTATATACTGAACTCAAACATTTTTTTTCCGAGGGTAGGTGAAAAATCTTCCATAGACACTATGAGAATAGCAAGCGCGTGCTCATAGTAGTGTCAGATTCCTACTGACCAAAAAACACCATCCTTCGATATAAATTTGTTAGAAATCGTAACTAAGTATTAACTTATGAAGCAATTTTTCTATCATGAAATAAAAACGTTTGGCAGGTTTCTTTCCACTGAAAGATCCTGTATATTCCGCAATCTAGACGCGGTTAATCATTATCTCGCCAAGTCGAAAGGTTTAATCCTTTGTAGTCGGCGCAATAAATTGCTCTCATCCAAAATTTGTTGGACTGTATTGTTGACATGTCCGATTAGTCGGTTTCTATGCTTTCTCGCGAAGCTTCTAGTTTCAGCTTCGATTGTCGGAATTCCGAGATCCCTGTGGATATCGTCGTTTCTACTATACCACGGTGCTTGGACAATTTCTCTTAGCATTTTATTTTGAAAAGTTTGTAAAATATTTGCATTTGTTTTCTTGGTACAACCCCAAAGTTGTTTACCGTAGGTCCACACCGGCTTTAGCACTTGCTTGTATAAAAGCAGTTTGTTCTCAGTACTGAGCTGGGAATGTTTTCCGAGTAACCAGTACATTTCTCCATATTTGATTTCGAGTTCTTTTCGTTTCATTTTCACGTGCGAATTCCATTTCAGTCTTGCGTCGAGTGTCATTTCCAGGTATTTGGCCTCGTTTGCAAAAGGTATTCGGGCCGAGTTTAGGAAAATTGTCAAGTCATTAGTTTTCTTGTAAGTGAAATTCACGTGAACAGATTTAGATTCGTTGAGGGCGATCCGCCAGTCCCTTGTCCATTCTTTTACATTATTCAGTGCGTTTTGCAGTTTTTCAGTCGTTTCTTCGATTGTTGTACCTACTGCTAGGATAGCGGTGTCATCGGCAAACGTAGCAAGGATAGTGCCATCTACGTTCGGTATATCACGAGTATATAGCAAATAGAGAAGCGGCCCAAGAACGCTTCCTTGCGGTATGCCGGCCGAAATTTCTTTGAGCTCGGAGTATTCGACTCCATGTCTAACACGAAAGATTCCATTCCCGAGATATGATTCTAGAATATCGTATAAGCATACAGGGAGAACTTGTCGTAGTTTGGATTTCAATCCATCATTCCACACCTTATCAAAGGCTTGCGAGACGTCAAGAAATACGCTTGAGCAAATCTTTTTTTCTTCAAGTGCTTTCTCGATTACGTCAGTAATTCTATGCACCTGGTTAATCGTCGAATGCTTGCTTCTGAACCCAAACTGGTGCTCAGGGATAAGATTATTTTCTTCTATAACCGGTTGGAGACGCCTTAATAATATCCTCTCGAAAATTTTAATTGGAATCTCATTTGGCGGTTTTCCTGGTTTCAAAACCATTATGACTTCCGCAACTTTCCATTGGCTCGGCACGTGTTTTAATCTAAATGCAGCATTTAAAGTATGGAGAAGCTTAATCAATGCTTTTCTTGGTAAAACTTTGAGAATTTCTCCGGTAATCAAATCATAACCAGGAGTTTTCTTAGGTTTTAGATTCTCGATATCATGTTTGAGTTCCCTTAGCGTTGCACTTGTGAGCGTCAAATCGTCAGATGGTAAATCCAGCCTATTGCGGTTGTCGTAAACCACTTAACCATCGTACGGTTTAAAGGTTTCTTCCAGGTGAGCCGCAAAGACGTCCGCTTTTTCTTTATCTTCCTTCGCCCATTTATTTTGATTTAATTTGATTGGCGGCGCGGGGACTTTTACAGCTTTCCAAAGTGAATAATTGGAATCTTTTTTCGCTGTTTAACTTTCAAGGTAAGAGCCTATTGCACGATTCTTAAAATCCTTAACCCTTTCGACCCCAACGTTGCCTGAGAGCAATTTCGCATGTTTATATGCTTACCATCCGCGTTCTTTTTGTTTTTGTTTGATGAACCGTAATGATAACGACAGTCATATATATCTGCACGAAGTATGATTAAATAATAACTCATTTGTGGATCATTTACAAAGTTATTGTCAAAAAACTGCAGAAGTGTTGGCGAAAAAATTGGATTGGAAATTGGATAATTGAATTGACTTCAGGAAGACGTTTTTAAATATACGATTTTTTTTTAATAATTATAATAGTAATTATAAATCTGTAAATCAAATAGTTATCAGCAAATGCTAAGTTAAATATTTGATTAAAAAAAAGTTATTGTTTCAAATAAATTTTATACCACCATTACCCAACGTTGCTCACAGGCAACTTCTATAGTGCCCAAACGGATGGGCGTGGCCACTTGAAATTTTGCCTTGACACTTCTAGAATAAGTATAATATGATTAGAAGTAAAAACAAATTTGTAAGTCACAGAAAAATAATTCGGGGTCGAAAGGGTTAATAGTCTTCTTCAACAAATTGCACAGACGATTCAAGTGTGCTCAAAATGGAATCTGGTTTGTCATCGTGTTGTTTTTGATAATTGTTGTAGTTTTCACTTTTTTTTTTTAATAAAACAATTCCAAATAGAACGCATAAATATAGTATAAATATATGCAGCTTATTTTTTTTGAGTGTGTAAATACGGTGCACCTTATTAAGTAAGCACATATAAGTGCAAAAGTGTGCACTTACGGATAAGTGCAAAAATTTCCACTTATGGATACGTGCACAGACCGGATAAGTGCACAACAAATCGATGCCCGGACGTTGTGCACTTATCCGTTCTCGACTGTACATACTTAGGTGGCGCTACAGTTCGGGGTGAACCTGGGCCTCAACTAACAAGCCTCTCCATTTAGCTCGGTCTTTAGCTAATTGCATCCAGATGCGCACTCCAAGTTGGTCGAGGTCCCCTTGAACTTGTGCGCGCCACCTACAACGAGGAGGTCCACTACTGCGTCACCCCTGGTGTTAGTTTCGAAGCCTCTGCGGCCTGGAGCGTTGGTGTCTATTCGCTCTACATGTCCTAGCCATCTCAGACGTCCAATACGCAGTTTTTTGACTAGGTCGATGTGGCTGTACAGCTTGTATAGTTCGTGATTGAATCTTCTCCTCCAAAACCCGTCAACGCAAACGGGACCGAAAGTCTTACGAAGAATTTTTCTCTTGAAGCGACCAAGGATATCTTCATCCGCTTTCAATAAACTTCATGTTTCAGCCCCGTAAAGCAGGACTGGGATGATCAGGGTCTTATACAGAGTCTCCTTAGTTGTCCGAGATAGGGCTTTACTGTTGAATTGCCTTATAAGCCAAAAAGCAGCGATTGGCAAGAGTTATTCTTCGATTGATTTCTGCGCTGTTGTTGTTCTCAGAGTTTATAGCAGAGCCAAAGTAGACAAAGTCCCTTACTACCTCGAAGTTATAGCTGCCCACTGTGACGTTCTGTCCAATTCGTCGGTGTTGGTTGTCCCTTCTTGTTGACAGCATATACTTAGTTTTGCCCTCGTTTATCGCTAAACCCATTTTGGCCGCTTCCGCCTCAATGCTTGCAAACGCACCGGGGACAGCCCCCTGACTTCTTCCGATAATGTCTATATCGTCGGCGTATGCAAGCAGTTGTACTGACTTGTAATAGATTGCGCCTCCGGTGTTGGCTTCTGAGTTCCGCACAATCCGTTCAAGTACAATATTAAAGAAATCACATGACAGCGCGTCACCTTGTCTAAAACATTTTTTGACATCAAAGGTCTCGGTGATGTCAATACATGGAGCAGCAAGCGTTCTCCATCATCAGCCTGCACAGACGGACAAGTTTGGCAGGGATGTCAAAACTAGACATGGCTCTATAAAGCTCTTCTCTATAGATGCTGTCATAGGCGGCCCTGAAATCGATAAAGAGGTGATGAGTATCGATTTGGACTTCTTGGGATTTCTCCAGGATCTGCCGAAGTGTAAAGATTTGATCGATGGTGGACTTTCCTGACCTGAAACTGCACTGATAGGGTCCAATCAAGCTGCTGATAAAAGGTTTCAGGCGTTCACACAATATCGGACACTGATGCCTCTATAATAGGCGCAGTTGAGGGGGTCCCCTTTCTTGTGGATCGGGCAAACGATGCTAGGATTCCATTCATCAGGCATACTCTCGTCTGATCAAATCTTATAGATGAGTTGATGTATGCACTCTACCAATTCATCACCAGCTGCATTGAAAAGTCCGGCCGGTAAGCCGTCTGTTTTAGCAGCCTTGTTGGATTTTAGCTTGGATATTGCTATCCTCACTTCGTTTTGGTCAGGTTGACGGAAATTTTCACTATCATCGTCTATGTTGAATGGCTCATTTTGCCTGACAGAGGGATGTTGGTCTTCGTCACCAGTATACAGTGTGCAGAAGTAGTTTTTCCATATTCTCAGCACCGATTTTGATTCTACTACGAGGTTTCCATTTTCATCTCTACAGGTTTCTGTACGGGTATTGCTCCTCTGACACGTTCTTTTTACCTTTTGGTAAAACTTCCGTACATTGTTCCTGGAGTATAAACTCTCGATATTCTCAAACGCGCGCTTCTCATACTCTTTCTTCTTTTTTTTTGAGAAGCCGATGTTCTTCCCGTCTCTTATGCTCGTAGAGCTCACGAGCAGCTCTCGTCTTCCTTTGCAGGGCCGCTTTGTATAGCCCAGCACATCAGTCGCGGCGTTTCTGATGGCATATTGGCAGCGCTGCCACTGGTCTTCGGTACTTGATGCTGGCGGCATAGGGGTGATTGAGAGATTTCGGGACACGCATTCAGCGAAGAGTCTGGCGGTGAAGTGAAATGCTGGCAAACTGCTTTTTGAACTGCTTGGAACAGCTTGTCAAAAGAGTGAAAGTTGTTTTAAAGTTAAGTATAGGGAGATGAATTCTGAATTTCGTGTAGTAGGAAAAGTTACTCATCGTCAGAATATCATCTATGCCAGACCTTTAACGGTACAGATTGAGATACAAGAGTGATACCTTTAAGCTGAATTTAGCACATGATCTTGCTTATTTACACTTTTGTTAGTTGTGGCTCGAAAATAAAAAAAGCTGCTGAGTAAATTCGGTGTGATTTCCGAGACATTTCGCTAAAGGTTTCAATACGATATTCGAAATCCTTGAATCCGCTACCAGAACTTTCTCAAAGTAACTCAAAAAGTCTTCTTTATTGATCTAAACTAGATTTTCTAAAAAAAAAAAGTACAAGTACAATACGTTTTTGTCTTCCCTGAGCCTATTGAATATAATTTTGTCGAAACCAATATTAGATTGAGTGATGAACAAATCGACCAATTCAATATCTAAGTTTACAAGTTAAGCTTACAGGTGTGAGTCAACTAGTTACCATAAGCTTACTAAGACCAAAATATAGAACTTCCATGGTCATTGATCCTTTTACGACTGCGTTTAACCAAAACCTATTAGTATTGCTTAGATGTTATTAAATGTAATCTCCAAGTGCTATCTACTCACTTTTAATTGTAAACGTTTTAATTGTTCACCTTACAAAAATGTGTAACCGTTTCGCATTGAAGACTTTCAAAAAGAGGCAAACACACAAAACTACGTGACCAAGTGACAGAAAAAAAAGAAGAGTTATGTACTTTTAATAGCAACAAATTCTTCATAAGATGTTGAATACATTATCGCTAATTATTATTAAATTTTATGTTATTGTTTATTTGTTTTGAAATCAATTGTTTTATGCAAGTTCAAGAGCGTTTCCATACGCACCCGATGGATGCATCTAGCACTTCCCCCCCAATGAATAATAGCAATAATAACAAATGAAAGTCCCCGTCGCGCAGTTCATTTGAGTTGAATTTGTTGAACGTGGGTGAGTAACATTTAGGTTCTACCCCAACTTCTCGCAGCCACAGTATAAGTATGTAAGTGTAATCAGTTGCAATAGTGTGCTTATCTCAAACAAATTGTATTAAATAATAAGAAAAAAAAAAAACATCGCAAAACGGAAACATTGTGGGAGCAGCATATAGGCTCAGGGGCTTAATTTTATTGGATTCGTGCGTGTACGATATAAATATTCATAACGGTACGGTGTTTGAGATCAGTTCCTTACAAGCCAACGCACGGTTATAGTGTTCGGGGTTTACGAGTTAAAAAAAGAGTGTGTACTTAAATATCTGCAGTAGAAGGATACAAGAAAAAGATTCGAAAAGATGCAGAGGTGCGAATTTAAGAATTTCCTAAATTGTTGTGACTTGTGTTGTGTTTTAGGGCATTATCCCTTACACTTCTTTAAGGATTAAAAGGAAACTATAGTGAACTAGAAAATTGTTTGAAATTCCCAGTGCTTTGAATGCCACCCAGTTATATAAAAAAAATGTTAATGGTTTTTTGCGACTCTGGATATTTTGTTTTTATAAAAACAAGTTAAATTAAAAAACTAAAGTTTTGCGGTAGAAATTAATGGAATCTCTCCGAAATTGGAATAAATTGATCTATTCCAGTTAGGCTTTCTATCGAACATTTTTTTTTAGTTTTGAAAATCGGTACAAATTAATATATTTTGTTCAAAAAATAAAAATAACTTGTCATAAAAGTTAAATAAAAAAAAAACCAAAACACTTGAAAAACTTTTTTAAAAAAAATACAAATACAAAATAGGAATGCGAGTGCTGTAGAAATGTTTAACAGTTCAAAATTTATAAATCTTTTTTGACGGACTAGAACATTTGAAGAGCTTCTGTGCGATCTTTAGTTTTCGAAAATAGGAAAATTTAAGCTCAAATCGCCCAATTTTTTCTTATAACCGAAAACCTTAGAATACTGTAATGGAAGTTGAAAAATATATACAGTGGAATTCAGTTCTAACGACCACTCATGGGAGACACATTCTCCATCCTTATAAGCGCATATCGCTATATCGGAATGAAAAAAAAATCCTTTTTTTTTTTTTTTTATATTTTATATGTTATGTTTTTATTTCATTTAAATCAAAAGAATCAAATTCTTACAAGTAGATACATATATAGTGTTAATTTATGAACCTTTTCTTTAAAAAAAATCTATAATATTTAACTGACGTTTATTTTTAAGGTAAAGAACTTCTAAGAACGTCTAACGCCAGCGAAATAAGAGTATTCTTTAACAAGACCTATTGCATTTAATGCATTGGCTATTGAAGGGCTCATTTTATTAGGACCATGTCATCATAATCCTCTAAAATATAATTTTCCGCTGCAGCAGCAGCACAACATTTCTAAAGCAACGTTGTTTGATTGTTCATCAGTGCAATACATTCAGAGAGGGGCCAATCACCCTCTTCATTAAATTGTTCTTTATTGGTCACCATGGCGACAGCGTCTAATAAGCCAATGGTACATTCCTTATTAGTTTCTATGTCCCGAATTATTTTGAGCACAAGGTCTTTTCGAAAATTGCTTTTTAGGTTTATCACACTCTAGTCCTTTGGTTACAGTATCGATGTTGTAATGGGCGGAAGGAAAGCCAGTTTTATTGAAGAACGTTTTTGAGTGTTTAGATGTGAAGGGCAGTTATCAACAAGTAACAAGATTTTCTTTTTCTTTATCATTAGCTCTGTATCTCATTTTTGCACAACTCACTCGAAATCTTCGGAGGTCATCTAAGCCTTTTTGTTTGCTGTGTATTCAACTGGCAAGCACTTGGTACCCTTGAAACACTTTGAATTTTTTGATTTGCCAATAACAAGCAGTTTTCTTTTCTCCGATTCTTCCATATTTGCACCAACGAGCACAGTTATTCTTTCTTTTGACATTTTGCCACCTGTGTGCTTCTCCACTCTAAATTTCAGCGTTTTGCCAGGTTTTAGTTTGTAAAACAGCCCGGCTTCGTCCATATTCATTGGTACTCTCCTCGAACTATTGGCCAAACTTTTTGTAACCACTCATCACATTGTCCTGGCTCAACGCTGTTAGCTTCTCCCAAAATTTTTCCGAGCACAATGTTGTTTCGCATTCAAAAACGATAAATCCAACTTTCAGTACAGCAAAAATCCCCTCCCATAAGTCCAAGTTCATTTGCTTTTATTTGCAGTAATGGCCCTGTGATGGGCACATTATTACTCCTCTGAGTTTTAAGCCATTTCAGTTGTGATTCTTCAATGTTCGTATTTTTTGAAGAACGAATCTTTTTTACTTTTATTGACGTCGATTCAAAACTTTTCTGAACAGCTTCTTTGTTTTTCCACATTCAACTGATTGCTGAATGCGAAACATACAATTCTTTTGCCAGATTTGAGTTAGATTCTCCTGACTCAAGTTTCCAAATTATGGCTGCTTTTCCTCAATTGTAAACGTTTTTTGGTTTTTTAGATTCCATTCTAAAACATAAAACACAATTACTGTCGGTAATTTTGTAACTTCATGTGTTTATAACTAAACAGAATCAGAAAACTGTATAAGAAAAATTACTTTATCATCCAAGGGCGCTAGTATTGTGTGAAAAAATGCAAAAATATAAAAAAACTACTATGCACATCGACTTTCAGTATATTGATACATATTGTATCATATACTCATATACTCTGTGAATGTCAAGGAATTGCCAGGATAAGGCTAAAGTACCTGGGTAGATACTTCTTCGATAACTTGGAGGAGGTGAGGTCCTTGAACCATATCAAGGATCTCTTCAGATTTTGTAGGTAGATTAATTGCTTGGAGGATTGGGTTTAGGTCTTTTGCCGTGAAGGTTTCCTAGGGATCGCGATGGGCCCACTTTGGTGCCTAGTGTTTTATGACAACCTCATAACCCTACCTAACCTAACCTAACCTAACCTACATATTGTACATCTGGTATATTAAAGTATATTGGCGGCTTCCGGCCCAGAACGAATAAAAATGGTTCGCATACCAAATGCTTTTCTGTTTATTGAATTAAAATATTTCACATTAGGTTTGAAGCGTATTTTTTCAGCATTAAAAAGGCATGGTTTTCTATATGCTCATAATTCAATATTCATTTTATAAAACTGCATTTCAAGACTATCAAATCCAATTTTTTGAATGCACACGGTAGATAGATAGATATACAGATAGATAGATAGATATACATATATAATAGTGAGGTGGAAGTGCACTGCGACCTTTCAAAGACCCATTGTGCCCCATACTACGGTTCTAGCCGATGTTATACTCGGTCTAGAGCACTTCCTCCAGTCCAGCTGCTACAGCAAACCGGAGTATCTTCAGTGGATCCAGCGAAGGTAAATCCATTTCTGATAGGTAGACACCTAGGTGATCTCTTCATTTGTAGATCAGTGCTTCGCATTCCATGAGAAGGTGCGCTGGTGTTTCTGCGAAGTCCCTGCAGAATCTGCAGTGTCGGTCTCCCTCTATTCCCAGTTTCCTAAGGTACTCCTTGAGTCTGCAGTTACTCGTTAGCATGTCCGCCAAGATGCGAAGTCGATTCTTACTAAGCTCTTAGGCAGGTTCTGCTTCTTTTCCTTCTTGTATTTCCCCAGAAGTTCTTTTGCCTGTCTTATTTGGGGATATCGTCCCAATGTTTGGCCCACTTGTTCTCTTCTTCATACGGTAGAATGAGACTCATATTTTCAAGAAGTTTTGTTGTAGAAATCGGAATACTTCATACAAAGTCTTACAGAAAGTATAGCAACAGCTGTTTGCTAGGAAACTGATACAATGACGGAAATGTGTTTCCACAAGCGTTCATGTGCCTTCAGTTCACATTTGTCTTGTGTGTTGACTGGATTAAACTAACTGGTTGACGACTTTGACGAATTCGTTTTGGATGTACATATGTATCTTCTTCTTCTTCCTTTTATCAGCGATGTTATGATCCGAAAATAAGGGATCACAACCCTCCCACTTCACCGCATTTCTACTGATCCGCCTGTGGGGTTCGCCTCAAATATGCATATGTATGTACATATGTATGTATGTAAATATTGGGTATCTCTGACATGACAACCCATCTACAGTGCTCCATTTTGCATCCGTTTGTATTATATATATTTGAGAAATGTAAGGTTGATACAATGGTGTTTGACGACCTTAGCTTTCTATTATTTAAAGTCCATGAGCCATTTCCTTATAAGGTTGTCGACCAATTGTTTCTTCATGCGTGCTGTGCTTTTGCAACATTTTCTTTTATAGCAAATTCAATTGTTATTCAATTCGAGGAAGCTTTCCTCTGAGCTATAGGCAGACTATTGTCTGCTTGGAGATATATCAAGAAATTTTACAAGAGAAGTCAATGTACCTGTTTGAGTTTAGAGCGCAATGTACTCGCAAATTACAAGCCGCCCTGCACATGCATAAAAGATACATAGATGCTTACCATATGGTATATCTGTTTGGCACATTTCACCCACTTAAGCAAGAGTGCACACTCAAGTGTAAGCCGCTGCCAATCATCTCGAATAATCTTTTTAATGCAAACACATTGACGACATACAATCTGCATTTATTTATTTATTTGTTTGACTCTGGTTATCTTTTAGAAAAGAAGAGGCAACGTCTTTGACGCGTTATCTTCTTTTTAATATAATTAGCTCCATATACTTGGTTAGTTGTAAATACATATTTACATTTTTAAGTGAATCACATAGAAGACTGTACGAGTATCTATGAATCACTTGAACGCATTAATCGTTTGTTGATCGAACAAGGAAATGGCATTAAGAATATTAAGAATTGTTCCGGTGTGAATTAGAGAGATGAGTAACTATGGTGTAACTCATTGCTTTCTGATAAAAATGAAGGATCGCTCAAAAATGATATCTAGATACAATTTAAGTTTTGATTCATCAGAAATAAGTTTGATGGCGGCAAGCTTAATAGGTGGTAACTTGCGAAACAACGTATGATACACTATTTACATTTAGATACGCATACTAACATTACATATGAAATTTATATCTACCTTCAATGACTCGCTTGGATAATGAATCAGATTTTTATTAACGAAACCTAGTACTGATAACAACAATTATTAATTTATTGTTTCGCAGACGAAGCGCCAATGATTTGTTAAGTATTAAATTTGAAAAATATACTTTTTTTTTGTGCTTGATAAAGTCAGATGATAGTCAGTCTAAATCATTAATTGAAGGGTTTATAAATTGGTATACCATATCTAATGTCACTGGAAGGAATGTAATTTATCATAATATGATTTGTCACTACAGTAATAGGCATTTGATCGATTGCAAAGCCACCTAAATGGTACCTAACTACATATAACCTGTTTTCTAGGATTTTTTGACATTAATTACAAAAATACTACAACAGGTTATTGTGTTGATTAAAGAGGTGGAGTCTTTATCATTACACACTCACCTAGGTCTTCAGCTACTTACTTTGTCAAATTTATTGTACAAGTATGTACTTAAGCGATTCGATGCCCTGCATAACAACTTTACTGGATTTGGCAAAATTACAGCTCGGTCTTTCTCGTCTTATTCGTTTCACGATTACATATCGACTTTAAATACCTTGTTAGCTCCAGCTGATGTGATTATGTCTTTGAAAAATTGTTCATGCCTGTCAGCAAACTATCAGCCAGTTCTGCTATGTCCCGAAAATAATAGGTCTGTTCGCGTACTTTCTGCACCAAAACTGTCAGTTTGTCAAATTTCCACGAGTGGGGATAAAGTTCTCTCAGAGAGAGGTAAAATTACGAAAAAGTAAACGAACGCGTTGAACCACTAAAGTTGCCCACTTTTTAAACGTTAAACCTCAAATCCAATTGTACACGAAAGAAAGAAAGAGAAGGAACAATCCAACAAAAAATCACATATACAGCGATTTGACAGATTTGACAGTTTTCACAAACTAGCCCACGGAAATTTCTTGCACTCAAATTCGCAGCATGGGGAAATTACTTACTTTCCCGAGAGCGCTCTCTTCTGTCAAAAACTATGAAAATTCTTAGTACTTCAACAGGTTTTCGTAATAATTCATAATTTTTCGTAAAAATTCGTTGTTTGGGAGATTTGATTGGGTACGCGAATTGACCTTGTAACTGCAATCCTTATTAATTTAAGGAAAAGTAATATGAATCTGTTGGTTTTATTTGTTCATGATAATTTTTATTTAATGACAGTTGGCTCGACATGGCTCAAGTACATTTGCTTAGATTACCCGCTCTTTGAGAGTTTTTACTCTCATTATATCATATACTAGCTGGGTTTTTAAATGTGCGATTTCAAGTACACTTCTTTAGAGTACTCTCCGTTTTGTCATTAAAATGGTTCACTCGCTAATCCTTTATGAGGGTCGCGAGTGTAGGATAATTAGGTGCACTCTCCACCATTTTTGAACCTCCGCCGTCGACTCCAACTCATCTGGAGAAATCCCTAGACGGCTCCAAGAGAGATGTCGGACTTGATCCAACCATCTATTTATAGGCCTACCGAGGGGTCGCTAACTTGATGGTGCGGCAATCATGACACGTTTTGGGAACCTGCTGGGGACATGCTCTGCGCGACGAAACCGTCAAAGCATAAATCCTTCCGTTCGAAAAAGTAGCTGCTCTATATTGAGTGCCTCGCGTACTCTGGTGTTACGCAACACCGCGAAGGAACGTCTTTCAGCAGCTTATATCCGCGACTGTAGGTGAGAGTTGGAACACATACCAAGTTAAAAACCGATAATTAGGTTTAAACACTATAGGTAAATTCAGCCTTCCTTATAACATATTGACCAAACTCTCTCAAAATTGATCCAACTTGACCATTTCTACAGAATAACTCGACATTGCTTTTTCCATCACTCGTGAATAAGACCCCGAGATACCTAAACGTATCCAGCTGCTTCATTGAGACTCTACAAACATGCAGAGTGTACTGCATAGGGGCTATGGAAACAATCAATACTTCCGACAAACGACCAAGGATGACCAAATCATCCCCAAAGAGAGGATGACTAATCCTTAAGTCCCCCACTTTGCAACATTCTCTGCCACAGCTGCACTGCAGCATTAAGTCCATATATGCAATGAAGAGGCGAGGTGACGAAAGGCACCCTTGGCAGAGTCCAACCCCCACAGTGAAGCGTATTAATTTACCGCCATTTACCCGAACACAGCTTCTATAGTTTGTATATAAATATTGCGTCGCCCTTAATAAGGAACTCCAGAGTTTGTCTCGAGGAACCTTAACACATGCTTTCGCCAAATACACAAAACAGGTGTATACAGGTTCAGCATACTCCCAGCTCTTCTCAAGAACCATTCTGAGAGTGAATAACTGGTCGGTTGTGCTTCTGTCGTTTCCACGGGGACTTAAAAGAGATACCACCTTTATTTGATTCAATCTCTTTTGTCCCCCCTTTTACAAAGAGGGACAATCATCAGGTGTTTCACCGCCACTCAAAGCATTTAGCATTTCTGGCTCGATTTCATCCACATCGGTAGATTCGCCAACTTGTAGCGATTTGATCGCCAAAGTCTCGAGCATAGCTCTGTCATCTTCCTGATGACATGGCTTGTTTGGGATTGAGCAATTCTAAAAAGTGCTTGCTCCATCTCCATCGCATTTTTTTTTTTTTTTTTCTCTGTGCAAATGTATTACTGTACATACATCGCGTATATTGCCAAATCTCTTAATTGCAAAAAGGTTTGACATATCCTAATTAATAAAATTAAAAATGTCTTAGATTTGACATTGGCACTGATAATAATTTTTTTCAATGCTTACTCCAGAAGAGATCATACACAAAGGTTGTAAGTAAGTGGTAGAGCAATTTCTAAAAGAATCTTTCCCGAGAAATGCAGATCATAACAGTGAAAACCTCATCCAAATCCCTTCAGTGGTTCTCGAGATTATCGCAGTCATTCACGTTTTGGGGACGTTTTGAATATGCGTGCACTCCACTGGTGGGCCATTGATTGCAATAACCCACGCATATCTGTGATATTTTTATATCTCAAATAATTATATTTTTGCTTATTATTTCTGTTATAAGAATCATAGAATAATGATTTATACCTCAATCTCTTCAGTAGGAAATGTACTAATAGACGAATTAAGTCATATTCAAATCAGTTTAGCCATTTCGTAGTCATATGTGCGTAAAGCATAGACAAATTATTTTTGTCAGTAAAAAAAACATATAAAATGGGTTTAAGAGCCCAATAACGGATTCAGGATACTAAAATGTATTCTAAGTTATTCCTCTTCTTACGACAAATCGATTGATATATATATTGTTGAGGTACAGTTACGTACTTACTCCCTATTCGCGGACAAACAGAAAAAATGCGTTCTCTTTTATAGATGTAGAGATGACAACAGATTAGTTTTTGGCTCGGAAGGTACGCGAACTGTAGTACTGTAGTACTTTGTATCCGTTTTTTATGCCTATTAAAAATTTGAAATGGAATTAAAAACTATTCGACTCGCAATCAGCTGATTCCACTTGTGAGTTTGTAGGTTCTAGCCGGAAGAAATTCTCTGAGCATATTGAAGCGCAAAGAGGAAATACTCGCTACTCATTACTTCTAAATTTTTCTTTTTACCTGTCCTGTTCGCTCAATACCCGAATATATTTCGAGCAGCTTAGTGCGCCTTAATGCACATTAAAGAGGTTTAGATTGTGTCCGCGAATAGACCCAATATTTTACTTAAACTCTATGTTATATACATACATATGTATGACATAAGCTTGAGCAAGGTCACGGAAAGTGGCCTGCATCCTCATGGAATTTTGCACACTGTAGCCTCTACAAAAGTATGTCATGATCGTTGAAGTATAGTTTTAAAATGAAGTGCCTTAGCATGTTATGACCGGTGGGCGCATATCTCTCTTTTTGTACAAATTTTTCATACTTTGTGTAGAGTTTTCTTGATGGTTCACAATTGATTAGGAACCACAGCTCACCTTCTGTTCTCTTTCGCCTCTGCGATAGATAAATAAAGGTTTGACTGTATGGTTATCTTGTGAGTGATTAGTAACTAGTCAAAATCGATTGAACAACTTAAACGATGCTCGGCTTAATTTGGTTGGTACTGGCTTTAGCCCCCAGTTGGGGGGTATAATTGAGGCCATCAGCCCAAAAGTGGTGTAACCCACAATTTTTGTTGGTTGTTGTTCTGGTGTTACATACCTTCCTTACATTACCAACTATCAATATAAGAGTGGTGTAAGCCACCTTTTGGTATTCAGAAGCAGATGGAGCTGAAAAAAGCGTTTTTGCACAGAGCATAATATAACAAAGTAATAGAGCAATCAAATTTAAAATCCCCATTCTCTCCTAATTAAATAGTTTGGGAATACACCACTTTTGCGCTGATAGCCTCAATTGCACTTCAGTGAGCAGAATCGATAAATCCAAATAAGGTTTTGGAAAGATTTTCCAGGTTCCGAATTACATTCCTTTTCCTCTAATTTCGAAATCAGCATCAGGCATTGATATCAGTTTTCAGGTCATACATACCTTCCAGACTTAGCTGAATGGAATTGTGGCCTCGATTTATTTTGCGAATGAGAGAGAGAATTGCCGGTATTCTTTTGACTAAAAATTTTATACAACCTCGATAATCTGAACTTCGATAATGTGAATTACCCAATAATGTGAACTCACAAATCTATGCATCCTACTATCTCTATTATGTGAACTTTGAAATTTTCTCACCTCTATAATGTGAACTTTTCCTCTATATTTTGCATTCTCTTTTGATATTAGCAGTTATTTGTCTAGAAATGTTATTTATTGGGGTAAATACATTTTTCATTTTATATGGGCATTCGTTATTCGAAAATTCTCTTATCTTTAGTTGAACAAATATGTTCCCATAATGTGAACCCCTCTAAACTTTGAACAGGCCCTTGTTTTAATTAGCTCACATTATCGAGGTGGTACTGTATAACTCACACATACTCGTATGTACCTATAATAATAAAAGGAGTCCAATATACTCTACTTCATTTAATATAGACATAAGATTATTTTTGAAATAGTATCTAAAACAATCTAGAAATAAATCAATGGATGTTAATACAAAATTGGCCCCATTGATGCAACGAGCAATAGGTTCAAGGGGATGTAAACAAGTCGATTTCTCAACGATGAGTAGAAACTTAGTACATTGAGCAATGTAGGACGCTGAATGTGACTTTGAATAAGGTCTTGCAAATATAAGGTATTTTCGACGACATTGAAGAGAGTTTGTATTTATAAGGGTGCACCCAGTTTTGTAAGAAGGCTTCTAAATTTGCCAATTCAATCGAAAAATCATAAATCTAAGCTTTTATGTAGTCTTTCAATTATATAAAAATGTAAATCATACGACGGATTCAACATTTTTAGTTTATGGCCACCTCCCTCTTCTTCCTATTTCGGCGAGGTTATGATCCGAAAACAAGGGATCACAACCTTCCCACTTCACCTCATTTCTACTGATCCGCCTATGGGGTTCGCCTATTTGGCCTCAGAAAATATAGACAGGCCTCCCGATCACTCGGTTACTGAGGCCAATGAAATGCCGATATCATCGCATTTGTGTGATCCAGGCGTTTATAGACCTGCCTCTCCTGCCTCGCGATGCCTTTGGAACGTTAATTGATATTGCCTTTTTAACAGGGTTCAAATGATCTCTTCTTTGAACGTGGCAATACCAGCTGAACCGATCGCGCTCTATTTTTCGTAAAATGGTTTCCTTGACGTGAAGGCTTTCATGGATCTTCGAACTTCTTATTCGATCAAGCTTTGTCACTCCTGCTGCCATGCGAAGAATCTTCATCTCAACCGCCGTTAATTTACTCTCATACTTTTTGTACGTCGTCCAAGATTGTGAGCCTACGCTTACGCGATGATTGATGTCGTCATCACAGGTTGCTTTGCTATTGATCATATTTCTCTTTCTCTTTCGCACTTAGGAAGCACTGTTCCATTCAAATAAATGTTTGGAATAGGCCTGAGTGGATCAGAGAACGGGCAGCATAAGTGCCCTGTCTTTTTGAATTAAGCCCTCCAAAACGTCCACCCACACATCAAGTGCTCGTTGCAGGGATGTAGGATCCTCACTTATGATGGCTCCATTGTCAGCAAAGAATAATTGATGTACCTTGGGATCCGTCAGTTTACCTTCAAGCAGATAGTCAAGCAGTGTAATAAATAGCAAAGGACTTAAAACGCTTCCCTGGTGCACCCCGACATTGATTGGGAACTCTTCGGTTACTCCAGCGCGGCATGATATTCTTGTCTTTGCTCTTTCGTACATGTCCATAATCATCTGTACATAGGTTTCTGGAACCCCTCGATGTCTTAGCGCCACCCATATCAGATCTCGTGGTTGTCTGTCGAATGCCTATTCAAAGTCAACCAATACAATATGCAAATCGTTTAAGAAATCACGATGTTTTTCCATTATGATCCTTATACTTTGGATTGCATCGGTGGTTGATTTACCCGCAACAAACCCGCATTGACATCAGATAGCCATATTATTTTTTGCAGTCAGCCGTTTAATACTCGCTCAACGAATTTTATGATGTGTGACATCAGCTTGATCGAACGGTAGTCATCACAGTTTCGCGTATCACCCTTCCCTTTGTATATAGGAAGTAGGTAACTTTTCCTCAATTGATTCGGCATTGGATCACTTCTCATAATTTTGAAGATGAGAATTTTAAGCCATCTGAACCCGATGTCACCCATCTTTTTCCAGAAATCAGAGGGCATCTCGTCTGGCCCAACCGTTTTTCGGTTTTTGGAGTATCTGACCGCCTCACTAACTGCTTCGATTGTAATGTCGGGTATTTCTTCACAGTTAAGGGTGGCTCATTGAAAGTATAACCGGGGAAATTATTCATTCAAAAGTTCTTGACAGTACTGCCGCCACCTCTGCAGAATTTTGTCGTCATCCACAAGAAGCTGGCCATGAGCATTGTTAATGAACTTTGGCGAACGAATCTCCTGAGCATTCCTCCTTCTTTGGGCGACTATTTTGAAGATAATTGCGGAAAGAGGCGTAAGGGTGGAGCTCCGCCAATTGGCACCTATTCTTGCTGGCAGTTTCACCCACTTTGTGTAAAAGAGTTTTTGGCAACCACCCCAAGATATATACGAATATTCGAGTAAGTGACGTTTGCACCGTCGTTTTGCATTCCACACAATCGCCACCAATTTTTAAGTAAGTACAACAAAAAACAGAAATGAAAACACTAAAAGGTTTTGACAGTGTGCTAAGAGCATTAAACACTGCATTATCGACACTAAGCTTTATGCAGAACTTAACGAAAGTCAGGTCCTTTTACCGAATGCCAGTGTTTGACAGTGTTTATATAATTGAAATGTTAGCTTATTTCTTATAAGTTTGTGAAAGTCACTCACACTATTAAGAAAAAAACTATTAAGCTTTCAATATGTGTATGTGTCAACAGTATGTTCACGCAGTTTACGGAAAACAAAACGCATGAAAACGAACTTATTTGTGGGTTGAACAACACAACTGAAGTGAATGTATAATGAGGGCGGCTTTAAGACAAATGCCGCCTCTTCAGTGGGTTTAGATAAAACGATGCAAGACGCCTTTCTCACTAATAGATAGGCACCACGTTTATGTGCACATTCGATTGGTCGAGTCGAAATCAAGATTTTGCCGTAGATATTTCAGCACACAATTCGAAAGATTGTGTAGTTGGTGCATATGCGTAGTTGAATTGACAGTTTAACATTGTTCGACAATCACCACAGTGGTGAAAAACACAAAATAAATTCCCCAACATGCACTAAGGTAGATAAATGAACTTCTCCCCATAACAAAAAAAATCTGCAAGGGGATGCTGATTCCAATGAAACCACCCTTACAATGAATATAAAAACACAAATAAAATACATCTGTCAGTTCGACTACTCAGCCTAGGTATACATGCAATTTTTCGACTCAACTCAGCCCCCAAAGAGCAGTCGAGTTGAGTCAAACCTGTTTTAGATCGATTCTCGTATATATGGAGCTTAAAGCCAGCTTCATCCCTGCATATAAACGTGGAAAGGGTAGCTGGTCTTTATGACTGTCGTATACACACTTTGTTCACGCCTGTCTACCAAACTATCTTTCGTAGGGTTGATATATTGAGATATTCTTCAATATCTGAAGTTTTTCTAAATTTGCCTATAATATCAAGTAGTTTTCTCTGCCAGCAAAAAGCTAGCTTCCTTAAGTTTTTTAATAAATTTTTTTATATATATTTTTTTTTTAAATTTTATAGTTCTAGTTGGTCATGGTCAAGTAGCAGTGGCTGTAGTCAAAGAGCAACCTCACAAATGAAAACTGTCCAAACCAGCATCATAAATGGACAAAGAGTTGTGACGACTACTTATACTGTAAGTACCATACAAAATCCACTACAACACACTGGTTCATATTTAGTCCTTTCACAGAATAATCCGCCTCAGACCATTTCATTTGGGCAACCTATGAGTGTGCCGCAAATAAATACCGCAGTTCCAAATGATAGAGCTCCGTCGTCGAATCAATTTGACCAGGAATGTCTTGATGAACACAATCGTCTGAGGGCTCTCCACGGATGTCCGCCCTTACATTTGAATAGAACTTTGAGTGCTTATGCCACTGAATGGGCCAAGGTAGGTGACCTTAATAAATCTTTTTTAAATAAAATCTCGTCGTCATCATTACGTTTGTATTATTAGCATCTAGCTTCTCGAAACATAATGGAGCATCGGAAGCAAGGAAAATATGGTGAAAATCTTTTTATGGCTAGCGGATGCAATGTTACTGGTAAAATGGCTGTAAAATGCTGGTACGACGAGATAGCGAAATACAACTATTCTAGGCCAAGTTTTAGTAGTGGGACTGGCCATTTTACTCAAGTTATATGGAAGAGTTCGAAAGAGGTGGGATTTGGTGTGGAAAAAAGGTGATATTGAAAATATATAACTCTTAATTTTCGTAGTAAAACTAATGACTAATTTTGTTTTTTTTTGTTACAGAGGAAGCACCACATATGTAGTAGCAAATTACGATCCTCCAGGAAACTTTGGCAACCTATACCAGCAAAATGTTCCGCAACGATTGAGATGATTTCTTATAATGTAGAACTATGTATATGTCTATTCCTACTTTTTGTTTTTATTTATCCTTTGTGAACTGTGAACTTATCCATTAAATATGTACATATCTGCATCATAAAAAGCAAAGAAAAAACTTGATTTTATTAAATTACCATTATTACATAATATAAATTACAATTTTGTTAAATTATTTACGTACTTCCAAAAATAAAAGGTCCGTTCCTTTACTTACAAATTTGTACGAATTTTTTGCCTGATCTTAATTCATAATTCATAATTTATTTCACAAAAAATCTTTTACAATAGATTGTAACAATCTTTAACTAGTAAAAGTTATTAATTCAATTTTAAATCAAACAGGGGAAAAAAAAATACATAGATATAGCAGGAAACAATATAAAATAAGAAAAAGTTAATGAAAAAGTTACATATATAAATAGAATTCAGGTAAAGTATTCATTATAAAAGGAAGTCTATTTTATAAAAAGAAAATAAGGAGAGAAAAATTAAAAGTATAAAAAGCTTTATAGTATTTCACATAGTATTTCTTTCGTCAGTCAGATGCCTAAACAGGACATCACCAAACGCATTAGAGCCACACAATCTTCTGACGCTGTTGGGCAACGAGTTTCACGAGCGAACGGCATAAACGAAAAATTGTCGTTCAGTAGCTAGGCATGTAAATCGAGGTTGAATTAAGA
This sequence comes from Brachypalpus laphriformis, assembly GCA_945910035.1. NCBI lineage: Eukaryota > Metazoa > Arthropoda > Insecta > Diptera > Syrphidae > Brachypalpus > Brachypalpus laphriformis. The sequence continues at coordinate 319,968,836 of OX246753.1, forward strand.
TACACGATCTTGTTGAAATGGAGAAACGAAGTTTGTTAGATAAATAAGTGGGCTGTTTGCACGTCATCAATTGGTGCAAAAACATTAAAGTTCTATGATTAAGGTACGTATGGAGCGAACATCCGAGTATCTTTTTAACATAAGGAGATACGTGATCAAGGCGTCGTAGGTTAAAAACGTAGCGGACAACGTTATTAAAAACAACAGTTAATTTTCTTTTGCACTCGGCACAGTAGCCAATGAAAATTTGACAGCCGTATGCAATTATGGGTACAACAAGAGATTTTACTAACATTATTTTCGTGCTCAAAGGAGTGTAATACTTCGACATGGATAAGTTCCTTAGGCAAGAGTACACCTTCCCAATGACTGATTGGATGTGGTCGTCCCATTCCAAAGTTCGATTGAAACAAATGCCTAGGTTCCTAGCTTTATCTACATATTAGAGCACTGAACTTCCCAGGTGGACTGGAGGGAACTAGCTTAGATCAAGTTTGGATTTGTATATAACGAGACAATTAGACTTATTCGGGTTCAATCTTAGGCAGTTTCTCTCGGACCAATGAAAGATCTCTTTCAAATCGTCGTTCAATCTGCTCACACAGTCCTCAATCATTCCTACCTTACTGCTGGTATAAATTTGGACGTCGTCAGCATACATGTGCAAGGATGAATTCGAAACTGTGTGTGGCAGGTCGTTTATAAAAGTAGAGAACAACAGCGGGCCCAAGATCGATCTTTGCTCAAGAAATTCATAAAAGGGAGATGAAGTAAGAGAGTTAAATATTTTCTCTCGGGATGATGCATCTACTAAGTTTACATGACCCAATTGGGAGATCGGATTGACATTGGATTGAGTTTTAATTCGGGTTTTTGCTTAGAAACGAAAGGAAGGATGATTGAGTTTGATCCTTCTTCCCCTGTACGTGTAGTTCCTTTTATTTTCTATTCTTTCTTCTTTCTCCATTTGCCAAACTCTATCTCTCAATCTGCGTTTATATATAAAATCTGAACTCGAACCCAGAGAATTTTTGTGCTCGGATAGAGTCAAGTCAATTTCAATCCGATCTGCGCTTATATGGTAGGTACTTGAAACGAATCGGATCCGGATTCAACCCGGCATTTAAACGTAGTAATCGACACCGACATCTAAACTTGTAGTTGACTTATGGGCATGCGATACTCATCCATCTTTCTCTTATTGTATATGTGTTATAGTCAAACATCGAAGCTCCGGCGCTCCTAGGTTTGACTAGTCAAACCTCAGGTCTGACATAAAGTCTTAGTCAAAGTCCAAATCAATAGCATTTTTCTACCTTGACTAACGAATATTCGTCTGGTCAAACTCCGAAACACAATTTGTATTGTGCAACTCAAAATAAAAACTAATTTTTTGATAAATTATTGTCATGATACAAAATAACAATAAAAAATTTAATTACGTACTTATTCTGATTATTTGTCAAAAAAATAAAATTGATTTATACAAAAAATGCTATTGATTTGGACTTTGACTAAGACTTTATGTCAGACCTGAGCTTTGACTAGTCAAACCTAGGAGCGCCGGAGCTTCGATGTTTGACTATAATATTTTTTTTTTTTTTCGGTATAGGAAACGCTCAACTGGAGCACTCAGACGCAACTGGTCGATTGTACTACCAGAGAGCAAACCCTGACTTACCCATTTTATTGGAATTTCCTTGCCTTTCTAAGAAAGCCAAGCAAGCACTTCAGTGATGAGGAGCTTACAGTACCAGCACTCACCACATCCGCACCGCGGATCTGCCACCTGATACGTGCAAAGGCCGGACACTCACAGGGATAATGTTCCGCGGTGTCATTGCTCTCTCCACAAGCGACGCAGATTGTAGTGTAACTTAAGCCTAACACGTTAAGATGCTTGGCAAAAGCAAAGTGGCCTGTCAAAACGCCAATAAGTTGTCTACAGTCTTTTCTGCTGAGAGACAGCAAGAATGCCGCTGATTTCTTACAGACGTCCGGGAGCATGCGTTTAGTCAACCTGCATCCCGGAGAGTCATGCCACACACAATTGTGCTCGTGAGAGACCCAATCGTCAATGGAAGCCCTAACCGAGGACGCAGGGAGACCCAATGCGGGTTCGGGACCTGAGAAACCCTCCTCTGAGCCTTGTCTAGCAATCTCATTGGAGATCTCGTTCCCCAAGATCCCAGTGTGACCTGGGACCCAGATAAGAGACAGAGAATTCAGCCTTGCGACCGAGTTCAAAGAGTTTTTGGTTTCACGAACTATTTTGGAAGTGGTTAAAGGGTTAAGCAAGGCCTTAAGCGCAGCCTGACTGTCACTTCAGACACAAATGCTACGTCCCTTCCACCTGTTCTTCACAACATAGTTCATGGCCATTAGGATTGCACAAGTTTCCGCTTGGAAAACAGATCCTAACGAAAAGTGAAGTCTAATGTTGTCGACTTCCACGATGACACCAGCGCCAGACCCTTGACTGGTTTTGGAACCATCCGTGAAAATACGACTACATTCCATTCCCGGCTCAGACTCTGGCCGTAGCCAGTCCTGGACACAAGGAAAGTCGACTCTGAATTTGCGCATCAGCTGGAGCTCTGGTGTCATTGCATCAGACGGCATATCCATAAGACAGGAATCGTAAGATAAGTGTCGCACAAATTTACCAAAATTCCAGTGTGGAGTGTACCAAAAACCGCCTCGCCTAAGACGATGGATGGCTTTGATAGTGCAATCCATGATATAAGTATAGAGGGGAGGTAAGTTCAGCAAAGCGTCTAGAGCAGAGCCAGGCGTACTCGGGAAAGCTCCCGTGCAGCCGAGACTATAACATATGCAAACATATACCATTTCACACATACCAAACTTAGGCGCTGACTCTGGCCTTTCATTTTCTAGGTGATGGCCCAGATGACTACCTTGTGGGACGCCAGAAGTTACTTTTATTGCACGAGATGGAATGATGATGTTCTACCTTCTATCATTTAACTAATTCGAAACCATTTTAGCATTGAAGAGTGAAAACCCAACTACTTAAGTTTAGCTAAAAGTAAAGTGTGATGTACTCTATCAAAGCTCATGTAAGATCTGTGTTGATGTACATCAACTCATAAAATGAAAAAAAAAATAGAATTTCAACAACACGCGGTGTTCCCAAACGGTCATCAATCCAAATACTAACGGTGCTCGAGAAGCTGCTTGATTCGGTGACTGTGCAAGCGTGGTTGATCGTTTCATGTTTGGCTTTTGTGTCGATGTCATTCCGATTCATTCACTAGGCTCGCTAAAGAAGTTATTTTTTTTTTTTATAATTTGCGCGCACTCAAAGGGTTATGAATACCTTAAACATGTTTACACAAAGTGCAGGCGTTGGAAAGGATGGATAGAGAGAGAGAACGAGTTTGGTTAAGTGGTTCTTGAAGCTCAGTTGTTTATGCTTCAGCTATTCTCCTGGGGTGGCGTCCAGATAACTGGGGAGATTTTTGTTATTATTGTCATTACTTCTGATTCACGGTACTTTTTTTCCGAGAATCGATGTCAAGGGCAAATCATCATTAACAGAGCGAACAATTTTTCCAGCCACATGACCAAGCTACTGCCAGTGTTGTGCCTTCGCAGTAGTGTTCACGCAAGCTTCCGCAAATAATAGGACTGACTTTTTTTTATATATTTCATGAGAAATAAATAAATGCTTGCTGACATCAGGATTTGAACCATAAACCATTAGCGTGGCAATTGACGACGTTACCACTACACCATTGCCACCCCCCTCGATTGGAGATGAGCCACTTTCTCAGCGTCGGTGGCGCTTCGATGTCGATGTCTTATGTTGTTTGCGCTAGGGGAGCCTTGTCGGGCCAGTTAGTCAGATGCATAGTTCCCTGGTATATCATAGTGACCTGATACCCAACAAAGGGTGAGGTTGTAATGACCAGCTATCTCGTTAAAAGATACGCGGCAGTCTTTCACTGCCTCAGATCTCATAGTGCTGGATGCGAGGGATATGATGGCTGCTTGACTATCGACGTAGATAGCAATATCCGATGTTGATAGTGTATTAGCCGCTAGCCAGTCAGCGACTTGACGAATAGCGGTAACTTCGGCTTGAAAAACGCTGCAATTGTTTGAAAAGTCTAGAGTGTTTGCCCTGAGTAAAAGTCGCGCTTAGCCTTGCTCCCTGTTATCATCAATTTTATTCGTTAACCCTTCGCCTAAAAATTGTAACTTGTGTAGTGCTCGATAAATTAAGAATTACTTCTTTAATTTTTAAAATTGCCGCGCGTTATGTTTTTGGCTCTGAATTGTTTAATTAAAAAAACAAATTAATATAAAATTTATATTCAACATACATTATACACATATTTAAGCAACATTTAAAGTTTCTGTTTTAATAACAGAAGAATTTTTTGAGTGGTTCTCTTCAACCTACATTAACTTGCTGTTTATATTCGTTTCATTCCGGCCGTTAATATTTATTTTTCGACTCATCTTTACGAAAGACCTTATTGAGCGGTTCTCTTTAACCCGCATTTACTTGCTGAGACTTTACTTTTGAGAATTACTCAATCTTCTGTTCAACTGCTGACCAACATTTTTTATGTTACATTGGTGATCTTACTCCCCCGCACGTGTGAGTACAATTTTAGTACATGTTCTGCCGTTCTGTGAATTCTACTCAATTGAATTTGTATTATTTTTACTCATTGCATGCCCAACATTTTTGAAGAAACACGGGTGATTCCACCCCCCCGCACGTGTGAGTACAATTTTAGTACATGTTCTGCCGTTCGGTGGATTCTACTCCATTGAATTCCTATTCTTTTTACTCATTACATGTCGCAACCATCTTTCATCAAATACTTCAACCAACTGGTTTTTTCGCTAAAATATTTGCTATTAAATACTCCAACCGTTTCTCTTCGAATCTTCTTGTGGAAATATTCATTCACTCATTCATTTTCAATGGCCCGCTAATCCTTCATGAGGGTCGCGGGGGTAGGATGCTCAGGTGGACTCTCTATCCTTCTCGATCCTCCGCCATTGACACCAATTCATCAGGGAGAATCCCTAAGCGGCTCCAGGAGAGATGTCGGACTTGATCCAACCATCTATTTCTGGGCCTTCCGCGAAGTCGTCTACCTGATGGCACGGCAACCATGGCGCGTCTTGGAAGCCGGTTTGGGGGCATACGCACTACGTGACCAAACCATCGAAGCATAGATCGTTCCGTTCGGAGACGTAGCTGCTCAACGATGAGCGTCTCGCGTACACTGGTGTTGCGCACTCGATCCCTACGAGTTATTCCAACAACACCGCGAAGGATCCTCATTTCGGCAGCTTGTATCCGCGATCTTATTCTTTCGGTCACTACCCAAATTTCATGACCATAGGTGAGAGTTGGAACATACACCAAGTTAAAAACCGATAGCTTAGCTTAAATACTAAGTTCGGCTTTCCTTATAACAGATTGGCTAAGCTCTCTCAAAATTGATCCAGCCTGACCAATTCTACAGGATAACTAGGCATTGCTCCTCCCATCACTCGTGAATAAAACCCCGAGGTACTTAAACTTCTCTACCTGCTTCAGTGGGACTCCACTAACATGTAGAGTGCACTGAATGGGTTTTTCGGAAACGACCATTACTTCCGATTTGTTCACGTTGATCTTCATTCCAGCATCATCACAAACGGCTACAAACCTTTCGAGTGCGCGCTGAAGTTCGGTTTGAGAGGACCCAAGGATGACCAAATCATCCGCAAAGAGCAGATGACTAATCCTTAGGTCTCCCACTTTGAAACATTCCCCGCCACGGCTGCGCTGCAACATCCAATCCATATATACAATGAAGAGGAGAGGTGACAAAACGCACCCCTGGCGGAGTCCAACGCCCACAGTGAAAGGTATTGATTTAACACCGTTTATCCGAACACAGCTTTTACAGTTTGTATATAAAGACTGAATCGCCTTTAACAGGGAACCATCAATCCCATACTCCTGCAGAACACTCCAGGGTTTGCCTCGAGGAGCCCTATCATATGCTTTTTCCAAATCCACAAAACAAGTGTAGACAGGTTTGGCATATTCCCAGGCTTTCTCAAGAACCATTCTGCGAGTGAACAACTGGTCGGTTGTGCTTCTACCGGGACGGAAACCGCACTGCTCATCCCCCAAACTGTCCTCAACCACAGCTCTGGAACGCTTCTCTAGCACCTTAGCGAAGACTTTTCCAGGGAGACTTAAAAGCGATATACCCCTATAGTTGGCGCAATCTCTTTTGTCCCCTTTTTTAAAAAGAGGAACTATCACCCCCATTTGCCAATCACCAAGTGTTTCACCGCATTCCCAGGCCACTTTAATGACACGCGAGAGCCATTGAACTCCCTCTTTACCTAAAGCCTTGAGCATTTCTGGCCGAATTTCATCCACACCAGCAGATTTGCCAACTTTTAGCGCTTTGATCGCTAAAGTTACTGCCTCTACCGTAGAACTACTTTCCGCCCTACTCTCGACCATAGGTCTGTCATCTTTGGTGCCCTGTTCGGGATTGAGCAATTCTGAAAAGTGCTCGCTCCATCTGCGTAAGATGTCCTCCTCATTGGAAAGAAGTGTACTGCCTTTGGATTTGACTCCTTCAACGATATTCAACTTTTTTCCTCTGAGTCGGCGGACGGTCTGCCAGAACATTTTATTTGCAGATCTGTGGTCACGTTCCAATTTCTCGCCAAACTCCTTCCAAGACTGTTCTTTCGCTGTTTTCACAGCTAATTTGCAAGTTCTTCGCGCCTCAGTGTACCGATTTCGAGAATCGGAGTTCCCCAAGTGAATCCACACCTTAAAGGCTCTCTTCTTCTCTCTGATGGCTTCTTGAACTCCGGGCGTTTTAAACCAAGCAGTTCTTTTCTCACCACTAGCCGCCACACCAAGCCGCTTCACTCCACAAACATCTCCCGCAGAGGCAATAACCGCTATTGAAAACAGTTGCCATTCTTCCTCTACATTTGATGGAACAGTTGGAATTCGTTCAAACCTTTCAGATATTTGCCGTGCAAATGTCTCCCGTATCTCATCGTCCTGTAACCTCTCCCATCGTATGCGTGTAACCATCCTTGGTTTACGCTTTGGTAGGGGAGGCACTCTCTCGCTAAGATACAATTTGCACAGCACTAAGTGATGATCAGTTGACAGTTCGGCCCCTCTCAGTACGCGAACATCACAAACCATTCTCTTCAGACACGATGGTACCACAAAGAAATCGATCAGCGACTTCTGCTGAAGACTCTGACGGTACCACGTGTATTTGTGAATGTCTTTGTGTGGAAAGATAGTGTTCATGATGGATAAGCCATTTTCACAACAAAAATCCAACAACCTCTCTCCGTTCGCGTTTTGATCAGGATCACCGTTCCTCCCAATCACACTCCCCCATGTCATAACATCTACACCCACATGAGCATTGAAGTCACCCATCAGGACAAAAGAATCCATATCTGCAACCTTTTCAAGGGCAACATCAACTTCATCTAAGAAAGCTGCGTACTCTGACTGAAGGTTCGGTGCATACACCTGCACCAATGCCAGAGTTGATCTTTCAAGCTTGAGCTTTAAGATCGCAACTCTCCCTCCTACTGGTATCCACTCCAATACTCTGTCTGTCAACCTGGGACTTGTGAGTATCCCCACTCCCGCCCGAGCAGACATTGAGGGTGCGACTCCTGACAGGAAGAGCTTCCACCCACCCGAAAGGTCCACAGTTTTAGAACCTCTCTGCTTTGTTGAAGAGACGCCAACTATATCTAGTCGACTTTTAACAGCCTCCCCAACAAGCTCAAGATCCTTCCCTGTGAACGATGAGACGTTCCATGTGTCTATCCTAAGTCGATGCCGTTGTCGAATCTCAGAGAGTCCATCTGTGCCCCTATCGGTGCACAGCGCGCTCACTCCTTGACCCCCGTAATGGTTCGCGAGACCATTGACAGGATGCTCGTAG